>JAAGEH010000226.1:46879150-47288093 GCA_011751065.1 Lasiurus cinereus
CCTCCATTTCTTTTGTTTGTGATCCCTTCCCCTGTCTCGGCATCCTCACCATGCCGGGGAAACTTCTGTGTTGGATTCAGCCTTATGATAGCAGACGCAAAGCCGCAGAAGCCTCTGTTGAGCTTGGGAGGGGTGGAGTCTCAGGGCTTAAGGGACCGCCTTGCCTTCCAGTCGGCCCCGCCCTCCACGGCCCCTGAGTCTCACATGACTGGGTAATGGCTGGAGCAGTCCTTGTGCGCGCGCCAGCAGTGCCTCTAACCACTGCCTTTCCAGTTCCCCTGCGCACCAGGACCACACGAGTCTAGGTCCCCAGGGTTTCGCCCGAAACAGGGGCCCAGTGGACTCAGAAGTGGCACAGTTGGGAGGGTCTGTCTCTCGCCCACTCGCGAAAGCCAGTGGCACAATCAGCAATCTGTCCTCCGCGCAGCACCGTGCGCGTGCGAGACTGGACCTGATCTTCTGCGACTCCCCTAAATTTCCGTGCACCTCTCCCTTTTCACAGACCAAACTCCCCCGTATGAGTTTCGGCTGGATCTGGGGTTTAGTGTCGTAAGATAAGGGGTTCAATGCCGTTGAGAGTCTCCGTTTCCCTCCCGCCAGAGAAAGCCAGCCAGGTCCTCTGGCCCTGCTCTCTCAGCGTGCACGCGTCTCCGTACCTCAGCTTTTTTGCAGCTCCTCTGGGTTTCTGTGAGCCCCTCTCTTTCCTTCTGGCTGTAGAACTTCCACTCAGCCAGCCTTCCTGTGGTTCTGGATGATGTCAGTTCTGTCTTTTAGTTGTAGTTTTGAAATTGTTGTGCGAGGCAGCAGTGGAGGTGTTTATCTATGCCGCCATCTTGGATTCTCGAGACCTAAGTTTTTTATATAGTTTAGGTGGTATGCTCTTTGTAGGTGGTGTCACATCCCTTATTACTAGTATTTTCTATTTCTCTCTCCTCTCTGATCACTCTTGTCTGCCAGAACTGGTGCCTCCTTGTCACTTAGTTTTCTATAAATATAGGCATGCCCAAGGATCTTCACCAACCTTCATTCTCTCCCCTACCTTGTTTTAGTGAGCTCATTTACCTCTAGGACCTTCAAGTATCACTTTATTGTTGTGATTCACAAATCTTTCCAATTCTGACCTTGACTGGATGTCCTGACTTGCTTTTTCAATTGCTGAGAGAATATATTTTCTTGGATGTTCAGCCTGTCCCTTTAGCTCAACAGATCAAAACCTATTTTCCCATCTATCTTCCCTTTTGGGTTTGTAATTTAGCCATTTTCTGTTCACTCAGGTTAGACTATTTGAAGTTGCCTTCCATTTTTTCTACCCTTCCATGTCCTACCTCTAATCAGTAGTTAACCTCTATTAATTCTCCTTCTGTTCTTACCAGCCTTCTTTAGGCTATGCTGCAGTAAGACACAACCCCCTCCCCCCTTGCCATGCCCTCAAATCTCAGTGGTTGACAATCCAAAGTTTTATTTTTTGCTCATGTTATAAGTTGGCTGGGGGTTGATTGCAGCTCTGCTCTGCTCTATGTGTCTTCATTCAAGGATCCAGTCCCAATTTGAGATATGGCAGAGGGTCAGAAGAATGGCAGAACTAGGAATCAATTTCAAAGCCTCTGCTCAGTCATGGCACGAATCACCTCCATTCATAATCCAAGGTCACAGCCAATGACAAGGTCAAGTCCCATGTCATTGGGGTAGGGAAGTATGTTCAAACATCTGGATTCAAGAGTACAATTTATCATGACTCTTATTTTATACCTCAGTCATATATCTTATTTCAATTTCCTTTACTCCTGCCTCCACCCCTCAGCTTAGAATCCACATGCTCTGTGAAGCCTTCCCAATAGCCTCAGACAAGGTCAGATCCAGCAGAAATTATGGTTAAGTGATACGGAGGCTGCTGGAGTCCCAGGCAGTGCCTTTTAAAGGGCCAGCACATGAACTTACATGGCCTTACTCCCTTTGAGCTCCAGTGTTGAACTGTGGCATTGGGCAAACAATGAAGATAAGGGAGAAACTGGATTGTCTGACAATGGGGCAGGAACTCTAGGGCAGCTTTCTCTCTGACTGGGGAGCTTGCAAGAATCATTGTTCCTGTGCTGGACATCCCACATTGCAGAGTTCACTGGCAGCCGTATCTGAGTTTCCATCAGCCTAGCTCACACTGTTCCCTCCACATTGATGATTCCTTGGGACTCCCATCCCATCTAATTTGCAGTCCCATCCAAACTATATGCAGTGGCTTTTCCATATTAATGGCCTGTCGTGGCTCAGGCTTCAAACTTTCCTAAAATCTCAAACAAGCATCAGCTTGTATCAGCATGCCCCATACCTATCAGTAAGAAGCCAGAGAATTGGCACTAACACCAGCCTTTCTTGTTCCATAGTTTGGCCTTGCCTGGGCACTTCCAAGCCCAATACAAGTAGCAGCCATTTGCATATCTCTCTGTAGCTCCTGCCAGGTGGCTTCAGGCAATGGCTGATTTTGCACCTCCCAGTAGGCCCCAGAGCCAGTGTGCTGGGAGGACAGCTTCAGACCATACCAGATTATAACTCTACACATCCACAAGTGAGACACCCAAAGAGCAGACTCAGTAAGCAACAAAGTCCCACTAAAGTAAGTCCTTCTCCTAGTGGTATCTCCTGCTTAGCAGCTCTTCCACGGTAGTCACAGCTGGTCCTCACGCCAATTGGCTTGAAGTCCAGCTTCTCCCAGTGATGCCAACAGCAATCAAGGCTCAACTACAACAAGACTGTGCACACAGCCCACACAGAGGTGCACCTAGAGCACCCAGCTTAAGTGGTTGGGGAAGTGGAGCCACTGTGCCCTATAGGACACCTACTACACAAGGCACTTTACCAATTCCAAAGACATAGCAGCTATCCTAATACATAGAAACAAACATACAAAAGGAACCAAAATGTGAAGACAAAGATCATGTCATAAATGAAAGAATAGAAGAAGTCTCCAGGAAAAGAAATAAATGAAATAGAAGCAAGCACACCACTGGATACAGAGTTCAAAACAATGATTATAAGGTTGCTCAAGGATCTTAATGAGATCTTCAATAAGAGTTTTAAGGAACTGAGTGTGAGCTTCAAGGGTCTTAGTTAGAATTTCAAAGACACAAAAAAGGATCAGTCAGAAATTAAACATGCACTAACTTTATTTTTATGCAAAAATAAAGAATAATTTATAGGGATTCAACAGTAGAGTAGAGGATTACGAGAATCAGATCAACGATTTGGAATATGAGGAAGCAAAAAACATCCAACCAGGAGAGCAAAAAGAAAAAAAAGAATCCAAACATATGAAGATAGTGTAAGGAGGCTCTGATACAACTTCAAGTATACAAACATTCACATTATGGGGGAGGAGAGAGAGCAAGATATTGAAAATCTATTTGAAGAAATAATGACAGAAAACGTCCCCTACCTGGTGAAAGAAATAGACTTAAAAGTCTAAGAAGCGCAGAGAACCCCAAACAAAAGGAATCCAAAGAGGACCACTCCAAGACACATCATAATTAAAATGCCAAGAGCAAAAGACAAAGAGAGAATCTTTTTTTTTTAAAATATATTTTATTGATTTTTTACAGAGAGGAATGGAGAAGGATAGAAAGTCAGAAACATCGATGAGAGAGAGACATCGATCAGCCACCTCCTGCACGCCCCACACTTCCGCAAGCAAGGTACATGCCCCCAACCGGAATCGAACCTGGGACCCTTCAGTCTGCAGGCCGACGCTCTATCCACTGAGCCAAACCGGTCTTGGCCAAAGAGAGAATCTTAAAGACAGCAAGAAAAAAGCACTTAGTTATCTATAAGGGAGCGCCCATACGACTGTGAGCTGATTTCTCAAAAGAAACTTTGCAGACCAGAAGGGAATGGCAAGAAATATTCAAAGTGATGAACAGCAAGGCCCTACAACCAAGATTATCTAGCAAAACTGTCATTTAGAATTGAGGGTCAGATAAAGAGCTTCACAGACAAGAAAAAGCTAAAGGAGTTCTTTAATACCAAACCAGTATTACAGGAAATGTTGAAGGGTATTCTTTAAGAAGAAGAGGAAGAGGAAGAAGAGGAAGAAGAAGAAAAATAAAGATAAAATATGAACAAGGTGACAATAAATATATATCTTTCAACAATTGATTCTAAAAATCAAAATAAATAAGGAATCTAATGAACAAAATAAAGTGATGAATAAAATAGAACCAGAGGCATGGAAACATGGAACAGACTGATGAATCTCAGAGGGAAGGGGAGATTGAGATATGGCAGAGAGTAACCAAAGAATTTATATGCATATATGCATCACCTATGGACACAGACAATAGGGTGGTGAAGGCCTGGGGCAGTGTGGGAATCAGATGGAGGGGAGTAATAGGGGGAAACGGGAACATTTGTAATACTCTCAACAATAAAGGTTTTTTAAAAAAAGCAAAATATCTTACCTAAAGTTTCTGATGTCTGTTTTATTCTTTTGCCATTGAAGTTTCCTTCCTAAAGACCTACTCTTTTCATATCATCTGTTTTTTAATTCAGCCTCCACTTATGCCACTTTTGCAACTGAAACACAGAATCTGAAGTTTCCTGAATTATTACCCTTTCTTTGACTCCCATCCTTTTGTACATGCTGTTTCTACTGCAGAATTCCCTCTCCTCAGTGCTCTGCTGAGACCCCCTGGGCTCTTAGTGCAGACTTGGGCCCACCCCTTTGCTTCCACATTCTATGTCTATACCTCAATTTTAGCAATTATCATGTAGTATTCTCATGGCTGGTGTGCCTCTACTAAACTCAGGTTCATGAAGCCAAGAACAATTCTTTGTCTTTATGTGGAGCCTTGCACTAAGCAGGTGCTCAAAATTTCTTACACCTTTGCCAGCTACAGTTCTATCAAAGAAACACCTTCTCTATCCAGAAACAGCAGTCAAAATACACATCAATAAATTCCATGCACTTCAGGCACAGGCACAGGCACAGCACACCCAGTCCTAACACTTTGTGGTTTTCAGTGCAGATGAAAGAAAGGGGAGAGGCACCTCTAAAGAGAGGCCCAGTGACAATAGCAGGAAGTGGCCTGGGATGGATCATCAGTAAACAACCAGCAAGCAGCAAATGTAGCCACCTTCTTGGAGTGCTGTAGTTCTGTTTCTCTGTGAGGCCCTGCTTCCTACAACCCTCTCCCACACTTCTAATCCTGGAGACTTTGTCTTAGGTTAAAAAACCAAACAAACAAACAAACAAAAAACAAACACCTTATACCGTGTGTTTCCTTCTTAGCTGATGAGGGGGGCCAGTCCCTGAGCCCCTGGTTTCCTGGTGATAAGCCTGATAGAAGGATGACTTCCTTTCTGGCAGCAACAGTCTTGACTTGGATTTTTTTTTTCCCCAAGGAAGCAAAGTGTCCAGTCTACAGGAAATTTCTACCCCACCACACATTGGCTAAAACAAACTTGAGTGCAGCTCAGAATTACCCAGGGTGGGCGGGGGAGGGAGGAGGGCTTTTTAAGCCAGAGACTGTTGAACTCCACCCTAGAATTCCTGATTTAATAGGTCTGGTCTATGGACCTCAAATTTTGTCTTTTTAACAAGTTCCTAGGTGATGTGAATGCTGCTTCCTCTTGCTTCATTTGCACAGGTGCCTGCATTTTTTTCCTAAGGAAGACTTGATAATTTCCAGCGGAACCAGTGGCATTGAATATGTATCATAAGATACAGTATTTACTTAGGCTAAATAAACATTGTTATAAACTGTAAAAACAGAAGATGCTGGCATCCTGACTTCCCTGCAAGGTTCTCTGAAACCTGCTCTCTCTTGGATCTGTCTGTATCATTGACTCATATTTAGACCCAAAGCACCTCAAGCAAACCCTCTGTCAGAACTGAGCAGTGCACTGTTCTTCCCTGTCACCCACCCTCTGCCCCACTCTCTCCAAATACTGTTTACACCAGATATCACTTAAAAATTTAAAAAAAAATTGATTTCAGAAAGGAAGGGAGAAAGAGAGATAGAAACATCAATGATGAGAGAGAATCATTGATCAGTTGCCTCCTACACATTCCCTACTGGGGATCAAGCCCGCAACCTAGGCACTGGAATTGAACCTGGGACCCTTCAGGCCACAGGCTGACGCTCTATCCACAAAGCCAAACCATCCAGGGCCAGATGCCACATTTTATATTAAAACATTAACAGTAGTCACCAAGTATATGCATAATCCATGGGCCCAGACAATAGTGTGGTAAAGGCTTAGGGCAGGTGGTGGGGATGGGTTAGGACAGTGGTCGGCAAACTGTGGCTCTGTTGACTAATGAGTTTGCCAACCACTCACCTAGACTCTCGATTCCAATAATTACAGGCTGTTGTTGTTCCTTGTGATTAAGCCCCTATCCCAGTGGTTGGCAAACTCATTAGTCAACAGAGTGACAAACTGCGGCTCACGAGCCGCAGTTTGCTAACCACTGGGCTAGAAGAAGTCAATGGGGGGCAAAAGGGAGCATATATAATGCTTTCAACAATGAAGATTTTAAAGAGAGAGCGAAGAAAAAAAAACAGTAGTCATTAATGTAATTTATACTATTAATATAAATCCATTCAAAAAGTAATTACCTAATGATAGGACTAATGTTAAATAACTAAGTTTATATGCATTGAAAAAATGTTAACAGTGGAGCCAGTCAAAAGTCGCAAAAAACTTTTATCACAGTTGCAAGACCAACACACCAGTGATTTTGGAGGAATGAACATACCAAAGGCCTTTGGCTTGAGCACTCTCTGTGCAGCTGTAATTAGAACCTAAGGGGTCAGTTTGGATTTTTAAACAGAATTGTCATTGACAATAGAAGTTCCTGTGCAGGCCCTAGCTGGTTTGGCTCAGGGGACAGAGCATTAGCCTGCAGACAGAATGGTCTCAGGTTCGATTCCGGTCAAGGGCACATGCCTGGGTTGCCAGCTCGGTCCCCAGTGGGGACGTGCAGGAAGTAGCCTATCAATGGTTCTCTCTCATCATTGATATTTCTATCTCTCTCCTTTCCTCTCTGAAATCAATAAAAATATATTAAAAAAAGAAAAAGCCGAAACCGGTTTTGCTCAGTGGATGGAGCGTTGGCCTGCAGATTCCGGTCAAGGGCATGTACCTTGGTTGCGGGCACATCTCCAGTGTGGGGCGTGCAGGAGGCAGCTGATCGATGTCTCCCTCTCATCGATGTTTCTAGCTCTCTGTCCTTCTCCCTTCCTCTCTGTAAAACATCAATAAAATATATTTAAAAAAGAAAAAGAAAAAAAAAGTTTCTGTGCAGGAAGAAAACTCCCTATCACCCTTTTATCGGGACTTGGAAAAAAGGATGAATTCTCTCCAGTGAATTCCTTACTTCATTGATGCTAAAATTCACATTGTTTTACACTGTAACATCGCTAAAGTCCACACACATCTTACAATGAAAGGCATTTTATAATCGTGGCTGGCCAAATGGAAGTTGAGATGTGCTGTCACTGCCTGAACATGCACAAACTTAGTGGTAATTCCTGGTGGGATGACTTGGCAACTGTAATCTCCATGTTTCTGTCAGCAAATCATATAAGAACTGTCTGGAAAAGAAACATGCCACCTGTTGTCTAAAACCTTCCATTGACACCTTCAAGTAAGATCAAGAATGTGCCAGCATCAAAATGTGTGCACTAGGGGTCAGTGTCTCGAGAGCTAACAGTGGAGTACTCTTCAGACATCTGCATCAGCAGCACCTGGTCATTAAGGACACCAATGTCCAAGTTGAAAATGATTCAGAAGAATAGAGATTCTGACTGTGAAGGAATGAGAGCAATTCCTTCATGAATTTACTTTGCTTATATTTACCTTTATGTTTGCACAGTATGACATGTGATAACAATGAATGTCTGTAAATACAAGCTCACATTCACTAAATATTTCAATGATTCTAAATGATAAAAAAATAATTACAAATAGTTTAATTGGGAGTATCTTTCTTTTTAACAGAAGCTCTCAACCTTTTTGATCTGAGGACTCCATTTATTTGTTGAGGACCATAAAGAACTCTTGTTTATGTGGTACTATCTATCAAAATTTTTGATATTAGAAATTTAAAGAGACTTTGAATACTGTAGAATACACAAGCACACATTCCATTCGCAGTCAGAGAGATGACACCCAGTCTCTGTGAAAACTACAATCAATGTACACAGGTGAGAGAATGAGAGCAAAAGGGGCAGATAATATCACCGTGTTCATAGGAAAAAAGTTTTGACCTTGTGATACCCTGCAAGGGGGGACATTATTTGAGGAGCCACTGGCATACAAAATAATGGTGTATTTTACACCATTAGGGTTAATGAATATGGTATATGTCCACCTAAAATATTAGAAGGAGTAAAATCTTGGAGAACCATTGATGGACAGTTGGTGTAGCACTCTGAGACACTGGGTATCCTGTAGGTCTGGGGACTTCTGACTTAGAAGGTCCCAGTCAGTGTACCTAGTGGAACTGGCTGTAGAGGAGGAGGACTAGAAAGAAGTTGGGGCAAAGATGAAAGGAGTATGTTTGGTACCCAGGGGAGACAGCTGGATTTCCTGGAGACTAGGGAGGGGAGGGGGGGAAACTCCTGCCAGTGATGGAGATTTGGGAAGACATGCAAATGGTTGTAGAAGATGGACACTTGGTACACAGGGCATTGGAACACCATCCAGGTTCCCACTATACAGGCGGTGGCTGGTATTCAGGGCCTTATCCATGCAGGCTTGAGCAAGGAGATCCTGAGGAAAGCCACCAAGGATTGCTGACCAGGGCCTCTTCTGCCACTTCCCTGACCTGAAATCCTAAAACTGCCCGAGGAAGCAGGATGGGGGTGGGGGTGGGGGTGGGGGGATGCGGTAAGAGGTTGCGATTGGCTTTCTCCAGGAATTGCCGAGACCAGATTAGCTTTGATTTAGAAACCATAGAATAGGTTACAGCTGCAAAGCAAAGTCCTTATGAGCGGGCCTGAGATCATCCTGACTTTGACTTCTAGCTATCTGGAAAGGCACTGCCATAGGACACCCGCTGGGCACACCAAGTGAGTGATACATGGAAGCTCTTCAAACAGCGCCCAGCACATAGTGAGGGTCATCGTGTCTTGTACCTTGGATGTCCTGGAGATGTCATACCTGCCCCTCTACATCCTGGAGGGCCGGGATGGCTGAAGTTTGACCCCCAGGCCTAAGGGAACACGAAATCCGTGCTCCATCCGGGACTGGGCGGCGGAGGCCGCGTGGGAGGGTCCTGCCGGCTGCCCCTCAGGCCCTCAGGCCCAGCCTGCCGGACCAAGCCCGGCCCTCCCTGCTTCGGAAGGAGCCAGGACTTTCTCAGGTGTGAGCAGGGACATGGGTACAAACTTCCCAAGGCTCGGTCGGGGTCGGGACACTCCACTCCGGAGTTCTCCTCGTCCTCACCTTTCTTCAGGGCGGGCCTGGCGCTCTTTGCACCACTGGGGGTGGGGGTGGGGGTGGGGTGGAGTCTGAGCCTGAAGAAGGGCTGGCGCAGGACCGTCGTTGACACCAGCGGCGGGGAAGAACGCCTGGAAGCTTCGGAGGCCGGGCTCCGCCTCCCTCCAACCGCGCCCACGCACAGCCCGCCCCCGAGTGGGCGTGGCCGGCCCGCTGCCGCGGGGCGGGGCGGGGCGGGGCGGGGCGGGGCGGGGCCTGCGAGCGGGGGAAGGCCCACAGGCGGAGCGGAGCGGAGCGGAGCGCGGGGAGGCCGGCCCGGGCGCCACATCCGGCGGCTGCCCGAGGTGCATAAAACCGCCGCCGCCGCCGCCGCCGCCGCTGTCGGCGTTAGCAGCCGCTCTGGCTTCCTCGCGGCTGCGGGAGCGGCTGCTCCAATGCTCCGGGACGGCCATGAGCACCCCGCACTGGTGGGATCAGCTGCGGGCTGGCAGTTCGGAGGTGGACTGGTGCGAGGACAACTACACCATCGTGCCTGCCATCGCCGAGTTCTACAACACGGTGCGGGGCGCGGGAGCGGGGGCCCCGGGCTCGCGGGAGGGGCTGTCCCCGGCGCCGCGGCGCCTGGAACCTGGACATGGCTCCGCGCGCATCGGGGGCATTCTCTCTCCAGGGCCAGAGTCCACCCTCGCCCCTCCCCGCCCGCTCCTTCCAGGTCTCCATCTGCCCCTCTCTCCTGTCCCTGCCGCGTCGGCTGGGTCCGGCTTCCTCCTCGTGTGCTTTCTGCCGACTCTGTTGTGCCGTGTGGCCCCCGGCCGTGCCGGGGCCAGTGCTCCGTGTCAGCCCATCTCCGCGTGAGGCCGGTTGCGGGCGGGGAACCGGCGGGACAGCTCCCGGCCGCCCCTGGGCTCTCGGTGGCGTGACGCATTGGGGTCACATTGTGCGTTTTCGCTCTGAACACCTGCTCTAGGAGTCCCAGGAAAGGGGCGGCCCCCCGACGGGGTCTCGGGAGCGGGGCCCAAGCCAGTCATGCTTACTGGCCCCAGCCCGCGTGGACATCAATAGTAGGTCGAGTTACTTTGGGCCAGAATCAAGTTAATTACTACCAGTTCTTATTTCTTTGCCTTACTTAGTACCCAGTCCAATGCCAGCTCCAGTTCAACTCCCCCAGGCCTGTGCACTCTCTGGTTACGAAGTCCGGGGAGGGAAAGGGAAAATTGGCAGTGATTGTGTGCATGATTTCTGGACTTGCCTCGGTCCCTAGATACGGCAACTTCCCCACTGCAGATTCCTGTGTGCTTTTAGTCTTTGCGGGAGGAAAAGCTTTGCAACTGGGAGGGAAAGACCTCTTCTTTTCGCTGTGCCCATAGCTCAGGATTCTGGCACCAAATGTGAGACTTGGCCTGGTCATTATCTTTTCACTGCTCCAAGAGGGTAAACAGGAACTCCTGGTTTGAGGTTCATTGAGAAGTTGAGGTTGTTCTTTAGAATTTTCACCTTAGATTTGCTGGAAAGAACTTTGGCATCAGCCAGGTGCTTATTGCCTGAGGGGATCTCTTCTGAGCTGGTCCCTGCCCT
This sequence comes from Lasiurus cinereus, assembly GCA_011751065.1. Lineage (NCBI taxonomy): Eukaryota > Metazoa > Chordata > Mammalia > Chiroptera > Vespertilionidae > Lasiurus > Lasiurus cinereus. The sequence continues at coordinate 46,890,158 of JAAGEH010000226.1, forward strand.
CCTGGTCACTGATGAGCAAACTGAGCTCTTGAGAAGGAAGCTGTCATGCCCTCATTTCTGGTGAGTTGGGCCACAATTCAGAAGTCTGCACCCTGGGTCCTCTTATTGCTGAAATCCACGGTTGCGGCTACCCTCTCTACAAACACTCCGGTTTTTTTTATATGGCCAGGTTAGTTCCTCAAGAACACCTCATCTTCTGGTCTTCATAGATACAGGTAATGGAGGAGGCCACACCTCACCCATCATACAACCTTTTTCAGCGCATACTATCAGTGTAGGTGGGCACCCACACCTCTGTGGAACAGGGCTGGGTAGTTTTAATAGCGGTGACTCAGGTTCTCCATTTGAAAGGGGAATTTCACCAAAGTTAAAGAAGAAATGACAGCTTGGGGACAGGTTTGCATACTCTCTGCAAAGTCGTTATTGGTAGAATCTGAGGCCAGCAGAAAGTCAGGCCTGGTTATTTGGCCAAAAAGTGTATAGCTGCACTGATCCTGCCTTGAAAAGCCCCAGAGTGCTGGATAAAGGAGAGGATTTGTTTGGTCTTCACTTTTAATCTAGTTCCATTGGAGCAGTTATGTGATGAGTGCCAAAATCTATTTTAGAAATGAGCTGTTGCTCTGACCAGTTTGGCTCAGTGTATAGAGCATTGGCCTGCGGACTCAAGGATTCTAGGTTTGATTCCAATCAAGGGCATGTACCTTGGTTGCAGGCATATCCCCAGCAGGGGGTGTGCAGGAAGCAGCTATTGATGTTTCTCTCTCATCAATGTTTCTGACTCACGTCCTCTCCTTTCCTCTCTGTAAAAGAAAAAAAGAAATCAACTGTTGATCTTTAGCTGCAGCATCGTGGCTGATTAGCTCAGCTGGTCTACCTGACAACTGACAGATCTTATTCTTTGAAATACTTATAAACCACAAAATTTGCTTCAGCAGTGCCCAGAGCCTAAGGTCTGAGAGAAGTGGTTGGTCACCAAACTTTGTTGGGCCAAAGAGTTTAGCAAAAATCATAGCTTCTCTGTTTCCGTGCCCTGGTTATCGATGCTTATACGTCACTGGACAAACCTCTTACTCCTGTGCTGAGGAAGGCAGTGAGCCTTTACTTGGAGATTAACATCTGATTAAATCCTCATAGCAGGTGTAAGTTAACAGTTACACAAGAAAATATTAATTATTACTAATTTGGAGAAGAAGTTTAAGGAATCGAAGATGTAAAGTCAGAAGCCTGGAAGAGGGATCCAGAAGCTTCTTAATAAATCTTTGGGGTAGCACATCACTACCACAACTTCAATTACTGCTGGTTTCCATTAATTGTTTGCTGTGTTGCTGAAGCTCTGCAGGGCCACCCTAGAAAGTGGGTACTATTTTCTATACCCATTTCATAAAGGAAACTGGGGCTTAAATAGAGTATGCAACTTGCTGAGGTCAAGAAAATGGCAGACCCTGGCTGGTGTGGCTCAGTGGTTGAGTGTTGACCTATGAACCTGGAGGTTATGGTTCGATTCCTGGTCAAGGCGTATGCCTGGGATGTGAGCTCAATTTCCACTGGGGGGTGTGTAGGAGGCAGCTGATCAATGATTCTCATCATTGAAGTTTCTCTCTCCCTTCCTCTCTGAAATCAATAAAAATATACCTTAAAAAAAATAGAACTAGAGTTAGAATTTGGTCCAACTGACTCTGCTAAAGTACAACTTATGAAGATACAAGTGCCTTTGTAGCACCTTAGATGTATATATATGGCATAATACATCTATTTATTATTCAGGTGTTCTTTAACTTAAATTCCTGCCTTGAGACCATTTGATCTATAGGCTAGTCACGATGCTTAATATGAAAAGAAAAGTTTGTTTCAAGTAGTTTATTTATTTTTTGGTGGTTGTTTATTATAACAGTGATACATGATTATGGTAAAAAATTCAAAGTATTCATGTAATAAAGTGAAAAATACTCTTTCTTCGGTATATATTTGTTGTTGTTAATTCTCACCCGAGGATATTTTTTCTATTGATTTTTAGACAGAGTGGAAGGAAGGCAGGAAGGATCAGAGAGAAAGAGAGACACGTTGATAGGTTGCCTCCCACATATGCCCTGACCAGGGCCAGAGATCGAACCTACAACCCAGATACTTGCCCTTGACCAGGAATCGAACTTGTGACCCTTCGGTGCACGGGCCAATGCTCTAAACACTGAGAAACACTGACCAAGAGCTCTTCTGTATCTTTTCAGACTTTTTCTAGACATATAAAAAGCACTTGTAGCTCTAGCTGGTTTGGCTCAGTGTATAGAGCGTCGGCCTGTGAACTCAAGGGTCCTGGGTTCAATTCCCATCAAGGGTACATGCTTGGATTGTGGACTCAGTCCCCAGTAGGAGGCGTGCAGGAGGCAACCAATCAATGATTCCTTCTCATCATTGATGTTTCTACCTCTCTTCCCTCTCCCTTCCTCTCTGAAATCAATAAAAATACACTTTTAAAAGCACTTGTATTATTTGTGTGAGTATATAAAATATGTATGTATATTGCATACACAACCCAATCTAACTTTTTTTCAACCCAATTGAGGTACTGCTACACAAACTCTTCTGCACCTTGTTTTTTCACTTAATATGTCTTGGAGATAGTCCTATATTGGCTCTTATTTTTCTTTTTACAATGTCTACACAGTAGACAATGGGTTAGCCATAATTTATTTAACCAGTCAATTCCTTATTGATAGACTTTAGGGCAGTTTCCGTTTGTTTTTATTGGTTTCTGAACAGTGATGCACTGACTATCTTCATACATGCATCGATATATTTTTGCAGGGACTAATTCTAGGTCGGGAATTCCTGTGTCAAAAGGAATATTCACTTTAAAAGCTGATAATTACTGCTAATCTTTTTTTATTTTCAATTACAGTTGACATTATCATATTAGTTTGGGTTGTACACATCCCAGTGATTAGACATTTATGAATTACTAAGTGATCATCCTGATAAATCTCATCTGATACCATACATTAGAATATTACTAGAACATTATTGAATATTAGATATTGCCTATCCTGTATTTTATATCCTCATGATTGTTCTGTAACATCCCATTTGAACTTACTAATCTCTTTATTTTTTTTCACCCACTCCCAACCCCCTCACATCTTGCTGTAAATTTTATCATCCTTTGCTTCAGCCAAACAACTATTTTCTCTAAGAACACAGCCTTTTGCTTGAGCACATTTTGTACTATTTCTTCTATGTACAAGTTTTATTGCATTTAGTTTCTTTAAAAAAAAACGTGTGTGTGTGTATGTGTATATATATATATATATATACACACACACATATATATACACACATATGTGTGTGTGTGTGTGTGTGTGTGTGTATATATATTTTTTTTTCCAGAAAGGGCGGAAAAGGGAGAGATAGAAACATCAATGATGAAAGAGAATCATTGATTGGCTGCCTCCTGCATGTCCCCCACTGAGGATCAAGCCTGCAACCCATCATGTGCCCTGACTGGGAATTGAACCATGACCTGGTTCATAGGTCAACACTCAACCTTTGAGTCACACCAACCAGGTGAATTCAGTGTTTTTTATTTTAATGTTTTAAATTTTAAGACTCCAGACCTAACTGCTTTGGACAAGTGGGAAGGGTGTTTTTTAATCACTGGACTTAGCCTTTGGGAACTCTGTTGCTGGGCAGTGACTCAGGGAGACAAAAGGAAATCAACTGTTGCTGAAAAAAGACTTGAAGCAAAACATATGCATAAAATCAGCCCATGATCTGTTATCTCCCCCAATCAGTAAGGAAAGTAGAGTCCTCTTTATATGTCAAAAGCCCACATCCCACTATCTGTAGGGCATAATCATCCATCCATCCATCCATTTACTAGGCAACTACTATGTGCCTTCACAGAGACCAGACCCACAGTCATCTGGGTGGCGAAGGCCATAATAATAGTGTGTATAAGTCATCCAGGTGTTAGAGCTCTGCATGGGGTTGGTGTACTGTGGAAGGTGGAGGGGGAGGATTTTGCAAGGAGACTTATGTGTAGAGTGACCAACTTGTCCTGGTTTGCCAAGGACAAAAGTGGACTTTCTTGATTTTAAAAGTGAAAGTTCCATGTCCTGAAAATCCTCCTTAGTCCCAGGCAAACCAGAACAGTTGGTCATCTCAGAGGCTAGAGAGGAGTAATGGGGTGGATAGTTAGGAATGTGCATACAATGAAGACACGCAGGGAATTTTCTTATTCAGGGTATTGACCCTTATCTGCTTATGAACTTGTTGAGAAAAACTTGGAGATTCTTGCTTTGCCAGTATTTACCCTCTGCTCGGGATGTGCCCATTCACATGCATCAGGGTGAAACTGCAGTGTGTTTATGAGATTAGTTTAGTGCAAATGTTATGTGGGAATTCATAGAAAGGAATTTTCTAAGGAAATAATACATTTCAAAATTTTTGCTTTCTTTTCAATTAAAACAATCTGTTCCACAGGCATTAAATAAACCAGTTCTCCAAAGGATAATCCAACAATAGGCTTTAAGAGCTATTCTTCAACTTTAGTGACCCTATACGATTTTGAGAGGAAGTTTCACTTCTCAGTAGATATGGAGCCATTGAGTCTGTCTTTTAACCAGGACTCATTTGCTTTCCAGTATTTCTTTGGGAGTTCCTTCCTCTATTTGTCTTGGGGAGCGTCTCCTTCTAATTTGATCTTTTCCTTTTCATAAACTGACTTGTTTAAAAGGCCTGGTGGAGACCAGCAGATGTTGATAGGTGCACTGTGCAGAAGTTAATAATGTGATTTCATATTATTTGGGTGTATCTGTTAAAATGGTACTTTCAAATTGAACTCTCTGATACGTGCATGAAATAAAGTGTTTTGAAGTATCATAATTTTACTGCAAGTATAATAAATGACTCATGCTTTCATGATTAATGTGTAAATACATTTAAAAGTGATTCGTGTGTACCTTGCTAGTGGTAATATAAATTGACCGAGCTATTTGGGGCAGCTTGACAGCAGTTAGCTGCACTTGGCTGATGCCAGGGAGACTGAGAGGACTTGAGGCAATAAAGATATATTGGGAATAAAAACAAATGTGTTATATTTTCTAGCATTGTAGGTGGGACTGTAAATTGGTGTCTTTCCACTGGGGAATGGCTAAAAAACCCACAGAAAACCAAACAACTCCTGCTAACTGCAGCACTTAATCGAAAGTGAGGAGATAAATCCGTATGAACTAAGATTAAAAGATTTATAAAGCATTTTATTAAATGAGAAGAGAAAGTTGCAGCCCTGGCAAGTGTGGCTCAATTGGTTGAGCTGTTGTTCCAAGCACTTAAAGGTCCCCAGTTTGATTCCTGGTCAGGGCACATGCCTGGGTTAGGGGCTTGATCCCCAGTAGGAGTTATGCAAGAGGCAGCCACTCTCTCTCTCCCCCTCTTCCTTCTCCAGCTCCGAGGGTGATTTCCTCTCCAACCTTGGCCAGCTGAGGAGACTTTCTGGGCCCTCAGTTATAACCCTTTGTAAAATAAGGGATGATTAAGATCTCTCACTGTAACTCTTTTTTAAAATTATTTAATTATTTATTTTCTCACTTTAACTTTTAAAGCTCTCTAATTCTTTAAGTTTATAGAAAGTTAAAGGCTGTGATAATAACAATGAACAATAGTTTACTGCCTATCTGCTTCTGGGTAAACGAGTATTGGCCATATTTTTAGGACTGGAGACTGTCTGTATACCTGGAACATCTGACACAATTTATCCATACTCTCTGCCAGGGTCACCAATAGCTCATAGGGCTCTGACATGGGATAGAGAAAAAGATCCCCATCAGAGTAGATCATCTAGAAAAAGGTACCCCATGTAACAGAATAATGCAGCCCACTAGGGATTTCAGCCTGGGATTTTAACCAAAGGCAGCGTCCTGCTCCTGTCCCGTCCCCAACAAAGGATCTTACCTATCTTTCCTTGTATTATTTCTCTCCCATTCTATCTTTCTTCTCTTGCTGAAAATGGTGTCACTCCTAATCTCTCTTGTTCACAAATGGTGATGGAGGCCTATGTTGGCCACTGATGGTGCCAATCCTTATCTGTACTATGCCTCAAGTTCTAGGGTTTGCTGATGCATTTTGTATAGTTGTGTACCAAGGTGATTTTATACGTCTGGAAAAAGCCTTCTACCTTTCCTGGCCCCTTCACTTCAGTTCAGGCACTCACTCTCATAGTTTATGTTTTGTTTTGTTTGTTTTGATTTTTTAATGTATTTTATTGATTTTTTACAGAGAGGAAGGGAGAGGGATAGAGAGTTAGAAACATCGATGAGAGAGAGTCATCGATTAGCCACCTCCTGCACGCCCCCTACTGGGGATGCGCCCACAACCAAGATACATGCCCTTGACCAGAATCGAACCTGGGACCTTTCAGTCCACAGGCCAATGCTCTATCCACTGAGCCAAACCGGTCTCGGCATAGTTTATGTTTTAAAAGCCACCATGCCCTTGGATTTTCAGACTTTGTCTGCCCTATTCTATCTTTGAAAGTACTCTCCTTTAGTCTTTTTGTGTGTTACCCCTCCTACCCCATTCCCATTGGGGTTGCTCATTTAGACTTAGCTGTTGTCTTCACCTTCTGCACACTTCCTCTGTATACATAGTCTTATATGAGGAGTCTCTCACTCCACACTTAGAGTTGAAATTTAAAAAGTTGAATATTACTACCACTTCATACCTTCGAGACTAGTCTTCATAAGGCAAACCAATCCCCAGAAAATAAGTGTTGGTAAGGATATGGAAACATTAGAACCTTTGTACATTGCTTGTAGGAATGTTAGATGGTTTAGCCACTGTTGAAAAGAGTTTGGTAGTTTCTCAGTAAGTTAAGCGTAAAATTACCTTATTGTCACTGGAAAGGGGCCAGGCTGAGGTGGTCTGCCCCAGCACAGTTACTTTGTCCATTATGGTGATCCCTGGCCACATGTGGCTACTGAGCACATGAAATATGGCTGGTCCTAAAGAAGATGTGTGGTCAGTGTGGAATTCACACTGGGCTTCAAAGCCTGGATCTGAACAAAGAGAATGGAAAATATCTTATTAATGATACTTAAATAGTGATTACATGTTGAAATAATATTTTAATATTACGTTAGATAAAATATCTTTTTTAAAAAGCCAAATGCTGCCCAGACAATATAGCTCAGCAGTTGAGCATAGACCCAGGAACCAAGAGGTCACTGGTGTGATTCCCAGTCAGGGGTTGTGGGCTCGATCCCCAGTAGGGGGCGTGCAGGGGATCAATGATTCTCTCTCACTGATGTTTCTTGCTCTCCCTCTCCTTCCTCTCTGGAATCAATTTCAAAAAATATTTTTAAAAATAAAGCCAAATGCCTTCTGGAGAGATAACAGAGAGGCTTAAATCCACACTGAAATCTGAAAGATAAAATGGTACTTCATTTTTTTGCCCAACTGGCATGGCTCAGTGGTTGAACCAGGAAGTCACAGTTCTGTTCCTGGTCAGGGCACATGCCTGCATTCCACACTCAATCCCTATAGGGGATGTGCAGAAGGCAGTTGATCAATAATTCTCTCTCACCATTGATGTTTCTATCTCTCCCTCTCCCTTCTACTTTAAAATCAATAAAAATATATTTAAAAAATAATTAGATTGCCCTAACCAGTTTGGCTCAGTGGATAGAGCATCTGCCTGTGGACTGAAAGATCCCAGGTTCGATTCCGGTGAAGGGGCATGTACCTTGATTGCAGGCACATACCAGTAGGAGGTGTGCAGGAGGCAGCTGATCAATGTTTCTCTCTCATCAATGTTTCTAACTATCTCTTTTCCTTCCTCTCTGTAAAAAAAAAATCAATAAAATATATTTTAAAAATAAAAAATAAATAGATAAAATGGTATCATTAAAGCTGGAAAAGAACCTACTGATCTTTACTTGAAAGTAGGTTTTAGAGTGAGAAAGCGACAAAGGGGAACAGGGGAATCTAGGAAGAATCCTGCCTTCTGTGGGCCTGAGAGAAAAGGCTGGCCTTGCTGGCAGAAAGTTACTGGGGGCTCCAACTTCTCTAGTCCTCCTGACCTTTATTAAACTTTATTTTTACCATTATTTAGTACAGATCTTATGGCAAAAAAAAAAAGTATATGTGCAAATAAATTATAATGCTTCTTAGTTCGTCTGAGCGGGGAAAAGAACAAGTCCCAGAATCTTTGAATCCAGGGGGAGCCTGGAGCAGCTTTCAGATGGCAGTGTTATTGTTGCTGCTGCTCTGACCAAAGCGGCAGGAAGGAGCCCGCTACATGCTTATTCAAGAAGTTTTACATTTTCAGGAAGAAAAGTATAAGTGCTTAGGCAAGATGCATGGCCACATTGATCTCAGCTTGCAAAGGACATACTTGGAACAAGTTGCTTCCCCCCCCACCCCCTTGTACTTAATTTTTAACTTTTCGTTTTACATTTCCCCCCAGATCAGCAACATCTTGTTTTTCATTTTACCTCCCATCTGCATGTGCTTGTTCCGCCAGTACGCAACGTGCTTCAACAGTGGCATCTACTTAATATGGACTCTTTTAGTAGTAGTGGGTAAGTGGACCCGTTTGGGAGCATGGGCTGAAAGGGAGGAAATGGAATTCCAACACTTCCTGTCTCCTGTGAACATTATGTTTTATAAACCAAAGTCACTCTGACGTCTTAGCACTTTTATGTTGCTTGCTTGAGAAAAGCACTCTTTTGAATATGGGCTTGATAACAAGGTTGGCTCTAATTATTACTTAATTGTATTTGAGAGTTCATTTATGTCACTGCTATTGGTGTTATGCCAATGCAATTTTTGAGAATTTCTGAAGAAAGTCATGTGGAACAATTGAACTCTGATGAGATTGTGGTTTCTAATGGACTAAAAGTAAAAATAAATAAATAAATAAATAAAAATTCTAGTTGTTTGATCCTTCATTGTTCTGGGAAATACTTGGGTAATTTCCATTTCCTTCCACAGGCAGATTGGGAACTCTTAGCAGGGAGAGAATGTTAACTTCTTTTTACTGCCTGTTCCCAAGAAGGCTAGTGGATGAAGAGAGACTGTGCTCAGCCGTGGAATTATTAAAGTTCTGAAGTGCTGATATTTAGGCCCTCCTTGAAATCCTCTTTCTAGACTTGAAGTCTGCATGCTTAGGTGGTGTGAGTTTCTTCCTTCTGTTTCTTTTTTCAAAGAGAGTGAGTGATCTGGTGATTTTTGACAGTGGTTGGTGAAAGAGCTCTTCTTAAGCAGTTTATTGAATTGGTGAGTCTTTCCTTCTTCAGTGACACTTTTTATTGTTTGTAATTGATTCTAGGAATTGGATCCGTCTACTTCCATGCAACTCTGAGTTTCCTGGGTCAGATGCTTGATGAACTTGCAATCCTTTGGGTTCTGATGTGTGCTCTGGCCATGTGGTTCCCTAGAAGGTATCTGCCAAAGATCTTCCGGAATGACAGGTAAGCTTTGCTAGACACCTGCTAGGTGCAATACCCAATATAATATAATATATATCAAGAAAAATAGCACACAATGAAGACCAGCCTCATGATGAGCTCCATCATACACCTGTTTAATACCCCCTGATTTAGAGTCTGACAGTATAAATGAACTGACAGATAATAGAGAGGATTCTATATGCTTGGGGAAGAATTTCTATAACATTAGGGACAGAAAGTAACATGTCTTCCTTATTTCATGTGAGAAAAAGTGGAAAGATTGTCAGTGGGGGAGAAATTTCTGAATGGCAGTTACTTGATTTCCTGTTAGAGTATTTCCTTTAGTCCAACCTACTCCACCATTTTATAAATTTATAGTAGAATCCACTAAGGAATTGGTTCTTGGAGCCATAATTACCGTAGTTGTCCAAGTTTTTGCTTCTGATGAGACATACATACACATACTCCTCCAAAGTGGAAACCCAGAATTTCAAGGAAGGATGCATTTTAATATCCATTGTGTTATGCTTATATGCTTGAGTATTCATCCAGTAAATACTTTTTGAACACTTACTGTTTACATTTTTCTAGGCTTCTAGGCATTAGGATATAATAGTAAATTAAACAACAGAACCTCTGACCTAAATGAGCTTACACTGAAGTTGGGGAGATTGTGAATCAAACAAACAAACACATAAATACTATCAGGGAGAGACAAGTCTATGATGGAAATGAAGCTGGTTAAGGGGTCATAGTAATTTCTAGTTTGGTGAGGGATGCTTTCCTGAGGAGCTATAGGTGTTACTATCTGAAGGAACAGAAGAGAGTCACCCTCATAAAGATAAATGTTCCAGAACATAGTACCCACATATTTGTCAAGGTATCTATAGATAAATAGTCTAAGAGATAGGGATTAAGTTAAGCAAGTTGGTACAGGGACAGGAGCTATGCAGCTATTAATTGTTGTGTATGGACTGAGATGGAAGCGTGTCCAAAAAACATATTGTAGACCTGTGTGTGCAATATTCTAATTTTAGAATGAATGAAATAGCCTCTTGTTGAGTATATGTCTTTGTACATGAACAAAAATGCCTAGAGGATGAGGACAGCCGCCACCACTCTTAGAAATTGGGGTGGGGAGAGAGCTTTCATTTTTACCTTTTTAAAAATGTATATATTTTTATTTATTTCAGAGAAGAAGTGAGAGGGAGAGAGAGATAGAAACATCAATGATGAGACAGAATCACCAATTGGCTGCCTGCTGTGCACCCCTCACTGGGGATTGAGCCCGAACCCCAGGCATGTGCCCTTGACTGGAATCGAACCTAGGACCCTCCAGTCTGCAGGCCGATACTCTCTCTACTGAGCCAAACTGGCTAGGGCTCATTTTTACCTTTAATCTGCACTGTTTTCCTTTTTACAAAGAGTACATGTTAATTTTTAATATGAAAAATTTATTTTTTTAAGTATTTTATTTAAAAATATATTTTATTGATTTTTTTACAGAGAAGAAGGGAGAGGAATAGAGAGTTAGAAACATCGATGGGCTGCCTCCTGCACACCCACTACTGGGCATGTGCCTGCAACTGAGGTACATGCCCTTGACCAGAATCGAACCTGGGACCCTTCAGTCTGCAGGCTAGTGCTCTATCCACTGAGCCAAACTGGTTAAGGCTGAAAATGTATTTTTAAATGAGGCAGGGAGAAAACACACTATAAGTGGATTAGCTGTAGAATCTTCATCTGGGTAGCAGGAATTGAATTAAATAGTTTTATCTCTGAGTATAATCAAGTAGAAAGAGGTCTCCTCAAAAAGTTTACTTATCAAAACGTGAGAGAGAGAGGGAGGTGAGGAAGGAAGGAGGGTGAGAAGGATAGAGGGAGCAGGAGGGTAAGGGAGAGGAAGAGAGACAGAGCAAGAGAAAGAGAGACCAGCTGTTTACCAGTCGAAGTGAAAAGGAGGTGGTACTCCCATCTTAGATGAAATAATGAAATCGGTTTCCATGTGGCTGAGGTTTTTGTCCTCAGTAGAGGAAATGCACATTAAACCACACAGGTTGGTTTAGGTGCTTCTGGTTTCTAGTCTTGCCCAGTCTCTTTGTTCAGCTCAGGGCAATGACTGAGGGTGGTCAGAAAGCCTTGTGAGCGGGAGGGGTCAGGGGAGGAACGGAGGCAGTGGCACCAGGCAGGGTCATGAGGTGAGTTTGCAGGCGGACTTTGTGACTCTGCCTGATACACACACCATTTCCTCTTGGCTTTTCCTGTGGTCTCCGAAGGTGCCCACCAGCCCTTCCATCCTTTCCTGATTCTGGCGGTTGTCAGGTTGAGAGCTACGGTACTGTTTTGCTCTTGGATCTCATCTTTCAAATCCTGGGATCTGAGTGAGAAGTGGAAGACATGGGAACAGGGTTTTGTTTATTTGTTTGTGGCACTCTGGAGGCCTGGGTTGAAATTCTAAGTGACATGTTTTAATGTATTCATAAGAGAGAACCTTTTTCTTTTCTCGTTTCTTGAAGGTGTGAGATAATGTTATTATGAGCAGGAGGTGAGAAAATGGGGCAATGGCTGTAGTAATTTACTCTTACCACCTTTAGTGATGAAAACATAGCATGAAGCAGAGAAGTCTGTGACCCTTGGGACTTATCCATCACCAGCGCCATTTCTCTGCGGAAGCTGGGACCCCCTCTCCTCAGTTTGAGCAGAGTCCTTTGGCACACTGACCATCGTGTATATATATATATATATCCCTGGCCTTGGAGAGTAAATGGGTTTGAATACTAGCTTCCCAGTTTATAAACTGTATAAACTCTAACTTTCTATTTCCTCATCTATAAAATTAGGTAGTTCTAGGGTTTTTGCGAGATGACTGAAACACTTTGTAGGTGCTAAGAACGGTGAGTGCTCAGTCAGAGTTAGCTCTCATGACTGCCATGGCAGGGAGAGATTGCTGCTGGCATCTCTGAGATATGCATATGAATGGAAGGAGAGAATGGGCATTGAGGATTTTAATGAGCAAAGAAAGAAAAGGTGCCTGTTACAGGAAGTCGCTCACTTTAAGTAAGGATGTCAATTCCACTTGTCTGTCTTCAATTTCCAGTGATGGGGAGAGCTAGGAGAGCAAACTCCTCATGGGGCTTCAGGGCCCCTGATAGGTAGTAGCAGGCCAGATCAGAGACTTCAGGTCAATACTAGGATTTCTGAAGACTAGGGATTGCATGGTTTAGCTGCCTAAAATGTACCAGATAGTTTTGTTTGTTTGTGATCTAGACTTTGCTGGACTGTTTTTAAAAACCTATTCAGTGTAGTTCCTATGTGAGATTCCCGTAGAGGAGCGAGCATAGAGGCTAAGTGACGGGGTCAGACAGATATGGATTTGAATAACGATCAACCTTTTTTTAAAAGCTCTGATACCTCATTTTGCTCATCTGTAAAGTGGAGATAATAGCAGTATTATCTCATGGAGTTAGAAATGTATGATAAAATCTTACAAAGCGTATTAAGGACTCACTCAGTTAGCAGTAATTATGAATGGTAAATAGGGATAAGTGTTTGAAGATAAGGATGACTAGAACAGTAGGCATTATTTATTTTATTTTATTTTTATTAATTTTTATACATATCTCCCCATTGCCCCCCCCCAGGCATACCCCAACCCACCAGTGTCTGTGATCATTGGTTATGCTAATATGCATGCATACAAGTCCTTTGATTGATCACTTATCTACCTTACCTAACTTTAATCTTTCTGCTGTAATTTCACAGTCTGTTTGATGCTTTATGATTTTTGTCCCCCTGAGAATTATCAGTCTACTCCCTTTCTGTGCTCCTGATTCTATTATATTTACCAGTTTATTCTGTTGATCAAATTTTTAATTCACTTAATTTTTAGATTCACTTGTTGATAGATATGTATTTGTGGTTCATAATTTTTTGGCTTTCCCCTTTTTCTTCTTCCTCTTCTAAAAGAGTACCTTTCAGCATTTCATATAGTACTGGTTTGGAGTTGATGAACTCCTTTAGCTTTTTCTTCTCTGTGAAGGTCTTTATCTGCCCTTCAATTCTGAATGATAGCTTTGCTGGATAGATTATTCTTGGTTGTAGGTTCTTGCTATTCATCACGTTGAATATTTCTTGCCACTCCCGTCTGGCCTGCATTGTTTCTGTTGAGAAATCAGCTGACAGTCGTATGGGTGCTCCCTTGTAGGTAATGAACTGTTTTTCTCATGCTGCTTTTAATATTCTCTTTGTCTTTTGCTCTTGGTATTTTAATTATGATGTGTCTTGGTGTGGTCCTCTTTGGATTCCTTTTATGTGGGGTTCTGTGTGCTTCCTGGACTTGTAAGTCTATTTCTTTTACCAGATGTGGGAAGTTTTCAGTCATTATTTCTTTAAATAGGTTTTCAGTATCTTGCTCTCTCTCTTCTTCTGGCACCCCCACAATTCTGATGTTGGTACGCTTGAAGCTGTCCCAGAGGCTCTTTACATTATCTTAAGATTTTTGGATTCTTTTCTTGCTTTTCCAGTTGAATGTTTACTGCTTCTTTATATTTCAAATTTTTGACTTGATTTTTGCCTTCCTCTAGTCTGCTGTTAGGTTTCTGTATAATATGTTTTATTTCAGTCAGTGTCTCTAGTATATCCTTTTTCATCTCCTCTTGGGTCTCGCTAAATTTATCCAACTTTTCTAGCATATTCTTAAAAAACCTTATAAGCGTGGTTTTGAATTCTATAACCAGTCGTTTTTTTTCCTCCATTTCTTTTGTTTGTGATCCCTTCCCTTGTCTCGGCATTTTCACTATGCTGGGGAAACTTCTGTGTTGGATTCAGCCTTATGATACCAGACTTGAAAAACCGATGAAGCCTCTGTGGAGCTTGGGATGGGTGGAGTCTCAGACCTTGCCTTCCAGTCGGCCCCGCCCTCCATGGCCCCCGAGTCTCACGTGACTGGGTAATCACTGGAGCGGTCCTTGTACCCGAGCGCCTGCAGTGCCTCTAGACCGCTGCCCCTCTGACTCCCCTGCGCACCAGGACCACACGAGACTAGGTCCCCAGGGTTTTGCCCAAAACGGGCTTAGTGGAGTCAGAAGTGGCACAGTTGGGAGGGTCTGTCTCCTGCCCACTCGCAAAAGCCAGCGGCACAATCAGCCATCTGTCCTCTGCGCAGTGCAGAGCGTGCTACCAGACCTCTGATCTTTTGCGACTCCCCTAAATTTCTGTGCACCTCTCCCTTTTCACAGTCCAAACTCCCCCTGTATGAGTTTCGGCTGGATCTGGGGTTTAGTGTTGTAAGATAAGGGGTTCAATGCCTTTGAGAGTCTCCATTTCCCTCCTGCCAGAGAAAACCAGCCAGGTACTCCAGCACCTGCTTTCTCAGCGCGCGCGTCTCCGTACCTCAGCTTTTTGCAGCTCCTCTGGGTCTCTGTGAGCCCCTCTCTTTCCCTCTAGTTGTAGAACTTCCACTCAGCCAGCTTTCCTGTGGTTGTGGATGATGTCCGTTCTGTCTTTTAGTTGTAGTTTTGAAATTGTTGTGCGAGGCAGCGGTGTAGGTGTTTACCTATGCCGCCATCTTGGATTCTCCCAGTAGGCATTATTTAAATAGGAATAATTGGTGGGTTTAAAAAAAGAAGGGCGTTCTTTCTTCTTGCCTAAAAAAATTTTTTTTTGAATTGTCAGGACACACACTTTACTATAGATGGTTATCAGTAATTTTTAGACATTTTTGTTTTGAGGGGAAAAAACCAAGAACAAAGAAGTATTATAGATTAATTATATCCATTTCTACAATAATTTATTCTGCTATGATTTTGAAGAGTTTGCTTTTACAGACTTCACTTTAGTATAATGCAGTTCATTCTTTGACTCCTGAATAGCAAGGGTGCAGGCTCGGGTCTGCTTGTCCTGCTCTCACGCTGACTAGATGACTTGAGGTCACCATCTCTGACTCTCTGGCCTTATCAGTTCCTCACTTATAAAATGACAGGGTGAGCCTTCCAAGACCAAATGCTGTAGTCCTGTGACTATCAGGGGCTTGTCCTAAATAGGTTGTTTGAACTCTGCATGGTAGTTTAAAGCATTGGATCTTAAGGGACATTTCTGCCTCTTAAGGGGCATCTGGGAAGTTTCTCATCCATAAATTGCATTTTACTTCAGAGGAATAAAAGGGTTATTACAAATATTTGATTTTAAAAATGGGCAGAGGGTCTGACAGAGTGAAAACTACTGCTTTAAATGGTAGCTAATGATAATAGTAATAGCTTTGTTATAATCATAATATGATGATGGTGCCAAGTGGCTAGATTTTGGTTTGGGGAGCATAAGAAGAAGGGGTGCTAAGAGTTTCCTGACCTTGTATTCAGTTGGAACCCACAATGGGCTGGACCGTTGACAGTAGGACCAGCGCTGGCAGTAGTCATCATTGCTCAGAAAAAGTCTGTGGGGCCCCTGGCTCCTGGATATTGCTAGCTCTCTTGTACTGAGGACCTCCAGTCACACTGGGTTGGCTGGGCTGCCACGTGACTTCTGTTGCCTTCTGCTAGTTGAAACATCATGCTTTCACAGCACATCCTAGTTGGCTAAGCGGCCTTCCCAAAGCACCTTCCTCCACACCCACCGGACTGACGTGGGAGATGTCTGTCCTCGTTCAGAAAGCATGTTGTGTCAAGCTTGCTGCCTTTGAACTCTGGCAGTATTCTCTAGAGTCTTTGGTGATTGCAACACCAGCTCAGTCAGATTTTCCCTGGGAGTGTGCTGTTATTAACAACAATAATATTTTAAAGAGCATTCTCAAGCGATGGCAGTGATTGTGGATTTCATGAGCAGACACCATGTACCAGGCACTGTATGAAGTGCTGCAGTGGTTGCAGAAACACCCTTAGGTAGGTGTCTTCACTTGCCTATGGAAAAACGGAAGCTTGGGGAGAGTCCCGTGATTTGCCAGAGATCCCATAGCCACTGATTGAGGAGACAGAATGTGAGCACACACGGGTCACACTGAAACACCAGTGCTGAGAACCCCTGTGGCTCTCTCGAACCTGTGTCTGAATCCTAAACCATTGGATACAGGGAGGTGATACCACATGGAATTTAAAAAACATATATTTTATTGATTTTTTTACAGAGAGGAAGAAAGAGAGATAGAGAGTTAGAAACATCAATGAGAGAGAAACATCGATCAGCTGCCTCCTGCATACCCCTACTGGATGTGCCCACAACCACGGTACATGCCCTTGACTGGAATTGAACCTAGGACCCCCCAAGTCCACAGGCGACACTCTATCCATTAAGCCAAACCAGCCAGGGCTACCACATGGAATTTTTCACTATGTGTTTCCCCAGTCTAAAAAGGCCCAAAGCCATAGCCTGTGTCACAACACCTCAATCTAGGGAGAGAGTTGTTGTGGGTCCCCAAGGGTTATGCACATGTTGGGGATGGCAGGCCAGGCAGCCTTTTACCCAGTAGCTGAAGGATGCCAGCCAAGGTCAGGAGAAAAACACGATTCTCCCGGGAATTTGCTGCCTGGATCCTTTCCCAGACATATTTTCTTCCTCTGGCCAAAGTTCAGGGCTACAATTCCTGTTCACCCTGCTTAGAAAGTTGGCATCTTGATCAATGATTTCCTGTGCCTTGAAGATAAATGGTTTTCCTCTAAGAGATAAATTTGTATTTTTAAGGTCTCAATGAACTTTGATTTTTTATGATGGAATTTCATTTAAATTAGTTTTCTAACTGTGATTTCTTCCAGGGCTCTTGGCCAAAATAAACTGTGCTCATACCAGAAACTTCAGGAATATCACGAGCTCTTAAATTTCCGTCATAGATGAGGCCTTAGAGACAATCTAGCTCAGACTTTTCATTTTCTCGATAAGGAAGTGGAATCCCGAGGAGAGAGGAAGGAGCGTGGTCAGGATCACGTCGCTGATTCTGGCTCTTTCTACTGAAAGCACCTCCACTCAAGAGTAAAAGACTATCAGTTATTTTTCTAAGTTTTGTCAAAAACTTGTCAACACAAAATGCCAATGCATCCTAGACTGTGGATTATCAGTAAATATAGACACTATCACAATGTTTTAAAGACTTCTACTTTCGTGTGCTAGACACAGGAGGTTTTTTCTTTCTGTGCGTGTGCTTGTGCGCGCGCGTTTGCGCACGCACACACACACACACTTGATATTTAGAGAGAAGAGAGGCGAGTGAAACATTGATGGGTTGCCCCCTGCACACCCCCTTACTGGGGGTTGAGCCTGACACAGAGGCATGTGCCCTGACAGCCAACTGACCACTTTTTTGTGCATGGGATGATACCTAACCAGCTGAACCACACTGGCCAGAGGTACGTTTTTCTTTTAAACCAGGAAGTTTACAGAACGGGGGTGATAAACTCTGTTCTGTGGGCCAAATTGGTCCACTGCCTGTTCTTGCAAATCAAGTTCTTGCAAAACAGCCCTCCCTGTTCACTCCCTTACTATCCACAGTGGCAGAGTGAAGTAATTGTGTGACCCGCAAAACCTAAAATATTCACTGTCTGACCCTTTCCAGAAACATTTACCAAATTCTGGTGTAAAACATGTGAAAAGAATAAGAAAACAAGTATATCTCATGCTTAGGGACTGAAGTTGATTCTGATTTTGCTATTCTCGTGGCTAAGTATTTAGAATGTTTCTGATTATTCCCTAAGGATAAATTTTTAGAAGTGGAATTACTGACCCAGTGAATGTGAATGGTTTTTAGGCTCTGGGTACTTGGTGCACAAATTCTTCTCAGCTTCTACTCCCACCAGCAGTGCCTACACGTTGTCCACATTTGACAAACAAGACCTCCTTAGCTAATGGATTGGGTTTGCTTTCACCGATTCAGGGGCAGGTTCAAGGCGGTGGTCTGCGTCCTGTCTGCCATTACAACATGCCTGGCATTTGTCAAGCCCGCCATCAACAACATCTCTCTGATGACGCTGGGGATTCCTTGCACTGCGCTGCTCATCGCAGAGCTGAAGAGGTGGGTGCTGTCCTTCCTGCCCTTCTTTGTGCCTGTGATAGGGATACACCAGCTCCTGGTCCTCTTCCCTGAGTGTGGAAGAGGAGTTGGACTTTTCATTAGTTCCTGACTGCTGTTTGAAAGCAGGTTCAATCTCATTTTCTGCAAGAGGGAGCAGCTGTTTTGTGGGTGGAGTAGATCCTAGGGGTCCAAAGCTAGCTTAGCAGAAACTTCTCAAGGACCTACTGTGTCCCTAGATCGAGGGGCTTAGAGTGCGTGAACTCTATAGAAAAGAGAATAGATCTGTTCATATGACAAGAATAAGGAGAAGAGTCCTAAAGAGGCAGTTGCAGTCACACACAGAAGGAAAAATAAATGAATTTCTGTGTACAAGGTAACATTGACTTCTGATGTAATACTGTTGATGGCTACTTTCTCTGAGACCTAGTTTCTTATTTACAAGCCACCAGGAAAGCCTTTTGTACTTGGGTAAGCATTCTCCTTTGGGAAGCTGTATACTCATAGTTCAGGTTGATATGGAGAAACAGCTTAGCTCTTTTGTGTACACGACTGTCTTCTTCTAGCTCCCATGCTCTTAGAAAATGCTTCTGCTTTGTGTGCCCACTTTTAGAAATGTATGATTCTCTCATTGCTGTGGACATGGGTATCTTGGCGGAAGTCTTGTAACTGTCCCCCTTAGTGAAAGTCGCTCTGTGGAATGTGTCAGTCAGCTCTCTCTCAGTCTTTGTTTTGAAAGGAGACATATACATTTCTATCTTTGCTCCACCTCTGGGAGTTGCGTTGATTGTCAGCAATACCAGGCAGGGTCAAAGGTGGCTGAAGAGATAGGTAAGCCTGCCAGCTGGCCATGGAGGGACACTATCGGTCTTGTCTCATTGGCTTCTTTGAGGAGCCTTCAAGGACCAGGGAATTAAGATACTCATTTCAGAACACTAATAGATACTTTTTAAATATATATTTTTATTGATTTCAGAGAGAAAAGGAGAGATAGAAACATCAATGATGAGAGAGAATCCTTGATTGGCTGCCTCCTGCACGCCCCCACTGGGGATCGAGACCGAAACCTGAGCATGTGCCCTTGACCATAATCGAACCTGGGACCCTCTGTCCAAAGGCCGATACTCTGTCCACAGGCCAGTGCTCTATCCACTGAACCAAGTCAGCTAAGGCCACTAACAGATCTTGAAACTCTTTGAAAAACACACTCAGTTAAATAGCTGATAAAGTCATCCGAACTGGATTTGTAATAGTCACTTTTCCCTTTCTCATTAGCCTCAGTCCTAGAGCTTGTTCCTAGTCTTTTCATGTTTTCATTGTCCTTCCAGAGCCTTCTCTCAGACCAGGAGGAAATAACATTTATTATGACTTGGAGTCATGATCTAACATTTGCTGAAATTTGGGTGGTGGTGTCATCTTACTTAATGACTCAGCTACATCTAAAATATTGTAAAATAGACTTTTTTTTTCTGATCATAAGCATGAGTTGATTGTTAAGGAAAACTTTGAGTATGCAACAGAGGGTCAAGAAGAGAAGCAACAATAGACTTCTGCTCAGATTTTTCTATTCTAAACTTGGGTCCTGCTTTTGCACTTAACCTCACATTGGTATTTTGATTCAAGCTCTGAAAAGTGGGCTATACCCAATGGAGGTCAGGTTTAGATAATCCCCAAGTACAAATAAGCCTGGTGTGCAGCGTCTGCCCCTTCGCCAACAGAGGAAAAGACAGTGCAGGCTGCCCTGGACCCTGACTCTGCAGGGCTTCCCTCCCAGCATCCCAGGTGCCAGCCCCGCCCGCCCCAGGGGACTCACCCATGTGACATTCCACCTCTTTCTTGCCATTCAGCACACACACTGCATCTCCAACTCTCCATGCTGAGGTGTTCTGTAAGCCAAACTTTCTGGCGTCTATTAAATTAAGTGTATACATCCTCTAGTACCAGACCAATTGCCTATATATTTGTTGATATTTGCTTCTGTCAGTTTTCATTTTACCTTTAAAAATGGCAAAGCTAGAAGCCTGTTTATTTTGCTTTTTAGAGTGCAAAATAAATTGCGTTTATAGTTGACTTGAGCTTCTGAAATGGAATGACTTATTTTCTTGAGAGGGCTGGAGAAGAACAGGTTTCGATTGGGGAAAGGTTAGATTATGGACATGTTAAACGTGGATCTATTTGAGACATCAGTGGACATGTCTAGAAGGCAGCTGGGTTTGGAGTCTGGAATCAGGGAAGGTCCTGGGTGAGTGGTATGGCTCTGGGACCCATCAGTGTACATACGGGACCACATCCACGAGTTGGCGGAGTGACGGTATATGGGGTAGGAATTCCAGTGCCAAGGGGCTGGGGAGATGCGAGGAGCAGACCAGTGATCAGGGAGGTGGGCAGAAATCAGGACTGACGGCATCTGGGTCCCATGCAGGTGTGACAATGTGCGTGTATTTAAGCTGGGCCTCTTCTCCGGCCTCTGGTGGACCCTGGCCCTCTTCTGCTGGATCAGTGACCGAGCCTTCTGTGAGCTGCTGTCGTCCTTCCACTTCCCCTACCTGCATTGTGTGTGGTAAGCCCTGCCCGTAGGGGTCTGCAGGACCGGAGGCTCTGTTCTCCTTCCTGGTGCCCAGGTGTGCCCAGGGAACAGGGGAGCCCAAGTGCCCCCTCCCTTCAGACACTGTCAGACTTTTCAGAAGCAACAGAAACTATTGTCCAAAGCAGAATGGGCTCCAGGGAGCTGGCTCAGCCGGAACAAAAAGACCTAATTGTTTACACTTCAAGTCTGGGTCTCTGACCTCTAGCACCATTGTTAAAGCATAATGGAGCCTGAGAACCAAAGCCATCACCTGAGTTCTGGCTAGATCTCTCAGGTCCGGGAGGTGGGGAGAGCTTGGGACAAATGTGGGGACCAGTCCCGGGACGTCCAACTGGGAACCACGATGAGGTAAATATGACCTTTTCCAAAGTATCGTACACTTGGTTCAACCCAAGTTCCCTTTCGGGTTTGTATGACCAGGTGCATGCATGAGCCTCACAGGTCATCTAGGGACAGTCTCACCCATTCATTTTACAGGTGGAGACAGAGGCCCAGAGGAGTGACTTGTTCACGACACCAGCTGGTTATATAAAACCAGCCTTGGTGTTCAATAAGAGGAACTTGAAGCACCTATACCTGGGATGCTCAGCAGACACTGTTAGGTAAAACAGTGACACAAGTTGCGAAATGTGCAGCATCCTTCTTTCAGAAGCTGAGGAGGACACTGAGTGGCTTCCTAGGAACCACTTCCACTCCAGACCCAGCCATCTTCCCCTCACTGTCCTCCAGGACTTGTAATTGTGAACAACAACAGACCAAGGGAAACATGTAGGATGTCCCTTGCAAATTGAGAGCCTCCAAGAGGGAATTCCATTGGTAACAAATTGGAAAAACTGTGTTAGATCTGATTCAGATGAAGCTTAACTTCTGTCAGGAGATGCCTCAAAACCACATGGTTTGGAAGAATTCGCTTGCATATCCTTGAACATGTGACCTTGTATATGTCCACCTTGAGACCCAATCTGCTCCCAGTTTAAGGCTTGGGGACTCCCATTATTGTATGTTAACTCTAATTGAAAAATGAATTAAAAAAAAAGGCTTGGGGACTTTAGAACTCTTTACAAAAGGCAAAATAAAATAGAACAGCTCAAATTGAGATTCCAGCCTTAGGATCCATTGCCTGATATTTCTCAGGTTCAACCTTGACTCGCACTAGTAAGTTTATAAACACTTTATATATTTGTTGAGTTATAATTGACAATAAAACATGCAGATTAGTGCTTACCTGGCAGGGAGATATTGTGATCACAAAGGTGGTTTTCCCAGGGAGAGGCTTATCCATTGCCCTCCGGTATGTGGACCCCTGTGATTTCCCCAAATGTGGGAAATTCAGCTGCGTGATATGTGGTAGTGGGGGACTGCCTTCCTGCTCTCCCCTAAAAAGACAAAATAAAATGCACAGATGTAAGTATTTGCTTTGATGAGTTTTGAGAAATACATACACCTGTGTAAATATGACCTCATTCAAGATATTGCTTGCTGATCCAAGCAGGTTTCCTGGGCACACTAACAATGTAAGTGAAATTCGAAGATTATGATGTAATAACTTTGGTTTAAATTTTAATTTGTTTCTGGTGTACTTTCTGCTTTGTCAAAACGGATCAGCTTTTTGTCCCAGTTATAAAATGGCTTGCTTTTTAATAGCAAGTTTAAACAATATAGAGGAATATAGAAAGAGAGAAGCTCTCACAATTCCATTTACTAAAGAGAGAACAGTTGTTAGTGGCTTGAGGTATATCCTTGAATATATGCATGTCTCCATTATGCTTTTTAAAAACAAAAGTAGCATCATTCTGCGCATGATGAAAACTGGTCCTTTTTTCTTCCTCACACCAAATACTAGGTCATGGACAGCTTTCCTTACCAAGCCTATCTGTTATCTTCATTTATTTTGTGTGTCAGATCAGTACTTCACAGTGTGCTTTATAAGTCCACCCTTTTAGTTCCTGTTTTAAACCCTGGGGCTCAGTCTTCTGGGTTAGACCCCAAAGGCATTTGCATGGTGGTTCCTGTTATCAAGATGTAATATCAGAACATTCTAAAACAGGCCTTTGGCTCTAGATTTATCATTCCGCTCACCGGGGATTGCTGGCCTCCTTCTCCCCTTGCTAATTAGAAGAGGCCCCCAAAGGTCGAAGGTCTTTGCATCAGGAAGGATGGGTCAGGCCAGAAGGGGGTGGGGAGAGGCACCCTGCAGCAGGCGGCGCAGCCTCTGCCAGGACAGGTCTCACCTTCCATCCTGTCTCCCTTCCAGGCACATCCTCATCTGCCTGGCCGCCTACCTGGGCTGTGTGTGCTTTGCCTACTTTGATGCTGCCACCGAGATCCCTGAGCAAGGCCCGGTCATCAGGTTCTGGCCTAGCGAGAAGTGGGCCTTCATCGGCGTCCCCTATGTGTCCCTCCTGTGTGCCCACAAGAAATCCTCAGTCAAGACCACGTGATGGAGGGCGGGCTTCTCTGCTTCAGGCTTCTTGCCAGCAAAGGCCCCTGGGGGGTCTTAGAGTTGGGGGTGGGGTATATTTTCTTAAAAAATGCTGTTCCCTTGGGCTCTCCCTTGTGTGTGTGTGGGCCCCAGGACTCCACTGCTCCCAGAAATGGAAAGTAGGCGTCTTTGCAGCATCGGGTGGCTTTTTAGGCTGCGTCCCTGAGCCAGTGGGGGACACACACACACACACACACACACACACACACACACACACGGCTGTGGTTAGGGAAGCTAGCTTTCTGCTTGCAGCGCCCAAACATCTGGTTTCACAAGTGTTTGTGGATCCTTTCACTTCTACCTCTGCTAAGAGATGGAGACCTGACAGATGAGCATAAAGCTAAGGAGAAAACCTTTCTATGCCAAAATGACTCTCCATTTGAAGCCATTTCTTGAAGATGACGAAGTCTTTAAATATTGACACTGTTGTCCCTCACCCCAGCCCAGTAGCCTCAGACACACAGAGGAGTTGCTGCATCCCTCCCCAAGTCCATTCCTCACTGACTGACCTCTAACATCACCAAAGGGCTGTGAAAACCGTGAGGGTGGGGTACGGGCTCAAAACTGGGAGTAACCATGAAGTTTTGGAAATGTGTTCTCATTAGACGCCTCCTGTATGCTGCCTGGACGTTACCTCAAGAACATCCACATCCTTTCTTGGATTTTTGCTGTGGTGATGATTCTCCACGCTCTCACTGTGAGAGGCTTCCTGTAAATTCTCTGAGCATTTGGTTCGTAGTCTCCAGTGCTGGCAGTAACCACACATTGGCTGCTTGGGTCCTTGGCTAGTGCAGCAGGGTGAAGCTGTTGCCTCCAAGGTTTTCTCACCTAAAGCGACACTGGCTACAGCTAAATCTCCTTCACTGGGATGGATGGAGACTCCATCCTCCCCTGAAGGTGTGAGGGAGGGATTCTCGACCTCAGGGATACTTATTCTCACTCAGGCACTTCCTGCTTTGCGACCTTCCCCTGTGAGAGGGCAGCGTGGGCTGTCCTTATGTGGCCAGGAATCTCACCACTGTCCCAAGCACCTGAGTTGGGCAGCAGCAGTGGGGCCTGGCCAGGAGCTCTGGCTGGAATTTGCACAGGATCTAAGGCAAACCCCATGAAAGAATGAAATGAATAACTTTATCTTTTGTGGTTTTCAAATTATTTTAGCAGCAGAATCCTGTTTGCAGTAAGAAGTCTTTATGAAATCCCAATGTGTGAAATGGGTTTTATTAGCTTAAATTTACTTTAAGGTTAAACTTACAACAGTTCTTTAATCTATCAGGCAGTGAAAAGGCAAATTAACAATTTGGTGATTTTCAAGGTAGAAAAAATTGGTATTGAATGAGTATTATTGCTATATTGTAGTGTAAAAATATATTCTAAAAACAATATTTGAATTAAATATTTCAAGAACCTCTAACCTGCCTCTATGTGACCTAGGTCAACGGTTGGCAAACTGTGGCTCTCAAGCCACATTTGGCTCTTTGGCCCCTTGAGTGTGGTTCTTCCACAAAATAACATGGCCTGAGTGAGTCTATTTTGAAGAAGTAACGTTAGAAGAAGTTTAAGTTTAAAAAGTTTGGCTCTCAAAAGAAATTTCAATCATTCTGTTAATATTTTGCTCTGTTGACCAAGGAGTTTGCCGACCACTTACCTAGGTGGTTCATGAAACAGAATTGGAAAACTGCTAAGTCCTTTGGGTTTCAAATCTAGAATTTTTAAAAGGGGAATATCAGACTATCCTCTCTTCAGGTTGGCTTAGCAGGCACAGATCCTGGTTTCATCCATGCTGCACAATAAAAATGTCCCCAAGTAAGGGGGTTGGTGTGTTCTAAGCCCACCCGTCTTAGCGTGGAAGCATACATCAAGAGAAGCAGAGAGAGGAGGGTAGGATGTTTGTGTATCTGAAGCGTTCCTTGGTGAGGGGAGCATTGTCAAGGATGGACTATTTACCCCCATCAGATGAAGGGCTGGTTCCTTGGAGAACACTACCTTCAGCTCCCCAAGCTTTGACCTTCTGGAAATTTTGGGGTGTCCTTTGGAAATAGGGATAAGTGTTGACTGCTGGAAGTAAGAAAGTAAGTGCCCTGACTCTCAGGACTATTTCCATCCTCTAGCACAAGAAAATGACTAAGTTCAGATGTCAGGAGGAATGCTTCTGATATGAAAACAATGTCCTATTAGGAATTGGTTTTAATGCAATGAGGGCTGAGAAAGAAGTGGGGAGTGGGGTGAATTTGAGGGCAAAATATAACTTGTTTGAATGGTAATCACTATAGATTGCCAGTGTGGGATGGCAAATCAAGAGAGTATTTAAGTTAAGTTGATGGTATCATTCATATTTATAGTTACATACATATTTATAATGCCTTGATAGCACTACTTGCTCTTTAAAGAAAATTGGGCTACTACAAAAATAGTCAAAGAAGTAATCTATTTCTATAGCTCAAGGACAACCATTAATATTTTGGTATATTTCCTTCTAGTCTTTTTTTTTTCCTACTACAGTTGTATGTAGATGTCTTTTAGAGCTAATGGCTTGTTCTGTAGTGTGAATGGAATGTAACTGTGAGTTAGGTATTTTGCACAAAGAGCAGGCTTTGACGTGCACTTGCATTAGTGTGACCCTGGAAAGCTCATCACTGGATTCTGAGCCTGACTATTGAGTCTTCCCTGCTGATGGAGCCGGGTGTGGGATCATGGAATGGATTCTACTTCTAGATATGCTTCTGCTCTTGACTGATGAGTAATAGGAAATACTATTAAAATATGGCTCTAAGGTTTTGATGTTTGCCAATTTAAAGTAAGTGAAGGGCTTATTTCATTAATGAATGTGCAATTAAGAATCTTTCTCTCCCCCCTGCCAGGGAGAGAAGTGGAGATTTCACACTTGGGAGTTAGGTCCAGGCAGTTGCTCAGCATGGCTATCAGATTTCTGTTCTGGATAGAATTTGCCCCAAATCAGTATCCAGAAGGAATGGATTTTGCATATTAAAAAGTGTCACTAGGTTATTAAGTCAGTGATTCTGATTGAATACTGTTTGATTGATAATGGATTTTTAGGAAAAAAAATATCCCCTTGATGAGTATATTATTATAAAACAAACACTTCAGTGAACATATTTAAGGTGCGTGGGAACAGATATCTGAATTTATTTGGTCACATGCTGCATTTTGGGGGAACTCTGTGCCTGTCCCTCTGAAGAGTGCCTAAGCTTGAAGGTAATCAAACACAGGCTTTGTAAAAATACCATCACCTATTCTGTTTATTGGGTTTCTCAGGTGTTTAAAGCATCTCACCAGTCCATCATGCTTATGTGAGCCAGTGCCGTCTTGGCAGCCCCAAGACTGGATTGGAGCCCTCCCTGGCGCTCCCTCTCTCAGGGCTGACATGGGAGCACCTGTAAGGGACAGATGAGGGCTGAAGCTAGCCTAGCCAGAACCCGGACCAGAGCTCCTTTTCTCCAAATGGACTTGGAACCTTTCATAGCCAGCTCTTTGCCTGGGTGCTGCCATTCTAGCTGGCCAAAGAGAAGTCTCGGGCCAGGTTGGGATTCCCTATGGATTTTATAACATCATTCTCCTATGGACTTTTTTTTTTTTTCTTGAATGGCCCCTACTATAAGGGACTAATTGTTTGAATAGTATCTTTATATGTTAAGCCAGATTTAAGAGTATGTTATAACCACAATTTGTAATTAGAACAAATATAGTATTTTCAGATATATTCCTTCTATAGTTTATACTTTATGCAGGGTGTGTTGTGTAAAGTGTGTGCCCACTGGCTGTGGTGGCATGCAACCTCCATTGCTTTGGGAGAAATGGAAGGCCTTTTGTAATGGAGCTCTTGCACTTTATGCTTGTTCTGTGAACTCTGACAGCTTTGTTTCATATTAAAGCCATGATGGCATTTTCTGTGAGTAAATATATATGCTTGTAGTTATTTCCACAATGACTTAGAAATGCCTGTGTAAAAAACACATTAAATGGATTTATAGCATAGCACATTTGCCCAAATTCATTCATTTAAAAAATATTTTTTTTATCGATTTCTGAGAGAAAGGGAGAGAGAAAGATAGAAATATCAATGAGAGAGAATCACTGATCGGCTGCCTCGTGCATGCCTCCTACTGGGGATTGAACCTGCAACCCGGGCATGTGCCCTGACCAGGATTGCACTGTGATGGCCTGGTTCATAGGTCAACACTCAACCACTGAGTCACAATTGCCAGGCCCAAATTCATTTGTTAATTTGGATTATCATTGTTATGAAACATACTTAAAATTAGTATAATTAATTGTTAGTTTCTGCTCAGAGCTATGAAATCAATACATCTAGACATTTCCAATATAAATGACCTAAAAGCAGATTACTTTGATTAAAAGTTTTGTAATTATTTCAGGTGGATATAAAGTCTCAAATACAGGAAATAACTCATCTGTGCTGGATTTCATCCAATCACTGGGAAGAAGACCACATGACATTTCAAAATAGTAAATGACTAGCAGAAAAATTCCTTATCAACCTATTTTAAAAATATATATATTTTATTGATTTTTTTACAGAGAGGAAGGGAGAGGGATACAAAGTTAGAAACCGACGAGAGAGAGACATCGATCAGCTGCCTCTTGCACGTCCCCCACTGGGGATGCGCCCGCAACCAAGTACATGCCCCTGACCGGAATCGAACCCTGGACCCCTCAGTCTGCAGACTGACACTCCATCCACCAAACCAAACCAGCCTCAGCTCAACCTATTTTTCTTAAAATTTGTATGTTTTCAATGAAGTCATTCAACTGCCATCATATTTTAACAGGTGATATGACCACTGGAGATGAATGACTGAATTAGCACGATCAGTACATTACAGTGTATCTGTTTTCCTGGCAGGGGTGAGGGGGCCAGGAGCTTTTAGACATTCCTGTGGAAGCAGTGCATCTTCTCCTTAGGAAAATGCCCAAACATGTCAGATGTCCCTAGAAGCAACCCAGGTTTACAAACAACCCTCCTGAACAACAGGACACTAAGCCAGGATTCAAATCCTCCTGCTGAAATTGTCCGCACAGCTCAGCTTTCTGACTGCCCTCTGAGACCATCTCTCCCCACACTCCCTCTCTTGTGAGACTTTATATTATGAGGGGGCCAACGGGTGGGGGTGGGGATGGGGAGACAAACACAGAACCTGAACTTACATCTTAAGTGTCCTCAACAAACTGGGAACTTCCATTTTCCACCCAGCCTGTCATGGTTTATAGTTTCAGACCCACCTTCAGATGGTATCTGGGCCTGGCATAGCATCTAAGTACTTTTGAATGGCTGAAATTTTCCATAATAAACATTTTTTTAAAGAGTGGCCTTTGGGTTTTCATTCTCTGTCTCTCTGGAACCGGGCTCAGTCTCACCAGCTTAAGGAGTTATCTTGTCTCAAGTGGGCACTTCCATCTCTGACCACCTCCAGGCCTGGTGACACCCAGCTTATCTGGGAACTGTCAACCTCACGTGCGGTTTTTTGTTTGTTCATTTTGTTTTCTCATTAAAATAAGACTTTTGATTTAAGCTGCTTTTACAATTGAGAGTGGATCGTAAACCTGTTTTTAAAATGGAATGAATAACCATAGTCAGTCAGTAGAGTTTATTTTTGTATTAGAACTGGTGAGGGGACAGTGGCTCAAGGGTAAGGTCAGGAGCATGGCTGACAGAAAGTGCAAATGCCATAATGACATCCACTAGGCAGGCTGGGGAATCTTTTTCTACCAAGGGCCATTTGGATATTTATAACAATTCGAGGGCCATACAAAATTAGCAACTTAAAAATTAGCCTACTGCCGAGACTGGTTTGGCTCAGTGGATAGAGTGTCGGCCTGGGGACTGAAGGGTCCCAGGTTCGATTCCGGTCAAGGGCATGTACCTTGGTTACGGGCATATCCCCAGTAGAGGGCGTGCAGGAGGCGGCTGATCGATGTCTCTCATGGATGTTTCTGGCTTTCTATCCCTTTCCCTTCCTCTCTGAAAAATCAATAAAATACATTAAAAAAAATTAGCCTACTATAATTGGTCAGACACTTAATTAACTCACCCCTAATGCCTTGGCAGGGCCAGACCAGACCAGATGATTTCTCCAGCCTTGTACCGCTGGCGGCCTGACATTCCCCACCCCAAAGATAAAGCAGGAGCCACTGGATGGGCGAGACTGGTGAGATTTCTGGAATAATATTGCCATCTTGTGGCCTTTTTGAGTATTGCTACCAGTGGCACACGAGAAGCCCATCTTCATTGCTACTCATCCCAGAACTCAATATTATTGTTTTAAAACTCCTACAAATTATGCAACCTCTTTCTGGGTCCAAATATATTTCCTTAGATTTTTTTTCTTTTTTTTTCTTGGATTTTTAAAGAGCACCTCTATGCCTTTATATTCCTCTCCTCTTTCCACACAACCTCATTCTTCATCCCCTAGGCTTTTAAAATAAATCTGAAAAATATAACAAATATTTTCCTGCATATAAAACCAACCTAACATAAATGAGACCCAGAGGAGTTTTTTTTAATCCACTGGAGTTAAATTTAACTTTTGGGATTAATAGTTCCATTTATACAAGTCAAATGCCAGTACAACCCAAGTCTTGAAGACGGAATTACAGTTTGAACCAACACTTAGCAAATGCCTGCTTTGTATTTGATGTGTGCTAGCTGCTGAGGGCTCCGTGATGAGTGTGGAGGAGAAGGAGACCTCTAGCTCTGCTCAGATCTTTGCACAGAGAGGAATTAACGGTGCTGGGAGGCTAGCAAGCAGGAGAGAGTGCAGTTTGGCCAGCGGTGGCTGAGGTTTGAGAATTCCAGCCTTTAATAACTTGATAGACCATGAGCCATCCAATATAATAAAAAGCTGATATGCAAATTGTTCCCTCGACCGGGAGTTTGACCAGGGGCAGGGCCAGCTGGCCAACCTCTGGTGTCTAACAGGCCAGCCGGTCATCCCCGATTGGGGCATGCTGGACCCACTCATGCACGAATTTGTACACTGGGCCTCTAGTGTTTAATAACATCCAGTTTTAGCTGGTGAAAGAATTGTTATTGTTCCTCAGATTGTTATTATTTCCTGAAAGCAAACCTTACTTGCATGCCTACCCCATAAGTTATTATTCACGTAAATTGTCCTGTTGACTCCTCATGACTATTTTGTGAAGTGATGATTATTATGATTTGTTTTGGATGATAAAACTGAGGCTCAGAAATGTATTTTGACTTTGATATTAGGTGGAGAAACAGGATTCGAACCCAATACTTTCAAGTCTTAAGTTTAGGTTTCTTTTAACAAAGGATTTAATCTTATTTTTTAAAATGGCAAAGGATGTCAAGGTTTTCTTATAGGTGGACACCACGCTGGGATTATCTGATTAAAATTACCCTATTAATACAAATGACTGATATATGGAGTAGCAGGTGGCATGTAGTAGGTGCTTAGTAAGTGGCAACTGATGATCAAGATAACTTACCACCCAACAGTCCTGGAAGACAGTGTTGTCTTGTGGACAGAGTGTTATTCTGGAGTTTCGGCAGATGATTCCCTGGGATCCTGAGTCTGAGATCTCATGGAGGTAAACAAAAGGTTTCCTGAGAGGCAGAGACTGCCACTTGCCCACCCCAAGAGCCAGGACCTTCTTCCTTCTTTAAGGAGAAGCTCTGGCTTTTAGCTGAGAAAATGGCTGTCTGAAATACAAGTCTATTCTTTCCATCTTTCCCCCCATCAGTTCTGTTTGAAGAGATAGAGCTTCCAGGAAGCTTCTTGTGATGGTTAATTTTCTGTGTCAACTTGCCTGGGTTAAGGGACGAGCGGGTAGCTGGGAAAACGTTCCTTTTGGCTGTGGCTGTGAGGTGTCATTGGAATAAATGAGCTTGAATCAGTAGACAGAGTCAAGAAGATCATCCTGCTTAGGATGGATGGGCATCATCCAATCCTGGAGAGCCTGGATAGAACAGAAATGTGGAGAAAGGGCAGGTAGCTCTCTCTGTGTGAGCTTAGACATTGGGCTCCTGGTTCTCAGACCTTCCATTTGGGCTTAGAACTACACAGCGGCTTCCAGTTTGTTCACACGAACCAGCCCTTCATAATAAATCACTCTACCTACCTACCCACCGACCTACCTATCTCCTATGGTTGTCTTTCTAAAGAACCCTGACTAACAAGCTTCCTTTAAGAAACAGCTGATATCACCATCTCTTCCTTTTACTTGTTACCCTTCCTCTGTTCTGCTTCTTGGGATGGGGATGTGGGTCTGGAGCTCTGGTTGCCCTCAAGCAAGCATCACACCTTGGGGGTAAAAGGGGTATGGATTGGAAGGAGCCTGGGCTCCTGAAAGTCCTGTGAAGCTGCCATACCAACCCTGGACCGCCTGTGTTACAGAAAACCTGTTATCTTGTTTGATCAACTGTTACTTGGCTTTTCTGGGTCACGCAGGTGAACATACTTCCTGATCACGCCCTTCCCAAGTGCCTGGGAGCCTGGAGGGGCTCAGCACACTGGTAAGTGACTTGAGTATTCAATGCTGGGGACACAGCAGACAAGCAAACCTCTCAGCCTGGATGTGGAAGGTGAAGGGCGTACCAGGATGGTGGAGAGAGCACTGGGGCCAGAAGGACCTGGGTCACACTGTGGTCGGCAGTTAGACATGAGCAGAGCAAGGACATGGGCCAGGCACAGGAGGTCA
The DNA here is from genome assembly GCA_011751065.1 of Lasiurus cinereus. NCBI lineage: Eukaryota > Metazoa > Chordata > Mammalia > Chiroptera > Vespertilionidae > Lasiurus > Lasiurus cinereus. The sequence goes on from JAAGEH010000226.1 coordinate 46,922,359, forward strand.
CCAGGGCGGAAAGCCCGGTGCCTGGAAACAATCCCAGGGTGGGCCCTCGCCCCCAGGTGGCTTTTCCTCTGCTAGCATTTGCGGTTTGTAACCCCTGACCTTTCCTCCCTCGAGATAACATCTATGCCTCTGTGGTATTTTAGCTCCAAGCCCAGATAAACAGCAAAAGCAGACCAGCAACCCCATGGTTGACCTCAGGACCAGCTGCATTGGATAATGACACCCTGGTGCAGGCCAATCAGTGGAGACCACAACACTGTTAAACTGGCCAAATATTCTATTGAGGTCTTCCCCTGGGATCTCCCCTACAACCTCCACCCTTAAAACTCTCAGAAGAAGAACCCAGTGCAGGCTCCCTCCCGGGAGCAGGCCCCGCCTTTCCCTTCCTCTTCCCCCCTCTCCCCACCTCAGGCACATTACCATTACCTTCCTCACTCCCAAGCTCCTGGGGCCCTTCCTTTACCTCCATAACTCATTTCCTCAGCCCACCTCTTCTATGAATGACTTCTTCTACCTCTGTGATTTTATAAATAAATGTTCTCTTATAGTTTGATTCTTGGCTCTGAAATCTTTCCTGCTCAGAACTCAAGAACTGAGGTTGCTGAACCTAAGTCCAGTCTGACCCCGATCCCGCCATCGGCAATACCTTCATCTCTTCTCTCTCAGGCTTCATTTTCTTTAATGGAGAGAGGCTGGACTAGCCTTGGACTGTTCAGCAGCAGAAATTATTTTTCTCATAGAAACCATATATAAAACAGATACAAGCAGAACTTCCTATCCATCTGGTACTTTAGGTTCTGTCCCCAGATGGACAGAGGAGAGTTCTGAGGTTTTTCAGGAGCACAGTTTGGAAGACTCAGGACCGACTCCTCCTCCAGGTTGTGTCCATGGGAGGTGGGAGGCTTGGTCTGGGATCCTGAGGCCTCCAGTTCTAAGGGCTGCTTCTTCCAGTGCAGGAATTCCTAACCAGTGGCCTCAGCAATCTGCCCCCTTTGCAGTTTTTTTAAAAAATATATTTTTTAAATTAATTTCAGAAAGGAAGGGAGTGGTAGAGAGAGATAGAATCACAATCAGCTGCCTCCTGCCCGCCCCAGGAGGATGAAGCTCCCAACCCAGGCAAGTGCCTTGACCTGGAATTCAACCCTGACCTCCTGGTTCATAGGTCAGTGCTCAATCCCTGAGCCACGGTGGCCAGGTGTGTAAGATTTTATTTTGCTGGTGCTGCATATCCTTCCAGCCACCTAAGGCTCTGGGGAAGGAGTTACACCACAGATCACAAAATGGGGACCAAAACCTAAATCCATTATTTGAAAACTGTGCGGCACAGTCTGTGCCCTAAGTAGGAATGCTAAGTGCAAATGTCTCGAGCCCATTGTGGTCACTGTGCCCAGTGGTCACTGTGCCCTGTGGTCACTGTGCCCTGTAGTCACTGTGCCCTGTGATCTCGGAGCTCACTGTGTCATGTGAGGACAGATGAGATCAACCACTCAGGGTCAATGACAGGGTCACCCACTGTCTCTTCTCCAAAGGTCAATGGTGGGACTTCGGTGTTTCTTTCTTTTTTTTTTTTTTAAATTAAATCTTTATTATTCAGATTATTACATTTGTTTCTCTTTTTTCCCCTCCATAGCACCCTCCACTCAGCTCCCACCCCTCCCTCTGCCCTTACCTCCCTCCCATTGATCTCATCCATAGGTGTATTATTTTTGTCCAGTCTCTCCCTGTACACCCCTCACCCCTTTCCCCCTGAGAATTATCAGTCCACTCCCTTTCTGTGCTCCTGATTCTATTATATTCACCAGTTTATTCTGTTGATCAAATTTTTAATTCACTTAATTTTTAGATTCACTTGTTGATAGATATGTATTTGTTGTTCATAATTTTTTGGCTTTTACCTTTTTCTTCTTCCTCTTCTAAAAGAGTACCTTTCAGCATTTCATATAGTACTGGTTTGGAGTTGATGAACTCCTTTAGCTTTTTCTTCTCTGTGAAGCTCTTTATCTGCCCTTCAATTCTGAATGTTAGCTTTGCTGGATAGATTATTCTTGGTTGTAGGTTCTTGCTATTCATCACGTTGAATATTTCTTGCCACTCCCGTCTGGCCTGCATCATTTCTGTTGAGAAATTAGCTGACAGTCGTATGGGTACTCCCTTGTAGGTAATAAACTGTTTTTCTCTTGCTGCTTTTAATATTCTCTCTGTCTTTTGCTCTTGGTATTTTAATTATGATGTGTCTTGGTGTGGTCCTCTTTGGATTCCTTTTATATGGGGTTCTGTGTGCTTCCTGGACTTGTAAGTCTATTTCTTTTACCATATGTGGGAAGTTTTCAGTCATTATTTCTTTAAATAGGTTTTCAGTATCTTGCTCTCTCTCTTCTTCTGGCACCCCCACAATTCTGATGTTGGTACGCTTGAAACTGTCCCAGAGTCTCCTTTCATTATGTTCACATTTTTGGATTCTTTTCTCTTCTTGCTTTTCCAGTTGAATGTTGTCTGCTTCTTTATATTTCAATTTTTTTACTTGATTCTTGCCTTTCTCTAGTCTGCTGTTAGGACTCTGTATAATATTTTTTATTTCAGTCAGTGTATGTTTAATTTCTATTTGGTCCTTTATCATCTTTAGTAGGACCTTTTCCATCTCTAGTTGGCTCTTTTGTATCTCTAGTTGGTCCTTTTTCATCTCCTCTTGGCTCTCGCTAAATTTATCCATCTTTTCTAGCATATTCTTGAAAAACCTTATAAGCGTGGTTTTGAACTCTATATCCAGTCGTTTTTTTTCCTCCATTTCTTTTGTTTGTGATCCCTTCCCTTGTCTCGGCATTTTCCCTATGCCGGGGAAACTTCTGTGTTGGATTCAGCCTTATGTTACCAGACGCAAAACCTAAGAAGCCTCTGTTGAGCTTGGGATGGAGTCTCAGGGCTTAAGGGACCGCCTTGCCTTCCAGTCGGCCCCGCCCTCCACGGCCCCTGAGTCTCACGTGACTGGGTAATGGCTGGAGCGGTCCTTGTGCTCGCGCGGTGCCTCTAACCGCTGCCTTTCCAGCTCCCCTGTGCACCAGGACCACACGAGTCTAGGTCCCCAGGGTTTTGCCTGAAACAGGGGCTTAGTGGACTCAGAAGTGGCACAGTTGGGAGGGTCTGTCTCTCGCCCACTCGCGAAAGCCAGTGGCACAATCAGCAATCTGTCCTCCGCGCAGCACCGTGCGCGTGCGCGACCAGACTTGATCTTTTGCGACTCCCCTAAATTTCTGTGCACCTCTCCCTTTTCACAGTCCAAACTCCCCCGTATGAGTTTCGGCTGGATCTGGGGTTTAGTGTCGTAAGATAAGGGGTTCAAATGCCGTTGGGAGTCTCCGTTTCCCTCCTGCCAGAGAAAGCCAGCCAGGTACTCCGGCACCCGCTCTCTCAGCGCACGCGTCTCCGTACCTCAGCTTTTTGCAGCTCCTCTGGGTCTCTGTGAGCCTCTCTCTTTCCTTCTAGTTGTAGAATTTCCACTCAGCCAGCTTTCCTGTGGTTCTGGATGATGTCCGTTCTGTCTTTTAGTTGTAGTTTTGAAATTGTTGTGCGAGGCAGCAGTGTAGGTGTTTACCTATGCCGCCATATTGGTTCGATCTTCAGTGTTTCTTAAAAAGAAAAAAAGGAATTGGGTAAGGAAGCGAGTCCTTTGAATATAGTATTTACTGCTATTGCTATTGTTATTTCACATGCAAATGCTGGAAAGCTTTAAGTGGTCATGTTTGTTAATCTCCTCCTTAAAAATTGCGAATACCCATGTGTGTGCCAGGCAGCCAGGCCTGGCTGCCCTTCTGAGTCTTTTTCCAGCCTTAGTTTGGCTGAGTCCTCCCAACCTGAGGTGGGTGCCCATCTGACCATCCAGACGGGCTTCTCAGCGTGTCCCCGGGAGGTCACAGACCCACATAAGCTGCTTCCCTTTAAGGAGAGGAAGCATGCCAGCAGCTGGAGGGGCAAGGCCTTGGGGCCAGGCAAGGGCACAGAAGCTCAGTGACGGTAAAGTGTGAACGAGCCTTGCAGGGAATTCTGATAAACCCAATGATGTGGTCTGAAACCTACTAATCCGGAAGCTCGATGGGAAAGAAATGCTCAGGGAGAGTTTCTGACCCGACTTCCACTCCCTCCTCCTGGATGCCAGGATGGCATCCAAATTCCTTTCAAAGCCCCCCTCATTAGAAACTCTTTTTTTCCTTTACCCCAGGGTTACCAGCCAGCCAACCACTGGATGGGGCCGGCTGGCTGTGGAACAGAGGCTGGAGCTCTGCCTTCAATTCGCAGCCCTGGCCGGGCCAGGGAACTGCTTTGTGAGTCTGGGCTGGTGAAACAAACAGGTTTGTAAGGCACTGAGGGCCGTGTGTGAGGGCGCAGGGTGGATGTTCATGGTGCTCCTCAGAGGTGCATCTCAAGCTGGTGACCGGGGACCTTGCTGATGTGCACATTCAGAAGTGGCGCTGGCCATTGCCCATCAGCAGCACAGTTTAGTGACGGTCCAACAACACCCTCTGAGTCGTGGGAACACTTCTCTCCTTCCCAACGGCGCATCGAAACACGGCACACCCTCCCTCTCAGCTCCAGCATTCTATTCCTATTGCCCAGCATGTCTTTTTTTCTCTCTAGATTTTCAACACCCTCACTTCTTGCCCTTCAGGACTCTGTTCACCTATCACCTCCTCCAGGAAGTTCTCCCTGATTACTCCCTGCTGTCCTTCCAAGGTTGATTTTTGTGCCCTTCCTCTGTGTGGCAAGTTCTGTTTTCCTGCATGAGTCATGGTATCTGTCTTTTCCACTGGAAGAGTTTGTGGCTCATTCATTTCCCCTACCCGCAGAGCTATAGTTCCTTCCTAGCATTCTAGTGTCATCGAATAATGGAACTGGGAGGGCTCTTACCTATCCCTTGGCAGCACACCTTCATTTTAGAGAGGGAAAATGAGCCCAGAAAGGTTTCGTGATTATTCCGGAGGTCACGCAGCGGCCTGGTAACAGAATTGAGCCTGGAACTCAGGTCTCCGGACAACACGCACTTTTTTCCTACCAGGTGGAGTCAGCCATCCCAGGGTTAGGATGCTGGCTCCTCCCTGTGCCAGTGCTGGTCCTGAGCAACTTGCTCCACTTCCGGAGGGTGTTTGCACCTGTGAGAGTTGAGAGTAACAGTACCCGAGACCCACCCAGCATGGCTGCTGTGGGGCTTGCTGGTCTCTGGTGAGCAGAGAGCTCCGTGCTTTGTACAGGATACGGACGGGGAGCCCTGGCCCATGTGTCTCCATTGGTTGGAACATCATCCCAGGTACTGAAGGGTTGTGGGTTCAATACCTGGTCAGGAAGCATACCCTAGGTGACTGGGCAATGTTTCTCTCTCACATTGATCTATCCTGCTCTTTCCCTCTCCCTTTTTCTTTCTTTAAAATAAAGAAAAACATATCCTCGAGTGAGAATTAAAAAAAGAATAGGGATAAAGATAGGAATTCAAAACGAGGCAACTGCTATTATTGTATATGGCTGACCTGGGTCCATTAATCCTATGTGGCACCATTATTTACATTGTGGGTCACCCCGTCCCTGTCAGCCCTATTTCGGAAGGTCTGTGTTGAGCTCATGGCCATATCTTGGCACATAATAAATGCTCAGGCCCTAGCAGGTTTGGTTCAATGGAAAGAGCCTGCGGACTCAAGGGTCCTAAGGTTTGATTCCGGTCAAGGGCATGTACCTTGGTTGTGGGCACATTCCCAGTAGGGGGTGTGCAGGAGGCATCTGATGGATGTTTCTCTCTCATCGATGTCTCTAACTCTCTCTCCCTCTCCCTGCCTCTCTGTAAAATAAAATAATTAAAATATATTTTTAAAAAAATGCTCAGTAAATGTTGGTGGAATGAGTGAATGAATGAAGTACCAAGAGATCCTGGGATGGTTGGATCTTGGTGGCCAGTCTAGTGGCCCCTGGTTCAGGACTTTGTTTTTGCCTTGGAACCGGATTAGTCTATGTCCCAAAAGAGCCTTCCTTCATCCCACATCAGAGGATCCCAAGCATTTTCACCAAGCATCGTTTCCTTGTTATACACGTGGAGTAAAAGTTGCTTCTCTAGAAGAGAAAGCAGGAAGGGAGAGGACACCTTGTCTTAACCTCCAGTGACAAATGGAAGGCGAAACACCCACGCCCACGTGGCCCATGTTCCTGGGAGAGGGACACTGCACCGCAGCATCTGGGAAAAAACCCAGTTCAAGCCAGATTTGTGTCAATCAACTGTGAGCTCCGCTAATGAAGTATCTAGCAGAATGACAATTTTGCCCAGTGTCCTGTCTTCTTTCCAAAGAAAATGCTGTTGAAAACTTGTAAAGGACACCAGTGGGGAAATTCCTAGCCTGCAGACCAGCGTTTATCCACCATCATTTCTGTGAGGATGGAAACATGAGTACTCCATGCTGTCCAGCCTGTTCACCACCCGCCACACGTGGCTGCCAAGCACTTGACGGGTGGCTGGCAGTACTGCTCAAGAAAGGAGGCTTTCCATCTATTTTGGTTAGTTTGATTTAAATAGCCACATATGCTGGCGTGGCTTAGTGGTTGAGCATCAACCTATAAACCAGGAGGTCATGGTTCTATTCCAAATCAGGGCACATGCCCAGGTTGTGGGCTGGAACCTCAGTGGGGGTGGGCAGGAGGCAGCCGATCAGTGATTCTCTCTCATCATTGATGTTTCTTTCTCTCCCTCTCCCTTCCTCGCTGAAATCAATAATTTTTTTTTTAAATAGCCACATATGACTAGTGCTAACCAAGTGGAGTGGACAGTGGTGGCGGGACAGTGGACAGCGCAGATAGACAGAGGAGGGACAGGGGTGGGCTTTCAGGGGTCTGATCCTGAAATTGGCCCTTTCCTGAGGTCCAGAATCAAGGAAAGGCCACGTCTTTCTGTGCTTTTCTTTAAAAACTTTTTTTTTTATTTCAGAGAGGAAGGGAAAGGGAAAGAGAGATAGAAACATCAATGAGAGAATCATTGATCAGCTGCCTCCTGCATGCCCCCCACAGAGCCTGCAACCTGGGCACGTGTCCTTGACCAGAATGGAACCTGGGACCCTTCAGTCCCCAGGCCGACGCTCTATCCACTGAGCCAAACCGGGTAGGTCTCTTTCTGTGCTTTTCAACACAGGTGCACGTTGATCAGCTTTGAGTAACAAGTGAAGTCACATTCTTTTTAATGTGCAAACCACAAGAGCCTGAGCCCTGTCTTTCTCCTCCCGCCAGGGAAATCTCAGACTTCGGCTGCGGCAGCCGCCTTGGCCTCTAGGCGTCGCCAGTGGCCGCGCAGCCCACCTGGCTGGAGGCCGGCGCTGGGTCGCGCGCAGACCTGGGGACAAATGTGGGGGCTGGGGTGGATAGCAAGTCGATTTCCTGAGAGGGTGGAACTCGGACCCACGACCATACTAGAGGCACAGATCAAGGGCTGAGGTACGGCAATGTGTGCGGGAAGCAGGATGGATGCTGAGACTTCCCTAATACCCTTTGTATGCTAAGGCAGTGGTCCGCAAACCGCGGTTCCAGCCACATGCGGCTCTTTGGCCCCTTGAGTGTGGCTCGGCGTTAGAGCCACTTCTTCAAAATAGACTCGCCCAGGCCGAAAACCAACTTCCGCGCATGGGTCACGAAGTTTCAATCACACTGTATGTGTGCGCCCGCACGTGGTATTTTGTGGAAGAGCCACACTCAAGGGGCCAAGGAGCCGCATGTGGCTCGCGAGCCGCAGTTTGCCGACCACTGTTAAGGGAATGGTTTCTCCCTACATCCTGCTGAAAGAAGAGGCTTTGGAATACCTATTCTCTTGCCTGATAGACCTCAGCTGGCAGTCCCCCTCATAATGTTGTTTAATGTAAGTGCTCACCAGCCCTCTGAGTGTTTACTCTTCTCCGTGGTCACCTGAGAAGCGAGAGGTTCTTGCAGCCCTACAGGTGGACAGACGCACCTGGGCCCTGGCCTGGCCACTGAGACCCACGTTCGGTGTGAATCAGGGCAGTGGCTCCACCCCCCTGAGCACCTGCACCAGAGAGAAAACAAGACCTGCCAGGCCGTTTTGCAGCTGTTTGATTGTCTCCACTTTGTGAGCTTCACTTCCTGACAGCACAGTAGGGGCTCAGATTTTGCTAGCTGGTTGAATGCTAGTGTGAGAGTTATGATGGAAGGTGGGGGAGAATGGGGTTTCTCTCCAGGTGAGATTCAATGATACTCACCCCACCCCACTTCCTGGAGTCAGAGAGACTAGGTTTGATTGCAGCCTGAACTCCAACCAGCTACTTGACTGAGGATGTCACTTAATTGTGAGCCTGTTTCCTCATATGCAAAATGAGGGGATATCTATCTTTCCAGTGGCTGGATGGTTAATTTCTTGTGTTATTTTGGCTGGGCTGTGGGGTGCCCAGATATTTGGTCAAACATTCAGGGTATTTCTGTGAGTGTACTAGGATGAAGCAGATAGCCCTCCATAAAGTGGGTGGTGGGACTCATATAATCAATTGAAGGCTCAAATAAAACAAAAGACTGGCTCTCCCTCGAGCAAGAGAGAATTCTCCAGCAGATTGCCTTTGAACTTCACCTGCAACAGTGGTGCTTCCTGGTTCTAGAGCGTATGGATCTTGCAGTTGAACTGGACCATTGGCTCTCCTGGGTCTCCAGGCTGCCAGTCCACCCTGCAGATTTTGGACTTGGGAGCCTCTCCGACTATGTGAGCCAATTCCTTATAGTAAATTAATATATTCACACACACACACACACACACACACACACACACACACACACCTATCTGGAGAACCCTGACTAATATAGATGGCCATGAGGATTAACTGGAATTACAATGTAAAAGTATCTGGTACAGTACTCAATGCTTCATAGGTACTCAAAACATGCTATTTTGTTATCTAGCCTTCCAATTTTCTTGGTCAAGCATCAACTAGACATCAAAGAGAAGACTTAGAAATTAGGTCTAGAAATTCACCCATCAGTCTGTTAATATTGCCCACTGACAGTAGACTGCCTGGCTACTGTCAAATTGTTCCTGTGGTGCAGATGTTTCTCAGGACACTTTCCTTCCCCACCTGGCTCCATTTTCTCCAGTCTTAGAACAAGAAGGCACGTGGCTTTCTTTGTTCTCTGTCACTAATTGCTTCTGGGTGGGTGAGAGTGGGAGGAAGACAATTCACTCTCCCCCCACAATAGTCTCTATTCAGCCACATGTACATTTGGAGCCTGAAAGGTGAGGGGGTGGGTTCATTATGCTTCTTCAGATACAGAAAACCTCTTTCAACGGAGAGCTTCTTGCCAACTGATAGAAATTTAAGAATTATTTTTAGCATATTTGAAAACTTTCTTTTCCCTATTGCACTTTGGAAACTGAAAGTGCTTTGGTGCTGTTAACTCCCCCCCCCCCCACTATTTATGATTAACATTATAATAAAAAAGACCCACTTACACTATTGCATTCAAGTTATTAATATCATTCTTGCAGCTTAGAGCTTGTTCTATGTATTATTTTTTAACGGCTACATAACACAAAACCATAAACTTAGCATTCAGAACACACCTATTTATTACCTCCCAGCTCTGTAGGTCAGAAATCCAGGCCTGGTAGGCTGGCTTCTCTGCTCAGGGTCTCACAAGACTGATACCAAGGTGTCAATCAGGCTACTTTCTCATCTGGAGCTCTGTTTCCCTTCCAGGTATATTCAGGTTGTTGGTAGAATTTAATTCCTTGTGGTTGAAGGACTGTTTCCTTGCTGGCTGTTAGCTGGGGATGTTCTGAGTTCCTGAAGTCTACCCTCAGACTCTTGCCACCTGGCCCTCTCCATAGGCCCTCATGCTCTCATGTTTTGAATATCTCTATTAGGGAAAGGCTTGAGATATATACGTGTGTGTGTGTGTGTGTGTGTGTGTGTGTGTGTGTGTGTGTGTGTATGTTTTAATATATTTTATTGATTTTTTTTTACAGAGAGAAAGGGAAAGTTATAGAGAGTTAGAAACATTGGTGAGAGAGAAACAATGATCAGCTGCCTTCTGCACATCCCCCACTGGGGATGTGCCCACAACCAAGGTACATGCCCTTGACCGGAATTGAACCTAGGACCCTTTCAGTCCGTAGGCCAATGCTCTATCCACTGAACCAAACCAGGGCTGAATTTTTTTTTTTTTTAAACAAAACACACATACAGAAAACCATACCAATGTGACTTAATGAATTATTCCCATGCAAACATCTATGTAACCATCTCTAGGTCAAGAAATAACCTTCACCACCACCTAGAAGCCCATCTAGGTCCCCCATTCCAATCACAGTTCCCTTCCTTTCTCTCCCAACAGGTAATCTATATCTCATTTTTATTTTTTTAATTAAATCTTTATTGTTCAGATTATTACAATTGTTTCTCTTTTTATCCCTCCATAGCTCCCCTCCACCCAACTCCCACCCCTCCCTCTACCCTTATGTCCCCCCTCCATTGACCTCATCCATAGGTGTATGAGTTTTGTCCAGTCTTTCCCTGCACCCCCCTCACCCCTTTCCCCCTGAGAATTGTCAGTCCACTCCCTTTCTATGCTCCTGATACTATTATATTCACCAGTTTATTCTGTTCATCAGATTTTTTATTCACTTGATTTTTAGATTCACTTGTTGATAGATATGTATTTGTTGTTCATAATTTTTTATCTTTACCTTTTTCTTGTTCCTCTTCTTAAAGAGTACCTTTCAGCATTTCATATAATACTGGTTTGATGTTGATGAACTCCTTTAGCTTTTTCTTACCTGTGAAGCTCTTTATTTAACCTTCAATTCTGAATGATAGCTTTGCTGGATAGAGTATTCTTGGTTGTAGGTGCTTACTATTCATCACTTTGAATATTTCTTGCCACTCCCTTCTGGCCTGCATAGTTTCTGTTGAGAAATCAGCTGACAGTCGTATGGGTGCTCTCTTGTAGGTAATGAACTGTTTTTCTCCTGCTGCTTTTAATATTCTCTCTTCATCTTTTGCTCTTGGTATTTTAATTATGATGACTCTTTGAATTCCTTTTATTTGGGGTTGTGTGAGCTTCCTGGACTTGTAAGTCTATTTCTTTTACCAGATGTGGGAAGTTTTCAGTCATTATTTCTTCAAATAGGTTTTCAGTATATTGTTCTCACTCTTCTTCTGGGACCTCCACAATTCTGATGTTGGTATGCTTGAAGTTGTCCCAGAGGCTCCTTACATTATCTTCACATTTTTGGATTCTTTTTTCTTCTTGCTTTTCCAGTTGAGTGTTTTCTGCTTCTTTATATTTCAAATTTTTGACTTGATTCTTGCCTTCCTCTAGTCTGCTGTTAGGTTTCTATATAATATTTTTTATTTCAGTCAGTGTATGTTTAATTTATAGTTAGTTCTTTTTCATCTCCTCTTGGTTCTCGCTAAATTTATCCATCTTTCCTAGGAAATTCTTGAAAAACCTTATAACCGTGGTTTTGAACTCTATATCTAGTCATTTGTTTTCCTCCATTTCTTTCATTTGTGATCTGATCCTTTGTCTCCGCATTTTCACTATGCCGGGAGAACTTCTGTGTTGGATTCAGCCTTATGATACAAGACTACAAAACTGCAAAAACCTCTCTGTTGAAATTGGGAGGGGTAGAGTCTCAGGGTTTAACAGACTGCCTTGCTTTCCAGTCAGCCCTGCCCTATACCGTCCCTGGGTCTCATGTGTCTCTGGGTAGTTGCTGGAGCCATCCCTGTGCACACACGTGGTGCCTCTAGACAGGTGCCTTTCCGGCTCCCCTGCACTCGGGACTCATATGAGTCTGGGTCCTCAGGGTCTCACCTTAAACTGGGGTTTAGTGGAGTTAGAAGTGGCGCAGTTGGGAGGCTCTGTCTCCTGCCCACTAGTGAAAGCCAGCGGCATAATCAGCAGTCTGTCTTCTGTGTGCAGTGGTGTGCGTGCCCCCAGACTTCTTCACGTTTGTGGTTCCCCTAAATTTCCATGCACTTTTCCCTTTTCGCAGTCCAAACTCCCCCGTTTGAGTCTCTTCTGGACCTGGGATTCAGTACCGTAGGATAAGGGGTTCAGTGCAGTTGGGAGTCTCCGTCTCCCTCCCTCCAGAAGAAGCCAGCCAGGCTCTGCTCTCTCCACATGCATGTCTCTGTACCTCAGCTTTTTGCAGTTCCTCTGAGTCTCTGTGAGCCCCTCTCTTTCCTTCTAATTGTAGAGTTTCCACTCATCCAGCTTTCCTGTGGTTCTGGATGACGTCTGTTCTGTTTTTTAGTTGTAGTTTTGAAATTGTTGTGTGAAGCAGCAGTTTAGGTGTTCACCTATGCCGCCATTTTGGTTTCTCTGTATTCCATTTTTGTAATGTTTTTACTTTTTATTCAAATGTGCATTATAAACATTAAGTTTAGTCTTGGACACCTACAAGGCTTTGATATGTCTTTTAAGTCTCTTTCAATTTTTATCTGATAGGTTTTCCCACTTACCTCTCTATTTTTCTCTTACCCTGTTTGTGGGAGAATCTGGTGTGTGTGGTCTGTGGAAGTCCCTGAAGTGTTATTTGCTGACTGCATAGTCCTCAGTAGTTCACCACGCTCCTGCAGATTGGTAGCTGGACCTAGAAATTGGCGTGGACTCAGGTTCAATATCCTTGGCAAGACTTCAGGAGACACATAATGTCAGGTCATCTCTCTTTTTATGAGGTAAGTGATGCTGGCACCACTGATGCTTATTTAATGCCCATATCTAGTAATTTACTGGAGTTTGCAAAATAGTGGTATTCTAATTCTGTCATCCCTTTTTCATTTAATAGTTGGAGTGCTTTTATTTATTTATTTATTTATTTAAAAAATGCATTTATTTTTTTAATCCTCACCCAAGAATATTTTTCAATTGATTTTTAGAGAGAGTGGAAGAAGAGGGAAAGACAGAGAGAAATATTGATGTGAGAGAAACACATCAATTGGTTGCCTCCTGCACAAGCCATGACCAGGGGAGGATCCTGCAACCGAGGTATATGCCCTTGACCAGAATTGAATCCCGTACCCTTTGGCAGGCTGATGCTCTATCCACTTAGTCAAATTGGCTAAGGCAGTTGGAGTACTTTTATAAAGAGAAAATTCCCTTAAATCTATTATTGGTTATTCCATGATAAGGATCATATAGGGGAAGTAGGATACCTCTTTGATTCCCCCCGCCTTTAGTTAGTGCTTTTCAAGATTACAAAATTGGTTCCCTGTCATCCTCCAAAAAGTACCAGATATGTAAATCTGAATCCATGAATTTTAACATATTTGATGGATTTCAAGTCTTTGTGATTATTATTGCTTGTACTCAAACTGTTCCATTTTTTGGCCAGTGAGAATCTCTTCAAGTGGGTTCTTGAATGCTTGTGACATGACCCTAAGAATTGCTAGTTTCCTTGTTATCCATCAGGACAGTTCCAGGGTCATCGGGTACATTTCTGACCTGGACCTGTGCTCAGCCAGTGCTAGAGGAAGCCCTGCCTTTCTTCTCTCTGTGTAGCTATTTGTTTATTTTAGTGAGATATTGCATTTCAAGACCTAATCTAGGGATGGTCACAGCTGGTGGCTTGGTCATTGTTTCTAACCTTTTCAGTGAATGGAGCTAGTGGGCAGGTTGGACAGTCACGTGAGGGGCTCAGAATTTCTCTCTGTCAATGGCTCCTAATACCCAAGATCCCACAACCCTTACTGACCTTAAAAGTTTCCCAGAAGTGTTCTCTATGAGAGAGAGTGCCAGTTTTGCCACTTGAGTCAAACTCTAGTCTCAGGGATGGTATTCTACTCACTTAAGTTTCTCATTGCAGCTTTGGGTAAAGATAGCACACTTCTTCACTCCCTATTCTAAGGTGCCACACAGGGGCTCACGTGGAAGCTGTATCTCCTCCCAGGGATATAGTCATCCCTCCAAACAGATTGTGTTCCAGGGACTCTTTATCCTCTGGTCATATGGTACCAACTGTGGTACCATACCCTGGTGTCCCCTGGCTGGCCACATCCACTATGGTGATTGGACACACTGTTTAATGCTGTCCTCACCTACAGACACCCAGGTCCTACTTGACTGATAATACATCAGTAATATGTATCTTCCTTATCACATTAGCTCAACAAATTTGAGGAGGAAAAGTCATGAAAAATTTGTCTTTCCTACTTCCCTCCTCCCCCTCTCCCGCCTTTGAAACCAGACACTGTGGCTAAAAGAATCATCTCTATGCATAATGTGTTTTTGCTCTTTTGGAGAAGACAAAGCATTATTAAGAGAGCAGCTAGCTGCTTTTTTTCTGGTGGGAGAATGGGAACAGTTTGTTGGCAGTCATTTTTATACCTTTCTCAGCTTAATTGCCACCATCTCCTTCTTTATCGCTCACTTTTCCTTGTCCAGGAATGGAGGGCCATCACCCGACCTTGTGTCTCTAGCTCTGGGTAGACATAACATCCTGGCCCTTTCTCTGTGTTAAGATTGCATAAGTCTTAACCCTAAGATTTATGCAAGTCTGACAGTTAATAATCTCTACCTAGACTAATAAACAGCCCCCCCTAACCCCCCACAATCTCTCTCTTTCACAAATGCACAGCTCACTCAATGTTCCAACAGGGGTATTTGCACAACAATTTGTACAGCAGGGCTAATGACAAGAGTCTATGGACAGAGAGTGTTGAGGATGTTGTAACAATTAAATGAGGTAGTGCCTTGGTTCTCAAACTCTGCTGCATATTAGAATTGCTCTAAGAGGTTCAAAAATCCCAGGTCCATCGAATCAGAATTCCTGATTGTGGAAGCCATCAATCAACATTTAAAAAATCTCCCTAGGTAACCAGTGTGCAGCCACATTTGAGAACCAGTGAGATAGTACTTGCTATAAGTTCTCAAGGCATGGTAGCTGCTTTTATTATTATTAAAATTTGAGTGAGAATCCCCCAAATTTAATAGACTGCTGAAATCGAAGGCTTCAGCAGTCTAATAGGTTGCTTAAAAGTGTAGGACCCAGGTTAATTTCCCCTTTAATTCAGTCATCAACAATGACTGAGGATTTACTAGGCTCTGTGAGAAATTCTTCCTCCCCATTTGAAAGTAAAATATTTCATATCACCTTCAAGATGAAATTCAAGTTCTTTAGGTCAGTCTGACCTCACCTGTCTCCTTCATGCCCCAGGACCTGCCAGCACCAGTGCCTACATGCTAGGAAGCCCAGCCACTCCAAACCCTTTGCAACCATCCCAGGCCTTCCTGTACCTCTTAGTGCCCTTCTGCACACTCTTCCCTGTACTTAGGATGCCCTTCCCACACTCGCCCTCTCCTGTCCCACTTGGCTTGCCTTAGAGGATGGATTTCTGGACACGGAACCTGAGAACAGATGGGTGCCCAGCACTCGCTGGCAGTCTGCACTCATGCCCTCTGAGAAAGAAACTGGCCAGTGTCCTATGGGTTTCTGGATTCCTCGAGCACCCTGCAGTGGGTAGTGATGAGTTTTCAAGGTCTTCTCTCTGTAGACAGGCTGGGAAACTCTCTGCTCTCCCTTAGGCCTCCCTCACCTGGCAGAAGACTGCTCAGACGCAGGCTGGCTTCTTTCCTTTGTCCTGCTTGCCTGGTTCTGTTGTGCCCTGACTTCAAGGAGCTGCTCCCTAGGGCCCCTCCCAGGGAGAGAACATTTTCTTGGAGGATTTCAGAGTATTCCCCCCCTTTGTTCCTCCGGACAGCTCAGAGCCCTCTACCTGGAATGGTGAGACCTGGAGGAAGGATTCTCTAGTCCTGTTCTCCATGTATAAACACCATTGAGTTTCTTGTGTATCTTGATACAATTCTGTGTGTGCATATACACAGATGGGAATCCAGTATGCACACTATCCCACAACTTTATTCTTTTCACATAATAATACAGTATAGCCCAGAGCTTTTACCATAGCAGCACAACAGAAATACTCCATTCCTTTCAATGTCTACATAGCAGTCAACCAAATAAATGTACTATGTTTTAGTCAACCACATTCCTACCAGTGGATACTTAGGTTGTTTCTAGTTTTTGTTATAAATAATGCTGCAGTGAGCATCCTTTTAAAGAAAATTCTTTTTAATCCTCACTAGGGATATGTTTTTATTGATGAGTGAGAAGAAGGGAGGGAGGGAAACAGGAAGAGAGGGAGACAAACATTGATGTGAGAAACATAGATAAATTGCTTCCCATATGAGTCCTGACTATGAATCGAACCTGCCACCTTCAGTGTACAGGAGGATGCTCCAACTAACTGAGTCACAACAGCCAGGGATGCAGTGAATATCCTTGAACATCCTTCTTTGTTTATGTCTAGACTAGATTCCTAGAAGTGTAATTTATAGAGTCAACGTCAGGTTTGAGCCTTGATCTGTTCCTGAAGCATGTGCTCTTTGCAAAATGGGTCTCTGGTTACCAAGTGTTCCTCTAGGCTCTCCTCAGACTAGAGGCCACCTAAGGGAGCATGGACCTGTGCACATGTGTGCCTATGTGGTGATGCTCAAGGCCTTGTCTTACCCTTATCATCCCAGGCAGGCCCAAGAGGTCCTGAGCTGCACATCATTAAGCTCTTCCAAGAAGATCCAAATTAGTTGTCTTCTCTGTGTCTTCATTTTTTTTTTTGAGACATGTACTACTTTGTTATAAGTCAATGGTACTAGTAAAAGAATCTTATCAATAAATGCTAAAATAGAAGTGAAGGGGAGAATCCAAGATGGCGGCATAGGTAAACACCTACACTGCTGCCTCGCACAACAATTTCAAAACTACAACTAAAAGACAGAACAGACATCATCCAGAACCACAGGAAAGCTGGCTGAGTGGAAGTTCTACAGCTAGAGGGAAGGAGAGGGGCTCACGGAGACCCAGAGGAGCTGCAAAAAGCTGAGTTATGGAGACGTGCGCATGGAGAGAGCAGGTGCCAGAATACCTGGCTGGTTTTCTCTGGCAGGAGGGAAACAGAGACTCTCAAAGGCATTGAACCCCTTATCTTACCACACTAAACCCCAGATCAAGCCGAAACTCATATGGGGAGAGTTTGGACTGTGAAAAGGGAGAGGTGCACGGAAATTTAGGGGAGTCACAAAGGATCAGAGGACTGGTGGCGTGCACGGCACTGCGCAGAGGACAGATTGCTGATTGTGCTGCTGGATTTCGCAAGTGGGCGGGAGACAGACCCTCCCAACTGTGCAACTTCTGAGTCCACTAAGCCCCTGTTTCAGGTGAAACCCTGGGGACCTAGACTCGTGTGGTCCTGGTGCGCAGGGGAGCTGGAAAGGCAGCGGTCTAGAGGCACTGTGGGCCCGTGCCCACAAGGACCGCTCCAGCCATTACCCAGTCACGTGAGACTCAGGGGCCGTGGAGGGTGGGGCCGACTGGAAGACAAGGCGGTCCCTTAATCTCTGAGACTCCACCCATCCCAAGCTCAACAGAGGCTTCCTCAGTTTTGCAAGTCTGGTATCATAAGGCTGAATTCAACACAGAAGTTTCCCCGGCATAGGGAAAATGCCGAGACAAGGGAAGGGATCACAAACAAAATAAATGGAGGAAAAAAAACGACTGCATATAGGGTTCAAAACGACACTTATAAGGTTTTTCAAGAATATGCTAGAAAAATTGGATAAAATTAGCGAGAGCCAAGAGGAGATGAAAAAGGATCAACTAGAGATGCAAAAAAGCCAACTAGAGATGGAAAAGGTCCAACTAAAGGTGATAAAGGACCAAATAGGAATTAAACATACACTGACTGAAATAAAAAATATTATACAGAGTCCTAACAGCAGATTAGAGAAAGGCAAGAATCAAGTCAAAAATTTGAAATATAAAGAAGCAGAAAACACTCAACTGGAAAAGCAAGAAGAGAAAGAATCCAAAAATGTGAACATAATGAAAGAAGCCTCTGGGACAGCTTAAAGCGTACCAACATCAGAATTGTGGGGGTGCCAGAAGAAGAGAGAGAGCAAGATACTGAAAACCTATTTAAAGAAATAATGACTGAAAACTTTCCACATCTGGTAAAAGAAATAGACTTACAGGTCCAGGAAGCACACAGAACCCCACATAAAAGGAATCCAAAGAGGACCACACCAAGACACATCATAATTAAAATACCAAGAGCAAAAGACAAAGAGAGAATATTAAAAGCAGCATGAGAAAAACAGTTCATTACCTACAAGGGAGCACCCATACGACTGTCAGCTGATTTCTCAACAGAAACGATGCAGGCCAGACGGGAGAGGCAAGAAATATTCAACGTGATGAATAGCAAGAACCTACAACCAAGAATAATCTATCCAGCAAAGCTAACATTCAGAATTGAAGGGCAGATAAAGAGCTTCACAGAGAAGAAAAAGCTAAAAGAGTTTATCAACTCCAAACCAGTATTATATGAAATGCTGAAAGGTACTCTTTTAGAAGAGGAAGAAGAAAAAGGTAAAAGACAAAAAATTATGAACAACAAATACATATCTATCAACAAGTGAATCTAAAAATTAAGTGAATTAAAAATTTGATCAACAGAATAAGCTGGTGAATATAATAGAATCAGGACCACAGAAAGGGAGTGGACTGATAATTCTCAGGGGAAAGGGGCGAGGGGTGTACAGGAAGAGACCGGACAAAAATCATACACCTATGGATGAGATCAATGGGAGGGAGGGAAGGGCAGAGGGAAGGGTGGGAGCCTGGTGGAGGGGTGTTATGGAGGGGAAAAAAGAGAAACAAATGTAATAATTTGAACAATAAAGATTTAATTAAAAATAAATTAAAAAAAAAAACAAGTGAAGGGTTCCATCCAAACAAAGATCTAACATCTAAGTGAATGATGATTTCACAAATAGTGCAAACACAGACAAGTGGTAAAAGAATTAGGTTGAATCATCAATTAGCCTATTGTCACATTGAGCAGTTATATTACATGAATTCCACCCTTGTTCATAGCAACAGTTCATGAACAGTAAGCATAGAAGCAAATATGCAGTGAAGACATTTCTGAAGGTTATGTTTTCATTCTTTAAGTTTTGAGGTTTCTTCATGGATCTTGATGCCCACATGCCACCTGCCTGGGTGCTAGCTGGAGCCTGGAATCTCAATCCTTTAAGTATGGGCTTAGCTCTATGGTGAACAGCAGGTTGGTGACCATTAGAGTCTGGAGGTGGCATGCAGACATACTTAGACACCTCACTCTGTTTCTCACATCTCCCCATTATGTCCCTGAGTAGATGTAGCCAACAATTCTGCAGAAGGGAACACACCACAAGGGGCCTGCCTTTCTGGGTTATTCTGCAAATAGGTTAAAGGAGTGGATTTCCAGAGAACGCAGTTTCAAAAAGCAGTTACTTAATGGTTTGAGTTTTTTAAAGAATTATAGGCATGTGCCTTAGACTTTAGAGCAGGAGGTACCCAACCTCTCTTGTTACGTAGTAAGGGACTTCACTGCGGTCGGAAAGGCAGAGTGCTGAAATGTTCCTAGTTTTAGAGCTCAAGAAAGAATGATGTTTTATCCCATGGTACTCAGAACAGTGAGAAACTTAAAGGCTAATCATCGCCCAGTCACCTTCATTTGTTCATTTATTCATTTACTTATCCGGCATTTCTTTATTGAGTGCCACATGGTGCCTACTGTTGTGCTGGGTGTGGGAGATATATAGATGAATAAAACTCAGCACAACCCCTCCTTGGATCAATTAGCTTTGGCTACATAACATCCCTTCACCCTCTGAAAATTTCTATTTTCAGAGCTAAGCCCATACTTTAAAACAAAACCTATGGACTAGTTTACAATGCTCTGGACCAACAGTCTGGGCTGGGTTCAGCTGGCCAGCTCTTCTGGTCTTGGCTAAACTTAGTATCTGCAGCCAGCTGTTGGGTCATTGGGCTGGATGGTCTAGAAGGTCCTGAGCTGGGGTCATTCATCTCTGCTCTACCTGCTCTCTCATCCTCCAGGAGCTGGCCTGGACTTACTCTTGGGGTGGTAGGTCAATTTAAGAGAACGACGAGGGGAAGCTGCCAGGCTTCTGGAGGATTAGGTCCTGAACTGACAGGGCCTTTAGCTACTTAATTGGTTAAATCAAGTCACAGGCCAGGCCAGGTTCCAGGGAGGGGTCAATACCTCTTAACCAGCATTACTAAAGAGACCCAGAAACAAGCAGAAAAATAAGAGTGGCTAATTCTTGCAAATAGACTAGCTCAGTGCCTTGTAGGAGTCCATAGTCTGGTCAAAGAGAGAGAAAAATGTAATAAGTGCTCTGAAGAAGGTATCACCCTTGTGGCTCAGTGGTTGAGCATCATTTCATGCACCAAGAGGTTGCAGGTTCGATTCCTAATCAGGGCACATGCCTGGGTTGTGGGCTCCATTCTCAGTAGGGGCATGAGGAGGCAGCTGATCAATCTTTTTCTCTTTCTCTCTCTCCCTCACCCTTCCCCTTTCTAAAAAAAAAAATCAATAAAAGCATATTAAAAAAAGGGGTTGCCCCCTATCTTTCTCTTTTTTCCTCCCTCTGTCTCTCTTTATTTCTTAATAACATTTTTATATTTTACAGCACAAAAATCTAGGAACTCCAATTAAAATACTTCAATGAGTTGCATGTCTGGTGCGATGCTGACATTGTATATTTCTATTTTTTCATCTGTTAAGGCAGTTGGAGTAATGTATAAATATCACAACTACTGAGCTGTTGGTCACATCACATAGTTGATTATTTAATCACATGTTTGCCTTTAAAATATATCATCAACCAGGTGGCTCAGTTGATTGGAGCATCGTTCATACACCCAAAGGCTGCGGGTTTGATTCTTGATTAGGGCACATACTCAGGTTGCAGATTTGATCCCAGTTTGGGGAGTGTATGGAAGGCAACTGATCTCTCTCTCCCTCACCCTCTAAAATCAATAATTATGTCCTATGTCATCAGTGTTCAAACTGTGCCTAGGCTTTGTTGAAGCACATCGGACATCTGCACACATACACACATTTATTTCTTCAACTGGAGGTAGAAAATCATCTAGTTAAAATGAATGATGTGAAACCAATTAAAAGTAAAACCATAGCCACAAAATAGGATCTCTTAACCGAGGGATTTGGATCCCATCAGAAAGTAAACTCTGTAAGAACATGCATGGACAATGCCAGTTGCACCTGTTTAAATCGGTGTCAAGTGCTTGTTGTGCAAAAACATGCTGTGTGTGATGTGTCTCCCTCCCTGAGACAGGTGAATCTCAGAGGGAGGAGAGAGCCCTAGTGCATGGTCCTCAGACTGCTGTCTAAGAACCACACCTGGACGGGGTGGGGAGAGTAATTCTTGTTAAAAATGAAATTTGTTTATGCTACCCTCTACCTCTCATTTACTAATTCTCCTGGGTAATTCTCCCATAGGTGGTCAGGATCAGCCTTTGGAGATCACTGCCTGTATCTTAGAAAGAAGCTTTAGTTCCACAAACAAAGTGTTTGAAAAGGAATCGGACCTTCACTTGCTATCTTTTCTTATCAGTCAGAGAGAGCCCACTCTGCCAACCTAATTGTCTCACGTGGACTACACCTATGGAGAACTTGAGATATAAAAAGCAGCAACTGAAAGAAGTGAAATAAATACAAGCAGTAACTAACTAACCAAGGATCAAAACGCCTCTCAAAAAATCCAAGCTGCTGCCAGGGGGAGCCACTGCAGCTGCGACTTATGGATGGGCACATGGTGCTATTGTCCGAGTTCCTCTAGGGTTGTAGATCCACACACATCCTTTTACATTGCTCACCATTGCCCTGATACCTAACTTTGGGAATTTCTTCCAATCCTCCCTGCTGCATTGGGGCTCATCTCAGAGCCCCTAGTTCCATGGTCATTATCTGCTTCTCCACCTTCCTGCTGGCTTAGGGTTTTGCCGGAGGCCCTGCTTTTGCAGAGTGCACCGAGAAGGCTTTTCTCCACCTCAGCTGTTGTGGATTTTCTTCTTTCTTCAGAAGGACCCAGAATCTTAGTTCAATAGGCAAGTGATAAGATCTGGAGTAAAATCCTATAGTGGATCTTATTTGCTGATAAGAGAAGTAAAAATCTTATTCCATTGGTCTATTAACAGGGGTCTTTCATCTGTGCTGGAATCTATTAAACAGCTCCTTGGGCTGGGATTCCCATATACGTGGGCACTAAATGGCCAAGTGACAGATGCCAGCTATGCTAACCAGATGACAAGCCCTCTAATCTTTTCTTGCATAAGGCTGGCTACTCTGACATCTTGGAAGACTGCTGTGCCCAGCACTAAGTAAGAACTATATCACTGTCATCCCTGCTAACATCATTGCAAGGGTCAAACTCCATGGTGCAACCATTTGACTATGTCCTCTTAGCATTTGGAAGAACAGTTATTAGGAGAAACAAGACAGGGTGTCTCTGGTGTCTGTCAAGCGAAGGAAAGATTAGCTACTGAAATGGTCCCATTTGCATTTACTGTCCTCATTCAATCCATTAGCCAGGCACAGGGCACCTCCCAGCTGCCATCCCTGGCTCTGCTGGCTGCCAACATTTGCAGCAGGCAGGCCTCTCTAACTCTGACTAACGGAGTCTGTGGATTCATTGTATTTCCTAAAGTCAGGCACTGTGAAGAATCTGTCACCATTTCCATTAAGAAAAGATGAATGAGTAATAATGATTGCTGGCTGTAACAATGCTCCTGTGTGTTTTTCCCTCTGAGGATTATATTGAGTGAACACTTTCACTCTCATGGTGCCTTTGGACAAAACTGTGTGATCCTCCACTGTGCAATAGGTCAGCTACTAACCACATGCAAGTCTTTTACAATTCTATCTAATAAAGAGGGAATATGCTAATTGACTGCTGCACCCTCAAAGATGGTGGCACCCACAGCCAGTAAGGAAGGAATATGCTAATTGACTGCCACACCCTCAAAGATGACAGCGCCCACAGCCACAGATAGCAGTGCCCAGTCCCCTCAACTCTGCCAGGGCGCCTGCCTCTGGAGTTCCCCAGTCACCTCAGCTCCCCAGCCACCCAGGGCTGCCTGAGGCTCAGGTAACCAAGGTTGGCCAAGGCTTGCGCTGCTGGCAGTGGCGGCAGCAGAGGTGTGACTAGGCATCATCTTCCCCTGACCACTGGGTCACCACCTGTCCCTGAGGGCTCCTGGACTGTGAGAGCAGGCAGACTGGGCTGAGGGATCACCCCTCTCACCCCCACCCCCATTCCAGTGCATGAATTTTCATCCACCGGGCCTCTAGTTTTTAAATAAAGAAATAAAAGATTTACTTCCCCCGTCTCACCATCCACAATGTAAGTGCCAAACAGCCACATGTGGCTGGTGGCTACCGATGAAGGCCACTTCCATCAACACTGACAGTTCTTTTAGACAGTGCTGAGCACCCTCAGGAGAATTTAGAGGAAGTGCCAAGTTTGTGAGCCTAGGTTTAAATCTCATTACTCCTAAGAGCTGATGACTTTAGGTGGGTGAGTCATTGGGCTTTCTGAAGGGCTCGGTTTCACATCTGTGGATGGGGTAGCACTCCCTGCCTGACAGGGGAGCTGAGAGGTTGGAAAGAGGTCTTCTGAGAGTGCCTGGCATCAGTGCTCACCCAGCATTATCCCCCTTTCTCCTGCTCCTGCCAAAACAACCCATTTCTCCTTACCCCTGGATCACCTGCATTCCTGGGAACGTGGTCTGAGCTTTGAGTCTGGCAGGGGGTGAGGAGAATCATGCTTCCCTCAGTAGCTGGCTAGATGAGCCTGTGATGGCCTGAGATTCTGCCTGCCCAGACTGATGGAGGGAACTTCTGGGGCAAGGACAGGCTCAATTTTTCCTTCATACACTGCCTGTGCCTCACTCCTCTATGCTTTCAGTCTTTGCCTTCAACAAGTCATTGCCTTAACAATCAGCAACATTTGTAACTGAAATAAGAGACCTACGTTTGAAGTGAACGTTTATATAGCTCAGAGGTTCCCACATTTAATGAGCATCAGAATCACCCAGAGGGCCTGGTGAACATCGCTGCCCCTCCCACCCCCTCCCTCTCTCTTTCTGAGGTCCTGAGAACATGCACTTGAGTTGTGGAGCTGGGGCACCTTCACCATCAAAGGTTAAATAGCCTGTATCCTGGGGCCACACTGAGGCGGCCCATGGGTGTGTTCTTGAGGGTGTGAATGTTCCTTAGACATAGTAACAATTGTGATTTCATTCTCAAAATCACAAAGGACCCAATAAACACCTATTCTGGATCATTTCTAACCCAGCTGCAGCAAGTGATTTCAGTTCCTGCTTTTGCACTAGTGTTTACAGTACATGATCACCAAACAACTTCCAGGACTGGCAACATGTCTCGTGTGATGTTGTTTCTCAGCCCGGGTTTGGTGGATGTGGTGGGGCATGCATGTGGGAGTCCAGGAGGCCCTGTGTTTGAGAACATCTGCCTGGGTGGCAGCAGAGGCAAGGTCTCAGTGTTTTTCATGGGAGAGGAGTGGTCTTTAATGTGCTGGACTTTCCCCCGCTTTGAAAGAGCTTTGGCATAGCTGGGCCTTGCCCATTAAGTGCCAGATGCTGCTCCAGAGCCAGGCAACAACCCAAACCCCCTGCACACATTTGCCTGTTCTCCCGGGGGCTGTCTGTACTGCTTCTTCTTAGGCAAGAACCGCTGAGAACCCACAGGCCATTAGTTTGCTTTAAGTCACCCTGGGGCTGCCCCTGACTCTGCTTCTCCCTTTTGTTACTTCTGGGTTTCCCGAAGGCAACGGAGGCAGCCCACCTTCCTAGCCTGTCGGTGTCCCCACAGAGAACAGCAGCACTGAGAGCTTCCTGGCTACATTGGCAGTGTCTGAGGTGGCAGTCAGCCTGGCCTCTCTCCTCCCTATTCCCTGTCACCTTGCCCTTCTTTTTGGCAGCCGCCCCTAGAAGAGATATTCTCAAAGTGCCCCTGCTGCCCTGACAGCTGATGCCAAGAAGAGGCCTGGCGGCAGCAGCAGGGGTGTTGGCTGCAGCCCCGCCTGCTCCCGCAGGGAGGTGTGGGGACAGTGTACCCCTCTGTCCTCCCAGCACAGGCTGGGCACCTGCAGGCTCAGCGAGCTCAGTGACTGCAGCGGAGGCAGCCTTTGGGAGGCCTGTGCTTGCTGCCCCCCTCGTCGGCTCCGAGCCCACATTTTCTTCTCTTGCTTCCTGGGCCCCCAAATGCTTCTTCCCAGAAAGAATCGGAGTCAGTCTCTTGTCATTAAATTAGTCCTGCCAAACTATGGCAGGTGTCAAAAGCAGTTGACAGATGATAACCCCCTGCCCCGCACCCCAACAGGCAAAGTGAATAAAGGACTGGAGGGGAGAGGGTTAGATAAGCTCAGAGAAGCCAGAGGTTTCTAGGTCTGCAGCTTGGAAACCACCCTCCCCCCTTGCAGAAGCAGGAGGGGGAAGCAGGAAGGGGCCCCCGTAGCCCCTCAGAGAGCAGCTCAGAATCAGTACTCTCACGCCTGGTGGAAGGAAGGCTCAGTCATTTAACCCTGCTGTAGAGCAAGAGCACATTCCCTTTTGAGAAAACGCTGTGGCTTGGTCTGAACGTTTCTGGAAGTCACAGTTTTTCTGAGGAGGGTTTCCCTAACGCTCGCTATCCAGTGCATGCTCACTCTCTAATGGTGTCTCACAAACAAGTCCTTCATTTATCTTCTCTCTGTGAAACAGGCAGCACCTGCCAAATACCAGAGACTCTTGATGAGCTGGCTCCTGCAGCTCACAGAGGCCCAACTCACCCCCCTGAGCCCCTGGAGGTCACTGCAAGGGTCTCAGGAGCCCATGCATTTGGACCTGCTGCTGCCCATGGCCAAGGTGCTGGAGTGCACTCTTTGCCCTTGAGGCTAGGACACAAGGTTGGCACATCTTAGGCCCAAACCTCAGACAGCAGCTCACCCCAGAAAACACTCCTCACCCATGAGCTAGCATGGGCGTCAGGCAGTCCTGGGGGGAGCATGCAGGAGCGGGAGGAAGCTCTGGAGCCGCTCCCAAACCCTCACTGCCTTTTCTTTCCTTAATTTTACTCTCCTGGCCCCTGCCCATCTCAAGCACCCTCCCCCTTCAGTCCCATCAAAACTTTCGGAACTGGCAGGTCTGCTCCAACCAGGAAGACAAGAGGAGAAACAGTCCAGAGATGGAAGATGCTGACGACGCCTTGCCATGCGAGCAGTCAGCAGCTGTTGCAACGCTAGGACCAAACCAGAGAGGGTCAGACCGGCATTGCCACCATTTGTCCACTATCCAGATACCATTGATGACCTGTACACATAAGGAACTGTTTGACATTGAAATTGGGACTCAAACATTTTTTTTTGCTCTTATAAGTTTATTTCTAGCCTGCAAAGGCAAGATGTTTTTATTTTTATTTTTTAAAATATATTTTATTGATTTTCCACAGAGAGGAAGGTAGAGGGATAGAGAGTCAGAAACATCAATGAGAGAGAGACATCGATCAGCCGCCTCCTGCACGTCCCCTACTGGGGATGTGCCGGCAACCAGGATACATGCCCTCGACCGGAATCGAACCCGGGACCCTTCAGTCTGCAGGCCGACGCTCTATCCACTGAGCCAAACCGGTTTCGGCTGCAAGATGTTTTTAAAAACAAGAATGGGTGTGTGTGTGTGTGTGGGGGAACAGACACAGAGGCAAAGAAGCAATGAACAGACTGTCATGCTACAGTGAGAAGGCAGGGGAGGTTGGAGGGGGGGGCCTTAAGAGATCAACCGAAGGACTTGTATGCATGTGTGTAGGCATAGCCAATGGATACATGGCATGGGAGGGGGAGACAGGTGAGGGCATGTACTGTGGGGTGGGGAAGGCCCGGGGAGGGCAATAGGGAAAAGAAAAAAAAATTAAAAAAACACACACCCAGAAGAATACTTTCCCCTGTCCACATGGAGGTGCAGATGACTAATGGAACCCAAGAGCTTTCTCCCAGACGTCCTTTCAAGATCATTGTTCATCACGAGTATGTAAATCAGAAAGAAACAGAACAGCACACAGGCGTACCTCAGAGGCATGGCGGGTTCCGTGTCTGACCGCCGTGAAGCAAGTCTCACCGCAAAGGGAGGGGGAACCTCCTGCTGGCGTGGCTCCTGCCTTGGGGTCTGTACCTGAGGCTGAGGCCCGCCCTTACAGCATCGCCCCGCCTCCACACCTAGCTATCAGCTCACAGTGACCAGGTTCCTTCCCCACCCCTCCCATGCGTGGGAATGAATCCAAGACATGATTCCTCTTCAGCATGTGTGCAGGGCTTTCTCAAGCCCCAGTGTGACCATGTCACATGCTGGCGAAAAACCTTCAGGGGCATGAGAGAATCCTGGATGCTTGGGGGTGGGGAAGCCCTCCTTCCGACACCCCATCTGGTACTACCCACCTTGACAGCTTCTCTCTTTCCACTCCCCGGCAGGCCCTACCCTGCCGGCCAGCCAACACTGAGCATTGTTTTCATGGGTCACTTGATACAGGTGCTTCCTGTTAGACTTCGCATCCTTCAACCCCAGCTCACTGGGTGTCTTTTGTCTGAAGCTTTCCCTGAACCCTCAAACAGGGTTCGTCATGCCTGGCTCTGGGCCCCGATGGCATGGGGATACCTATTAACAACGTGTATTTGTCAAACGGGGATATATTGCCGACTATACGATAGGCACTGTGCTGGGGGAGGGGGACAGGTGTCCAAATCACATGAACCGACTTAACCCACATGAAGCAGCTCTCCTGTGGTTCGGGCTGGGGAAGTCAGACACGGAGAGGTGTAGGTCCTCAGTTCCTAAGGGGGACTCAAGCCCAGGCAGCCTGGCTTCTTAACCATCCTCTAGGCTACTTATTCCATTCAGGGCCTGCCTTTGTCACCCATGGGTCCTCTCAGACCACCGGGCCTTTGGGAAGGGAGGCTGAGTGTGCTCTCCGTGGGCCCTGCTGATGCCTGTGTCTGGCACAGTGCAGGTGCTGAGCACCTATTTTTGAATGCATAAAAGGGACTCCTCCTGGTCATTTGGAGAAACTAAAAGCCATGAGCTCCTTCTAGAGCCAGTTGTAATTTTCACAGAGATCAGGGCCTTGGCTAAACAGGATTCTCAATCTTTTGTTGTTGTTCTTTTGTTAATTCTCACCCAATGATATCCCCCTCCTACCCCCATTGATTTTAGAGAGAGTAGAAGTGTGTGTGTGGTGGGGGGGGAAGAGAGAGAGAGAGTCATCCATTGCTTGCCTCCCACACAGGCCAGGAATTGAGCCTGCAATCCAGGTATGTGCCATTGACTGGGAATCAAAACTGAGACCTTTTGGTTGGTGGTCCAACACACTAATCACTGAGTCACACCAGCCAGAGTAGGATTCTCTTTTTTCCACCTAAAGCTGCTGCAGGTTATGGGTACTTCTTTGCTATTGGGCTCCCACCCGGGAGAGCACTTTTAAGAGGTTAGAGGGCACCGAGAGGGGGGGTGGGTTTTGCCCCTGTGGTTTGTAAAAGCCCTTCTGGGAGGAATCCAAGATGGCGGCATAGGTAAACACCTACACCGCTGCCTTGCACAACAATTTCAAAACTACAACTAAAAGACAGAACGGACATCATCCAGAACCACAGGAAAGCTGGCTGAGTGGAAGTTCTACAACTAGAAGGAAAGAGAGGGGCTCACAGAGACCCAGAGGAGCTGCAAAAAGCTGAGGTACAGAGACGCGCGCGCTGAGAGAGCTGGTGCCCGAGTACCAGGCTGGCTTTCTCTGGCGGGAGGGAAATGGAGACTCCCAACGGCATTGAACCCCTTATCTTACGACACTAAACCCCAGATCCAGCCAAAACTCATGCGGGGGGAGTTTGGACTGTGAAAAGGGAGAGGTGCACGGAAATTTAGGGGAGTCGCAGAAGATCAGGTCCGGTCTCCCACGCGCACAGTGCTGCGCGGAGGACAGACTGCTGATTGCGCCACTGGCTTTCGCGACTGGGCGGGAGACAGACCCTCCCAACTGTGCCACTTCTGAGTCCACTGGGCCCCTGTTTCAGGCAAAACCCTGGGGACCTAGACTCGTGTGGTCCTGGTGCGCAGGGGAGCTGGAAAGGCAGCGGTTAGAGGCACTGCGGGCGCGCACACAAGGACCGCTCCAGCCATTACCCAGTCACGTGAGACTCAGGGGCCGTGGAGGGCGGGGCCGACTGGAAGGCAAGGCGGTCCCTTAAGCCCTGAGACTCCACCCATCCCAAGCTCAACAGAGGCTTCTGCGGCTTTGCGTCTGCTATCATAAGGCTGAATCCAACACAGAAGTTTCCCCGGCATAGGGAAAATGCCGAGACAAGGGAAGGGATCACAAACAAAAGAAATGGAGGAAAAAAGACGACTGGATATAGAGTTCAAAACCATGCTTATAAGGTTTTTCAAGAATATGCTAGAAAAGATGGATAAATTTAGTGAGACCCAAGAGGAGATGAAAAAGGACCAAATAGAAATTAAACATACACTGACTGAAATAAAAAATATTATACAGAGTCCTAACAGCAGACTAGAGAAAGGCAAGAATCAAGTAAAAAATTTGAAATATAAAGAAGCAGACAACATTCAACTGGAAAAGCAAGAAGAGAAAAGAATCCAAAAATGTGAACATAATGTAAGGAGACTCTGGGACAGCTTTAAGCGTACCAACATCAGAATTGTGGGGGTGCCAGAAGAAGAGAGAGAGCAAGATACTGAAAACCTATTTAAAGAAATAATGACTGAAAACTTCCCACATCTGGTAAAAGAAATAGACTTACAAGTCCAGGAAGCACACAGAACCCCACATAAAAGGAATCCAAAGAGGACCACACCAAGACACATCATAATTAAAATACCAAGAGCAAAAGACAAAGAGAGAATATTAAAAGCAGCAAGAGAAAAACAGTTTATTACCTATAAGGGAGCACCCATACGACTGTCAGCTGATTTCTCAACAGAAATGATGCAGGCCAGACGGGAGTGGCAAGAAATATTCAACGTGATGAATAGCAAGAACCTACAACCAAGAATAATCTATCCAGCAAAGCTAACATTCAGAATTGAAGGGCAGATAAAGAGCTTCACAGATAAGAAAAAGCTAAAGGAGTTCATCAACTCCAAACCAGAATTATATGAAATGCTGAAAGCTACTCTTTTAGAAGAGGAAGAAGAAAAAGGTAAAAGCCAAAAAATTATGAACAACAAATACATATCTATCAATAAGTGAATCTAAAAATTAAGTGAATTAAAAATTTGATCAACAGAATAAACTGGTGAATATAATAGAATCAGGAGCACAGAAAGGGAGTGGACGGATAATTCTCAGTGGGGAAAGGGTGAGGGGTGTACAGGGAGAGACTGGACAAAAATCATACACCTATGGATGAGATCAATGGGAGAGAGCTAAGGGCAGAGGGAGGGGTGGGAGCTGGGTGGAGGGATGCTATGGAGGGGAAAAAAGAGAAACAAATGTAATAATCTGAATAATAAAGATTTAATTAAAAAAATCAATAAAAACATATCCTCAGGTAAAAAAAAAAAAGAAAGAAAAAGAAAAAGCTCTTCTGATGTAGCCTCTTGGTTGAGAATCACTGAGTTGAAGCCCTAGGTTGAAATTCCAGGCAATGGGAATTTGGGGATACTCGAGACAGGGTCTTCCCCCTCCTTCCAGCCTCTCCTAAAAGTTCTCCCTGAGTCAGGCCACTGAGAACCAATAGCATTACTTTCCTTGTGGAAAACATTTTTCTTCTTCTTTTTTCCTATCTGGTGGATTGTTACTGAAATTGATTGCACATTTGAGGGAACTCAGAGGGGACAGGAAAGCGTGAATGTTTACAACCTTGCCTGACCTGATTCTATTTCAAGGTCTCGGGTCATTAGCTCCTGGCAGCAGATATTATGCCTGCCTTCCCACTGCTTAGGACCAAATTTGGGCATAACTCTACTTGTTTTTGTCCCTGAGGTGATTGTTATTATTTACTGAAAATTCTATTACTAAATCCTAGCAGCAAAGATCTCTCTTTTTTTTCTACACCATTCTCACTAATTAGAAGCTAATTATTCACTGTCTGGTTATAATGTAACTAATGACCCAATTTAAGTCTTTTAAATGAGAAGGTTTATTGCAGTTCGCTAACAGTAAACTCTCAACCCCGTGACCTTGCGCATCATGATCTTATGCATCAGGGCTGGATATGCAAAACACCCATGGCAACATGGTAAACCCACCAGATGCATTTTGGCTATTGTAGCAAAGACTATACACAAAACAAAAACCAGACCCTAATATGCAGTTCAACTGCTTAGTGTGCCTAATTATTCATCAGTTTCCTCATTTATTAGGTTTCTCTTGCATCCCAGTGGGACTGATCAACTGATCAGTGGTGGTTGCGGAATATGAGGCTGAAAAAGTATAGGAAAATGAATGGTGCTGTGATTGATTGTTGCTGTCTGCCACGGGTGAGGGAGCAACACGGGTATAATTTACCAAATATTTGCCAACTCTTTTTTTTTTTAATATACTTTATTGGTTTTTTTTACAGAGAGGAAGGGAGAGGGATAGAGTTAGAAACATTGATGAGAGAGAAATATTGATCAGCTGCCTCCTGCACACCTCCTACTGGGAATGTCCCCACAACCAAGGTACATGCCCTTGACTGGAATCGAACTTGGAACCCTTTAGTCCGCAGGCCGTGCTCTATCCACTGAGCCAAACAGGTTAGGGCCAACTCTGGGTTTTGAAATGCTTTAGGTCTGTCCTAGAAATATACAGGATGTGTGAGCTAGTCCATGAGGCAAGATTGACCAAGAAAAAGTTTAGTATTTCAATATGTTATTCAAAGGTACAGATTACCAAAGCCTCCAATAGGTGTGGGAATCCTGAGCACTTTGGTGCAGCCTAGAATTTGTTATGCTCTGGATGAGCCTGACACTTGGGCTCAAAGGGTGTCAGTTCTTTCTGGTGTGTTGTAACTAACCAGGCTGCGCTTTTAGAACCCCAGGTCATCTGGCAAACTGCTGGTAATAGTATATGGGGGACTAAGAACAGTGGCATCCTAGGAAGATATGCCTAGTTTTCTCAAGTGTGTAGTATTAGAATCCTGAGACCAAAATTACTATTCTTGTAATCTTTAAGCTTATAAAGTGTTCAGCTATCCCAATAAAAGACTCATTTAAGAGATTTTCTCAGTCTTAGAGAGCTTATAGAACTTGTTAAGATCACATAGGTTGGGAGTAGGGAACTGATATATACTAAAAGTCTACTATGAGCCAGGCACTTTATGGAGATATGATTCACTTACACTTTTCAACAACCCATGGTGAGGCAGAATACCGCAGTATTATTTTATAGACAAGGGACTGCTGATATATAGTCACTAAGTAACTTGCCCATAGCTGCATGGAAGAGGTGGACCAAGGTCAGTTCTCCCAACAGTTCTGGACTCTGATA
This sequence comes from Lasiurus cinereus, assembly GCA_011751065.1. Classification (NCBI taxonomy): domain Eukaryota; kingdom Metazoa; phylum Chordata; class Mammalia; order Chiroptera; family Vespertilionidae; genus Lasiurus; species Lasiurus cinereus. The sequence goes on from JAAGEH010000226.1 coordinate 46,954,773, forward strand.
ATAGCACACTTTATATTAAGACTTCTGTATGTTTGAAACTATCAATGGCATTTGTATTCCAGTATCTTGGTATTTGTGACAATTAGAGAGTGTTTTTAAAAAACCATTAATTATATAGATATTTGCAGGCCAATTGCTAACATAAATAGTTGTGTGAATGTTTTTCTTTTGTGGTTCATTTTCATTTTTACAAATTATATCATGATAATATGTAGTAAAAATTACTCAGGTGAAATGTTTTCCTTTAACATTTTGTAAGTCAATCATATCACAATTGATTTTTTTGGGTTGCTGTTTCAGTAGAGACTATCATGATTTTAATAACATAAAACTTTAAGCTGAGACTAAAATCAGAAATAAGTTTAAAAAATGGAATTCGAAAAGATTGGGAGTAGGAAAAAAATAAACAAGCCTGATGTGCTCTAGAAATGTAGGTATTATCACTGCCATAAATCTTCACTGTGATCAAGCTTAAAAACCAGTCCTCCAAAAAAGATGCAGGTGTTCTGAAAAAAATATAGCAATTCCAGGGTATACGATGGCCTTTTCTTTAGCAATATAATATCCAAAGAGTGAAATCTGTTATAGAGCTGTGAATGAAATACTGATGGAAAATTTAAATTTTCATGGTGAAGTTTAGGTCTGTAAAATTGTACCAGTCAACACTAGGCTCAATAAAAAGATTCCCAATAACAACTGTGATTCATAAAAATTTTCATAAGCAGGGAAACCAAAAGGTAAATAGCTGTATGTGCTGCCTCTCACAACCACACCAAAACTACAAGTAAAAGACAAAACAACTATCACCCAGAACCATGGAAAAGCTGGCTGAGTAGAAGTTCTACAACTAGAAAGAAAGAAAAAAGTGCATTGAGACCGGATAGGAGGTTCAGGGTCATGAAAAAGCAGAGGTATGGAAGCATGCGCATCAGGCTGGTGACCGGGTGCACTGTTTTTTCCAAGTGGAAGGGAGATACAAGCTCCCAACTGCTCTGAACTCCAGTTTTTGGCGAGACTCTGGGGATCCAGAGTTCTATAGGGAGAAACTGGACTGTCTGGCATTGGGTTGGAAAGTGAGGATGGCTTTCTCACAGAGGTGCTTGCAAGAATCATTGTTTATTGCACTGGGGTAAAGACAAGGGGACACGGAAGTGTGGAGACACAGAGAGGGCTGACTGGCAGCCATCGCTGTTTGCTATACCCTGGTGATTCTCTGAGACCCTGCCTTACCCAATTTACAAACCCACCCAAACTGTGCACAGTGGAATTTTCATATGATTGGCCTGCCCTTTTGCAGCTTAACCTAACAAATTGCAGCTGGGTCAGAGAGCTCCAAAACTTCCAAACCCCAAACAAAGAGTAGAAATATGCAGATCAGTAGCTGACTTGCACCTCCTTGTAGATCCAGGAGCCATTGTACCTAGTGGTCAATGTGAGATGACACCAGATTTCAACTCCTTGCATCCATAAGTGACACACTCAAGAGGCAGACTCAGTGAGCACCAAAGCTCCAACTGAAGCAAATCCTGCCCTATATGTGTGTCCCCAGCACAGAAGTTCTCCCATTGTAGACACAGCTGATCCTCACAGCCAATTGGCCTGGAGGTCAATTCCTCCCAGTGTACCAACAGCAATCAAGGCTTAACTACAAGACTGTGCACACAGCCCACAAAGGGATGCACCAAGAGTGTCCACCTCAGGTGATTGGGGAGGCTAACCACTGGGCCCTATAGGTCACCTACTACACAAAGCCACTACATAAGCACAGGGAAGCAGTCAAAATGCAGAGAAAAAAACTTGTCATGAATGAAAGAAATGGAGGAAAGCAAACTACTGGATATAGAGTTCAAAACCACAGTTATAAAGTTATTCAAGAATCTTCTAGAAACCACAGAGAAATTTAGTGAGACCTATAAGGAACTTAGTGAGACCTTCAAGGATCTTAATGAGAATGAAAAAAAAAAAAGGAAAAGGACTAGTCAGAAATTAAGCATACACTGTCTGAAATAAAGAATAATATACAGAAATCCAACAGTAGACTAGAAGGCTTCAAGAATCAAACCAAAGATTTGAAATATGAGAAAGCAAAAAACACCCAACAAGAAAAGAAAAAAGAAAAAAGAATCCAAAAATATAAAGATAGTGTAAGGAGCCTCTGGGACAACTTCAAGCGTACCAACATCCTAATTATGGGGGTGCCAGACAAAGAAAGAGCGCAAAATATTGAAAATCTATTAGAAGAAATAATGACTAAAAACTTTCCCTACCTGATGAAACAAATAGACTTACAAGTCTAGGAAGCACAGAGAACCCCAAACAAAAGGAATCCAAAGAGGACCACACCTAGACATATTATAATTAAAATGCCAAGGGCAAAAGATAAAGAGAAAATCTTGAAATCAGCAAGAGAAAAACAGTTAGTTACCTGCAAGGGAGTACTCATATGACTGTCAGCTAATTTCTCAACAGAAACTATGCAGGCCAGATGGGAGTGGCAAGAAATATTCATAGTGATGAACAGCAAGAACCTATAGCCAAGATTACTCTACCCAGCAAAGCTATCATTCAGAATTGAAGGGCAGATAAAAAGTTTCACTGACAAGAAAAAGCTAAAGGAGTTCATCATCACCAAACCAGTATTATATGAAATGCTGAAGGTTATTCTTTTTTAAAAAAAATATATTTTATTGATTTTTTACAAAGAGGAAGGGAGAGAGATAGAAAATCAGAAACATCGATGAGAGAGAGACATGGATCAGTCGCCTCCTGCATACCCCACAGTGGAGATGTGCCCGCAAGCAAGGTACATGCCCCTAACCAGAATTGAACCTGGGACCTTTCAGTCCACAAGCCAACGCTCTATCCACTGAGCCAAACCGGTCTTGGCTGAAGGGAATTCTTTAAGAAGAAGAAGAAGGAGAAGAAAAAGGTAAAGATAAAAATTATGAATAACAAAGTGACAACAAATACATATCTATCAACAAGTGAATCTAAAAATCAAGTGAATAAAAAAATCTGATGAACAGAATAAACTGGTGAATATAATAGAATCAGGGACATGGAAAGGGAATGGACTGACGATTCTCGGGGAAAGGGGGTGTGAGAGGTGCGGGAAGAGATTGGATAAAAATCTTACACCTATGGATGAGGACAGTGGTGGGGGGAAAGGGCATGGGGTTGGGGGAAATCAGGTGGAGGGGTGCTATGGGGGGAAAAAGAGGAATATATGTAATAATCTGAACAATAAAGATTTATTGAAATTTTTTTCATGTGAACACAAAAACAAAACTTACGTGATGAACTGAGTTCCTGTTTTAAAATTCAAACAAAAAGTAATGTTTCCATGAAAATTTCAATAAAATAAAAAGGGGAATTAATCAAGGATTTCGATCAACCTAATGAATATGGCCTGAAATAAGCATTAATATCATTCTTAGGAAAATGTTGACATTCTCAAACATTGAAAATACCTTTAGGGGTAAACTCCACAGGTTTTTTTTTTTTTTATCATTGGGTTGAATGCAGGGTCAAAATGTCTTGTACCTTTCTCCTAAATATAAAGTAGTTCATAAATCTATTTCTCTGAGAAGTTAGATTCATTTTGGGAGATGAGAGGAGTGTGGATTTCAAGCTTTTAAAAAACTTGTCAATGTGTCCTTAAATTTGGTTAACAGAAAGGCTCAGGTTTAATTTAAAATTCTTACACTTACTGCATGACCTTAGGCATGTCACTTAAGTACTTCAGGCCTCATATTCCTGTCTGTAAAATGGAAACTAAGAATGGTACCCAACCCTGTGAATTTTTTTGAAGATTAAATGAAATGATGCATGCAAAACCCTTAGCATTAATAAAATGTTAGAAACTGTGGTCAGAATAGACAAGAAAACTATAAACAGGATGAAGAATACAATCAAGCACTGAAAAGATTAGTTGCACACTCCGGCGGTATAGAACAACCAGCTGTAACCCAGGCAGGGTTACAGAATTCACCTACTCAAACAAGGAGACAACACTTTGAAAGAGATGTCATTAAAAAAAAAACAACACAAAAAACTGTCATGATGCCCATTGGACTGCAAAAGACTCCAGCTGAAAGGCTTAGGCAGGAGATAGATCTGCCGTAAAGACTGAAGGCTACATGACTTCTTTGGCTCCAGTAGAGTCATTTTGGTAGTGTGCAGGGACCACACCCTGTTCTGCTGCTGATTCTTTAAATGATAAATAATGATATTGCGACTTGGACTCAAGCATCTTATCCTGTCAGAGATGGTAAATCTGCTCATTAGTTGAGTGACTTTTCAAAGCTGAGGAAGACATTATAGAAAGATAGAGATAATGAAGTAAATAAAATTATAGTATGAATACTTTGATGTGGTTCAGGTGTATTTTATAATCATTGGGATATGTTTTATTTGCAGTTTAAGTTGTTTGAAATAAATCTAGCTTATTGGATAATCTAATTACAATTTGAAATTTATATTAGACTTATAATATTAGTTTGAAAGGCATAGTGACTTTTACTAAGTTTGTAAATGATACTTAAATATCATTTAAGGTAACCTGGTTTACTATATTTTATTTGTTTACCAGATTAATAGGAATTGGGTAAGTGCATAGGAAGATTTTATTTTTTGGTTTGTCTGCCAGGCTTTTGGAATGGTTGAGAGATATAGGTATGTTAAATGTGTAAAATGTAAGAAGTGCCTGGGAAAATTTAATTCATAAATTGAGTTAATTATTTAGAATTTAATATTTTAAACTTATCAGTGAGTTGAATATAATCAAAGAAGTGACTGTGAATTCTTATTTTTGCATAAAAGTATTAGTTTTATAATAAGACTTCTAAAATGGACTTAAAGGCTTAGGGAACACTAGGCTTTTGAACTTACAATTTCAATGTATTTAATTAATTAAAACACATTTGTTAGAGAAGTCCTTTTAATGCAGAAAGTTTCCTCAGACATTGAAAAGCTCAAATGACACGAGTAAGCATGCAGGGACTAAATGGTGGTTATAAATAATAGTGACCCCTGTTTGCCCTTTTGTTCCTTTAAATCCTCACAGTGAAGAGTCCATAACGGGAGTTGGAATCCAAGATGGCGGCATAGGTAAACACCTACACTGCTGCCTCGCACAACAATTTCAAAACTACAACTAAAAGACAGAACGGACAGCACTCAGAACCACAGGAAAGCTGGCGGAGTGGAAGTTCTACAACTAGAGGGAAAGAGAGGGGCTCGCGGAGACCCAGAGGAGCTGCAAAAAGCTGAGGTACGGACACGCGCGCTGAGAGAGCGGTGCCGGAGGACCTGGCTGGCTTTCTCTGGCGGGAGGGAAACGGAGACTCCCAACGGCATTGAACCCCTTCTCTTACGACACTAAACCCCAGATCCAGCCGAAACTCAGACGGGGGGAGTTTGGACTGTGAAAAGGGAGAAGTGCACGGAAATTTAGGGGAGTTGCAAAGGATCGGAGGGCTGGTCGCGCACGGCACCACGCGGAGGACGGATTGCTGATTGTGCCGCTGGCTTTTGCGAGTAGGCGGGAGACAGACCCTCCGATCTGTGCCACTTCTGAGTCCACTGGGCCCCTGTTTTGGGCGAAACCCTGGGGTCCTAGACTCGTGTGGTCCTGGTTCGCAGGGGAGCCGGAAAGGCAGCGGTTGGAGGCGCTGCGGGTGCGCGCGCACAAGGACCGCTCCAGCCATTACCCAGTCACTGAGACTCAGGGGCCGTGGAGGGCGGGGCCGACTGGAAGGCAAGGCGGTCCCTTAAGCCCTGAGACTCCACCCTCCCAAGCTCAGCAGAGGCTTCTGCGGCTGAATCCAGCACAGAAGCTTCCCCGGCACAGTGAAAATGCCGAGACAAGGGAAGGGATTACAAGCAAAAGAAATGGAGGAAAAAAAACGACTGGATATAGAGTTCAAAACCACGCTTATAAGGTTTTGCAAGAATATGCTAGAAAAGATGGATAAATTTAGTGAGACCCAAGAGAAGATAATAAATACACTGACTGAAATGAATACTATTACGCAGAGTACTAACAGCAGACTAGAGAAAGGCAAGGATCAAGTCAAAAATTTGAAATATAAAGAAGCAGAAAACATTCAACTGGAAAAGCAAGAAAAGAATCCAAAAATGTGAACATAATGTAAGGAGCCTCTGGGACAGCTTCAAGCGTACCAACATCAGAATTGTGGGGGTGCCAGAAGAAGAGAGAGAGCAAGATACTGAAAACCTGTTTAAAGAAATAATGACTGAAAACATCCCACATCTGGTAAAAGAAATAGACTTACAAGTCGAGGAAGCACACAGAACCCCAAAGAAAAGGAACCCAAAGAGGACTACACCAAGACACATCATAATTAAAATGCCAAGAGCAAAAGACAAAGAGAGAATATTAAAAGCAGCAAGAGAAAAACAGTTTATTACCTACAAGGGAGCACCCATAGGACTGTCAGCTGATTTCTCAACAGAAACGATGCAGGCCAGACGGGAGTGGCAAGAAATATTCAACGTGATGAACAACAAGAACCTACAACCAAGAATAATCTATCCAGCAAAGCTATCATTCAGAATTGAAGGGCAGATAAAGACCTTCACAGAGAAGAAAAAGCTAAAGGAGTTCATCAACTCCAAACCAGTATTATATGAAATGCTGAAAGGTACCCTTTTAGAAGAGGAAGAAGAAAAAGGTAAAAGACAAAAAATTATGAACAACAAATACACATCTGTCAACAAGTGAATCTAAAAATTAAGTGAATTAAAAATCTGATCAACAGAATAAACTGGTGAATATAATAGAATCAGGAGCACAGAAAGGGAGTAGCCTGATAATTCTCAGGAGGACAAAAATCATAAAGCATCAAACAGACTGTGAAATTATAGCAGAAAGATTAAAGTTAGGTGAGGTAAATAAGTGATCAATCAAAGGACTTGTATGCATGCTTATAAACATAACCAATGATCACAGACACTGGGGGGTCGGGGTATGCCTGGGAGGGAGGGGGGGCAATGGGGAGATATGTATAAAAAATTAATAAAAATTAATTAAAAAAAAAAAAAGAAAAAAAAAAGAGTCCATAAGGGTGTGTCAATATCTTGAGTTCATGAGAGTCCTGATTAGCTGAAGGCAAGGATTATTAAAAAAACAAAGAACAAAAAAAAAACACAAAAAAACACAACAACGCTTTTTGGAGTCAATTTTATTACTGTTATATTTCACACGAAGGAGACTTAGTTACATAGAGTGATATTCTATGTTGATTACCAGTAGAAACACAAGAGTGTGGAAAGTGTAACATGAACACAGTGAAGAAACACCCTTTATCAGAGTGAAGACCATGTGACAGAAACACATTATCCCAAACAGCCTATGTACAAATAAATACAGTGCTCAGTCTATGTACAGACATATTCACAAAAATTAACAGACGCAGAATCTCCATACAACTCGTCATCCTGTGAAAATGGTTCATAAATAAAAAACTCAATGACAAAAATAATTTGGAAGTATATCCAGTGGATTTCTGTAGGGATAAAGATAGGTGCTCAAATGTTTCTTGAAAATGAAGGCAAGCAAGGGGAGCATCAGATGACATATATCCCTAAAAAGATCCTTTACAAAAATGGCATTCTGAAATTTTTAATGTCTCCTGTCTGAAAAACAGTTTACGTGATCTAGGGCAAATATCTATGTTGGGGTCAATGCTGACATGTCTGTTTTAAAAATAACAAATGTAAAATTTATCTTTCCTTAGGACTAGCAGCAACTTCATGATGGCAGGAAGGTAGCTTTTGCTCTTATTTTTGATGGCTCTTTAAGAATGCAAATTGCATGGAGTTGGAAGCTGTTGCTTCTAGATTTTAAAAAAAATATTTTTATTGATTTTAGATTGGAAGGGAGAGGGAAAGAAACATCAATGAGAGACAATCATTGATTGGCGGCCTCTTGCACGTCCACATGGGGAAACTGTGACCCCCTCCCCTGATTCATAGGTCAACACTCAACCACAGAGCCACATTCAACACTCAACCACTAAGTCACACTAAAACTCGAACTAGAAACATCCAGGCTAGCTGCAGGGCACATATGGACTTGTATGCAGGGTTAAGCAGGGCAGTATGCTGACAGAGGCTCCCTCTTCTAGATGGGAGAGTTTCTTTGGAGAAACCCTTCAGACCACAACACAGTCCTAACAGGAACATCACTGGCAGTGGGTCCAGACACTCTTTCTTCAGGGAAAATGGCCATTTATGCAGAAAATCAAAGGGGTCGTCCAATTTAATGTACATACTTATTCTGTAACAGTAATTTAGTTACCCAGGGTAGTGAATATTTCTAGGCTATTAATTGGCTTTTAGTCATTCTTTTCACTTTCAAATTACATAAACAGTTATGGTAAAGTGAAATACCAGAGTTTTTAGTTGTGGGGACACCTGTGTGTACATGTAAGACTATCACACTAGGCCAGAAATTGTGTATCTTAGAAGAAAGGGGAGAAAAACTTAATGCATCCTGAAGTGTGCAGTTCTACTTGCCCTCCCATGGAAGGTTTTAAAATTAAGAAATTATTGATAAGTTGTGTATCTTTCTTTGCCATTTTTATAAGGGAACTTCTTAGAACCATCTTATATTTATATAAACACGGGAACAAACTTTAAAAATTTCCCAGGAATATACTTGCTAATTATCCATTTCACTCTGCAGGTGGGTGAACCTTGCTTTACATAACAAATGGATTCCTGAAAAGTAGTACATCTGTAATTTTAAAAAAGGAAGATTTTCTATACAGTGTCAGAACTTGCTACTTGAAGGATCCGTGTAATAAGCTATTTTGAAAATGAAGAGTGCTTTTGTGAAATGAATATTTTCTTTGATCTTCAGAGTTTTATTGAAGTACAAATCTAAAACTTATGTAGATTAGAGTTATCTAGGACAATAATGTTATGCAATAAAAAATAGGACTCCAATTTACAACAAACTATACAAAACAAGAATCACTCATGGACTGCTTATTAACTGACTATATTCAAAGCCCTGAATATATGCATTATTGGTATTTTATGGCTTTGATTAAGACAATTGTCTCTTGTGAAGTACTATAAAGTGCAATATTTAAAAATTAAAAACCCAAAAGGCATTCAATATCCTTCAGTTTTATCTTGATGAGAAGAATTGAAGATCTGTTTAAATGGCAAGGAATTATTTACCCTTAATTCATGCATGTAATTCATCCTTAAAATAATTTTATTCAGGGATTCAAACTTCATTCTTTTTGTGTATATGACATGATTTTAAAAATATTCTCTTTTGGTTAGTTAAGTTTGAACCCTGTCAGTCCCAAGGTCTTAGTTACTTACAGGTCTATTATGAAGGACTGGACTACTCAGTATGTGAGCATGCAGAAGCATGAGTCCATCTTGTTGGTAACTGGCGCCCATTTTCCTGGGTCAGGACACCAATCAACAACCTTATAATTCCCACCCAACCTACCACATAAGGAAGTAAATGCGCTGCAACACTGAGTGGTAAGAGGAGGTCCAACCATTGCCCCTGTTTCCTATTTAAACCAAAAATATAAATTGCTTTTGTGTAAGCCAATGCAGGTCCAGAGTTTCTGAATGATCTCCAGTGGTGCCTCCCCCATTCTGAGTTCCCTGTGAGTGTGGGACTATAACCTTAAAATGAAGCTCAGGAATTTGACCTTCCCAGGGCCTTGAGATAATGCTGCACCCATTGTTCACACTTTTCACAGGAGGATAAATGCCTGTGGGAGTTCTCAGGGCATTCTATGACTCTGCTGTCCTGTGATTGTGAATTCTGTTCACAGTTTGGTAGCAATTAGGAGGGATTCTCTCTCCTTTCTCTCCTCCCCTCCCCAAGTAGTAGTCAGTTATGCAAAGCCTAAGTTGCTGGGGGCAGGAGTCTAGTGTTTTTAAATATTCACATTCAGGAGATGGAGAATATTTTAAATGCTCATTAAACTGGCCAAGTGCGAGTGAACTGGGGGTGTTGGTGGTGAGAACTTTGAAGGGTACTAAGCACTGGGTCCAACCTGGACTTGAAAATTGGACATGGGGATAGAATAAACAGATGGAGGTTCCATAAGGCCAAGTGGAGAGTGGTTCATAGGTAAGACACCTATTCAAATGCATTGGGTAAACTGAGAAATAGAGAAAGATACAGGAGTCATAGGGAACCAAGATTAATGGGAGTGAGTAACAAAGTATGCTTTCCTGAAAGGTAAGGGCCACAGATGGGTGCATAAAGAGGGAGCAGAAGGTTAGTTTCGAGACTGTAAATCAGGAGTGGTCAGACATCATATTGCATCATGATTAGTCATAAGGTTCCATAATTTAAGAGCAACATCAAGAAATTAGGTTTAGTAGAGAGGAATTGTAAAAATTATGAAGAAAGTTAGGAAAAATGATGCAAAAATACTAGTCTAAAGATAGTTTTGATGAAAATAAAGCATGACACCTAACTGTGTCAAGGGTAAGTGGAAAGAGTGCCCACCTGCTGTTCTTTTCTGCCAAAAAGAAAATCGTAGGTGAAGGCATTGATTTGAAGGGCAAGGTTTCACCTAGAAAGAAACTTTTCTGATGCCGATGGCTGTTAATGTTAGTAGTTGATGGAACAGGGTTATACCAGGCAGATCTGTGCTGGGACCCCTCTTGCACAAGAAGGGATCCATTAGATTAAGGTAATAAATTGGACAAACTCTCTTACGTAAAGCCTTTAGCAAACTCCATGCAAATCCCATGACCCTTTTCCAAACTTTGATACTTATCTGTTTTCCAATCTATCCATCAATCATTGTTGTAAGTGTTTTGGTTTAGATCATTTGATGTTGCCCAATCTCTCACACATTTGAACACAGTTGTCTATCCAGTCATAACTACAGGGTCATTTTTGTCTCTAAAAAAAACCCCGACTAACTGGTGGATTGCTTTGTCCTGAGTAGCGCTTTCTCTCTCTTTTGAAAGACAATTGTTAGAGTAAAGACCACTGTGAAATTCAGGTAGTTCTGAGCATGACTGATGCCCTGTTTGAGGAAGGGGTGTGACATGATAGACAGTGTGTGTGTGTGGCCAGGGTCTCCGTGGAAAGCTCGTGTTACTTCCATAGCAAACATGAGTGTACCTGTGACTTCCACAGATGCCTACACTCTCCATCCGCCATAGCCCAGTGAAGTAAAACAAAACATTGTGATGATGTAATGATAAGAAATGGGTTTAGTTGGTTGTGAGTGCCCTTTATTGCTTTTCTTGTATATATTTCAGAGAATATGAAGAAGTGAGATTAAAAGAGAAACACAAAGATACAGAGGCAAGAAGCTAAATTTAAAGAGACAGCAAACCAGGGCCATATTACCTACCTTCCCCAAGGCCTCCTTAAGAAGGGAAACATTTTAAATCTGGGACTCTTGTAAGTGGTTTAAAAAAATCCTGAATGTTGTAATTATTTTAAACTACTTGGGGGGTATGTATCAGCCTGACACCTACTTTCTTGGGAACCTAGTAAAAATAAGTTGATTTCTTCTTTATTTTTTCCCTTCTTCCCCCATTAACTCCCTCTTAATGATAAGCCCTAATTGAAGACAGTATTGCTGGGGAAACATAAGAGTTGAGGGTGTGTCTTTAAAAATATTAATCCAGTGGTTATGTGAGATCTGGCTTAGCAAAGATGAGCATTAGCTCCTATAATGAGGTCTCAGGAGATAGCTGACTTCTCTAGAAATCATCCTGAGGATATTTTCCCTTTATTTCTTTTGGAAAAGGACTGCTGCTTATAATATAGACACTTAATTAATGGAGTAGCAATCGGTCTAGGTGCAAGGAATTATGGCATCCTCATAATCTTGTGTGTGTGTGTGTGTGTGTGTGTGTGTGTGTGTGTGTGTGTTGGTAGAGGTAAAGAATAAAGCTTACTGGAGTGTTTTGAAATGCTTGTATGCAGATAGGTCATAGGATATTCCAAGCAAATCATTTCAATGAAGCACTTAATAGAAATTCCATCTCCTCCATCTTTCTGCCTGGCCAGCTCTGTTTGCTGTCATTTCCTTGGTCAGCTTTCTGTCAGAGCTCACCTCCTATCTCCCTTTGCAGAAGAGTCGGTTTAAGAGCTGTGAGCAATGGTGGGGAGTTTGTCAACTCTCTCCCTGCCCAGGAAGATGTACTTTAATATCACAAATGTCTCATCAGTGAGGCAGCTGTGTTGGCTGAAAAGGCTCTAAACCACCTGATTCACGTCTTCCTTAAAAAGTAAATAATAATGGCCCTTGTCAGGTGACACTTGTTAAACATCTTACAAAGCATTTCCCCCAAATACGAAACAGTCCCTGCCTCTTTTAAAAATTGTCTGAGAAGGCTTTAGGATATTCTTCCATATCCGCCAAATTGATAAGCAACCCTCCCTCTCTTCCCTGCACAGGGCCTGTGCTTTCCGGATCTGTCATTGCTTGGCTGAGTGGAACACCATTTAACCCCCAGCTTCAGTTCTCTAGGAGCTTGTTGGGTTCAGAGGGCAGCTGGCCTCAGCGTGGCAATTCCCAGGTGCAATTTAGAAGGTTCTGTTTGGGCATTCTCCGTTTGAGCCAAGTTGCTCTCCTTTCCTGAGGCTGCCTAGGGTGGTGGGGAGGTGACAGCAAAACCTGTGCCCTTCACCGTGGGTAACTGGAACCATTTGGTGCAACTCCTTTAGGTTGAGCAGTGAGAAGTTAGCTCTTGAATTTTTGGTATTATTTTATATCCTGCTCTAGGGAAGCAAAAAGAATATCTGCAGTCCAAATTATTTCCCCGCTGGTACTGTTCTGTTGTGTATTTTTGTCTCCCCATCAGCACTAGGGACATGGCTGTAAGGCTGTGAATCTACACTCTCGGAGTGGGAAAATACATGGGTTGGGAATATATATATATGTCGACATGTTCATGTGCACAGAACAAACCCTGGAAGGTCAGGAGGAAATGTTCCCTTGAGTTGTTGGTGAGCAGGACTCTCTTTCCTTACTTTGGCAAACTTGTGCTCCCTGCTTTTGAATCCTGAATGTGATTGGGACAGAGGGTGAGGATGTAAGTGGTAGTATTGTATATACACATATAGATCTGCTATAAAGATATGTATTTATAGATGTATATACACTGGCATGCAGAAGAGGCAGTAGAAATGACCTACTTAGGAAAGAAACTTCCTTATGGGAATGACCTTTATGCTTTTAAAGATCTGCTGTATCCCATATACTTCTCTCTGGATTCACGGTAGCCCAACACTTAACCTCACAGGCACATAATGAGGAGCCTGCAGGGGCAAGGAGATGGACCCCGTATATCACACTGCAGCATGCATCACGGAGGTGGGGACTAGGCCTTGAGAGAGTGTCTTCTCAAGTACAGATCTCCCAGAAGGGTCTCTATGAAAAGGAGCTCCCCGGCAAGGGGAATGTTCCTTGGCTGCTTGGATGAGTCTTCACTGTGATCTGGGAGCAAAGGGGAAGAAGTGAGGCAGGGTCCAGGGTGGAGGGAGCATCAGGAAGTGCTGGAGGAAGAATAGGGCTGCACCAGACCTCCCTCATCCTTTCCAGTTTTCAGTCTATCTGTGGTGGAGTCAGAGTCACCTATTCAAACCTTCTTTCAAATAATAAATCACATCCATACAATAACCGACTCTGCACCCCTTCAAGTCACACTCAGGGAAGACAAGCAGAGTTTTTAAGTAAAAGGTCACTTACTCTCATTCACTCTACAGAACCAGCACAAATTCTTGCCTCAAAACAAAATGTTGCCCTTGCGGAATGAGATGGGGGTTTATCTCACACAACTGAAAGCCAGACTCTGCAGCGCTGGGGAGACCTGAGAGCCAGCCTCCTGGGCATGCCGGCTTGTTTCCCAGGGGCTTCCGTTAGAAGTGCTTTTTGCATGTGGGTGAGGAGCAATGATGGGCACTGGCTGCAACTGCCAGACTCTGTGCAGTGAGCTGAGGTTTTGTGGAAGGAATACTGAGCTTGATCTGGATCTGCCAGGTCCCTTTCCTCTATTTCTCAGCGGTGAGTTCTGTCTGCATCATGTCTCCCTATGTTAGGAGGTCTATGCTCACAACTAAATCACAGCAGTGTAATTGCCACATTAGACTGGGGACGAGAACATGAGTGGTAGAGCCCCCATATGAGATGTGTGCCAGCTTAGGTGTAGGATGAGTATGGAATAATGAGCCATCCTCAATGGACTTTTCCAAGTGATTTTAGAAAAGGTAACTCAGGGAAATGAAAAACTGCGTATTTTCCATCAATTGAGTAGGCCGTTATTTTTCTTTTTGGTTTTATTTTCCATTCACATAGATCTGAGAAATCATGCATGGTGTCAAACAGAACCTGGGGGCACTGCATGAATGGAATAAAACTATCCCATGAATGCTGAGCAAAATCAGGAAATCAACACCTTGGCAGGGCTGGCAGGAGGCCAGTGTGAAGAAGCTGTTGAGTATAGCCTTCTGTCTATTCTGTAAGCTAGAGAGAGTCGCAGGTGGGTCCTGATGGCAGGAGAAACATGGATGGTGCATGAACTTTAAGTCCTGGTCTCGGCACCACTCCACAGAGGACTCGAAAACATTCCTCGTGTGCAAATGCTTTCCCAAATGTCTCTACTCTGCCTCAACCCAAGCAGTACTGGTCAGAGACAACTGAGCTCTATTTAAGGAGTAATGATTTCTTCAGACACCGAAGCCCTTTATAATCACGCTGGAAGATGCTTTGAAGAACTATGCTTTCCATTCCCATTAGGTGGCAAGTCTCACTAAATGCCTCTACTGGATGGAATTTCTTATTATACTAGCATATCCAGGCTCTTGGGCAGCATTTGGACTATATGAGAGCCCTTAGCATAAAAATGTGTCTAAATGATAACTGCATCTATACTTGCCTCCCTTCTTTTGATGGCAATGGGACATGCATGGGAACAGCAGAGGTTCATTTTATATAGTCTCACTGTCCTAGAAGAGTGCTAATTTGGTTTGCAATCATAGTTTCTACTTGCATGCCGGGGCAGTATCTATATCTATCTATCTATCTATATATAAATATATATTTAAAACAAACCAAAAACAACAACCTTGGTTACCATCCCTCTGCCCCCAAACCAGTGTTGACCAAGTCCGGGTTTGACCTCTTTATGTCCCAGGGAGACCTGTGGAGTGGGCAGAGAGTCTTCCCTGTTTGGCTTATGGAAATCTTTGGAGGGCTCAACCCAGGACCACTACAGACCCTCTCCACCCAGCCCTCTCTACTGAAACCTATGTCCCTGAAGCATCTACCTTACCCGGCAGGATTCCAGGAAGTTCAAGGTAGGCAGAAGGTCACAGCAATGATTCCATTGGTGTACCTCTTGCCCTTAAGAGGTAAAGCTCACACAGAAGGTCGATGCCTCTCTTCAAATAGATATTATAAATATATTAGAGCTATCCCTGAAAAGATGCATGTGTATTTATATACATACATACATATATATACATATATATATGTATAATTATATATATATGGTGTTTCTTTGTGTTTGTGTACAGGTGTGTGACTCTATAGAGGTGGAAGGAGAGGTACAGTACAGGAACAGGCGGTGTGTTTATGTGCATCTATTTATACTCTGAATATCTTATAGGTATATACGCAGCTCTGTCATTGTATGCATCATTACAGAGAATGTACCTCCGACCAGCGAGGAGTACCTGTCAGTGGTGAGTGCAGAGAAGCCTCGGTAGACAGTTCTCTCTGCCTCTTGCATGAAGCCATTTCAATGCTCTCCAAAGGAAAAGCAGCAGTCTGTGAAGCAGGCGGTCCTTGTGGGTCCACCCCTCCTCACGTCCATCAAGGAGGGCCACGCCACATGCCCGGGCTGGGTGCCCGCTGCCTCTTCTCCAGACATCAGGGAGTTTAGAGCCCAGAGCGGGGGTGCCCACCTGGGCTGTTGGTTCAAGATATGGCTTTCCCTCTAGATGGAGATCGGGCACATGAGAATCCGGTCTTCGAGGAGGATGCTGAGCACGAGGAACACGAAGTAGAGGCCGAACATGATGAAGCCCAGCACTTTGTTCATCCGCCACTTGCAGAGGGCGATGGAGAGGATGACGAAGAGCAGCATGATGAAAAGCAGGACAATGGCACAGAAGAGGCCATTGCTGCTCACGGCCACAGGCCGGAATCTGTGAATCATGGTGTACAGGAGCCAGGGCAGCGGGAGCCTGTGGGCGGGCGAGAGGACAGGGTTGGCAGGGGGCAAGCAGACAGGGTGAAGGAGGCAGATGAGGCAACCTTAGGTTCTTGGACTCAATAGTGGGAAAGAGGTGTCTTGTTAGGCTCACTATGACTTAGGCATGGCTGGCCTGAAAGTCACAAAGGAAGTCAGGTGAATTTTAAAAACCTTTATCTATTTCCCCTCCTAATGAGGGAGCAGGGAGAGAATGTGTTCTCCAGTTGGATCCCATCAAAGACATGACTGCAGCAGGTGATTTCTGAATTGGTTTTGAAATAATCATTCCTAGTTGAGATGAAAATGTCCCTCTCAGACCTCCAGGGGTGACCTGGAGCATTTGGGTGAGAGGAGGAGAAGACAAATGGAGAAAAGATATGGAGATCGGCAGAGAAAATGGAAAAGTTATTCTTTTTAAATGGAGAGAGAAATGGCAACCGCTTAGTTAACAACCTAAAAAGCAAGTGAAAATACATGCTGATGGTGGGGCCAATGCCATGTAGCTGCCTGAAGTTTATGTTGGAAAAGATGGGACATCCTTTTCACTAAAAATGACCTTTCTGAGAGATTTGAGGAAGCCAGTATCTTACCTTCATGATGTGATTTTAAAAACTTTATTATGGATTTTTATACCTGTTCTTTCCCTTTGCATTTGACTTAACATATAACAACATCTTTTGTTTCCTAACAAGATGGTGACTCTGAAGACAGCAAAAGAGCTAGCTGCCAGGTGCACCATGAGAGTGGGCTAGGCCCCTCTGGAAGGTACATGGCTGAAAACGGGGGACTCTGGGGAA
Organism: Lasiurus cinereus; assembly: GCA_011751065.1. Taxonomy (NCBI): domain Eukaryota; kingdom Metazoa; phylum Chordata; class Mammalia; order Chiroptera; family Vespertilionidae; genus Lasiurus; species Lasiurus cinereus. The sequence continues at coordinate 46,971,806 of JAAGEH010000226.1, forward strand.
ACTGAACCCTGCCACTAGGGGCTGAGTCCTCTGCATAGCCTAAGGCTAAGGGAGATTCCCTTTCGGCCTAGCCTCAGCTGTATGGAAGAGCAGGCACCCTTTCCAAACACCACACTCTCCAAAGGAAAAGCACGGAGCTTGAGAGAAACAATGAGCAAAAGGACAGTGAGTTTACACATCTGTCTCCTCTGCTGGAGAGAGTGCACATGAAGGGGAGAGCCCATACATACGTATCTTTGAACTCCCAGCGCCTTGCGCTGTGGGCCCCCATCCAGGAGCATGTGTTCACCTGGGCCAAGCTGAAGTGATTGATAACTGCTTCATGGTGATCATTTACAGGCACTTTGCTCACAAGAACCTGTCTAGGAGGCGCTTACTTCAGTGGAGATGTCAGGAGGGGAGGGTTCCACACGGCCACTGCAGGGGATGGGTGCAATTCCAGCTCTTGGCAGGAGGGGGCACCACAGCTCCCTGCGATCAGCAATGGGAAGTCAGCAAAGGGGAGGAGAGTGCTGGTGTTGATACAAAACCTCTCCTGGAACTTGTCCTGGGCAATTCTGTTTACATACTTTCCATAGCTTGTTAAGCCACACACACACACACACACACACACACTCACTCACAGTAGTTCTGGTAAAGAGGTGGTTAGTGGCATCACAAATAGGCAAAAACCCTTTTAGGAAAATGACATTTTTCATACTTTTGACATATCAGTTCTATTGTCTGGGATGGAGCATAGTGAATAATTCAAAATGCAGATATAACTTTATCCAGAAAAATGATAATTTGTGTTATTCTGAGTAGTGGAAAATTTGGTATATCTTAATCTCCAATAATGGGGAACTTGTTAAGTAGTGATGAATTATCAGTATTTATGCCTCATATGTATTGTCTAAATCCTTTACCGTGAACATATAATAATCTTAAGTAAAAAGAAAATGAAGGTAAGACTATGAACTTTTACACTCAATATATTACCAAAACTTTGTAAATTGGTATAAACTCTTGGGAAAGACTTTTGGAAAAATATACATCAATAGCCATTAAGATGCTCATAACATTTAACTCATCAATATTTCTTGAAAGAATTTATCCTATTTAAAATGATTAAAAGAGGAGTTTTTTCTGCATAAAACTGTTCATAGAAACACTCAAAATAGCATGAAATTAGAAAATATAGAAAGGACTTACTAAAGGATAATGGTTAAACTGAAAAGCAACAGCATGGAATATTTTAAAGCCATAAAATGTTAATTATGAGAGCTCTGAAGAAGCTTAGAAAAATGGTTGACTTACTAATTTACTAATAGATGCCTACCCCATGCCAGGCATAAATGCCTTTAAAATGGAAAAAGAAAAACCCTCTAAGAAGATAAAACTGAATATTCCCTAAGAAAACTGTGAAATATTTGGGAGAAAACACACAAAAGCTAATGTTGTTCTTGGGTAGTAGGATTAGGGCTGATTTTTCTTTCAACTTTCATTTATTACTTATGTATATAATTTAAGAACTATGAACAAAAAACATTTTGCAATTTCCTAGAATATTTATTTTTTAAAAAACATGACAAATATGACTTAGGACACTTGTAATTTCCCCCAGTATTTAGAATTTTTTTTTATACTTTTGAACATTTTGTTTTCCTTTTTACAAGAGATTGGCCAAGAAAACTACTGTACTGTAGGCAGCGGAACTGAGAAATATTATTTATATTAGAGATACCCTTCCTTTGAAACATACACCTTTCAAGGCACCCGTCCATCCATCCTGTAAATATTTGTCCAGCCACTATTAAGCATTAGGCAATATATTAGGCTTTGGTGAATTCTTGCTCTCAAGGAGTTCAGTTTAGCAGGCAGACTGATGTACATGACCATAACAAGGGTATAGGCCCCAGAGAATCAGAGAAGTCCTCATTTTAGAAGGATAAGTTGGAGTTTTCCAGGCAGGGAGGGCTGTTGAGTGACAAGGGCCAGTCAAGAAAGGAAATATGACAGGAGAGGGCACCTTTGGAACTTAAAGGTGGTTTAGAAAGTAGTTTAAAGCAGGCTTTTATGCACAGATAGTGCTACATGTGAAAGCAGACTCTTCAAATCTCAACTACCTCTTTTACTATGAACGCTGCACCCTTCACAGTTTCCTTAACCTGTAAAACAAGGATGATAAAGTATCTTATAAATCTCTGTGTGGTTTAAATGGGTAAAAATGGATGTAGAATGCACATTGTAGACACTGAATGAAAAATTACTATCATATATATTAGGTGATAGAGAGGAATAAGAGAGAACAATATCCAAAATATTCAATGAGAGAGCAGATCTATTTTAGTGAGTTTCCAAATTCAAGTGTCCAGAGGCCAGGTCTTCTGGGAATACAAGATAACACCCCATGTTTTACTTTCTCAGGGGGCTTCCATTGAAGGTTATTTATCAGACTAACTTTACTTTTGACTGTTAAATGAAATGACAGAAGTAACAGCACCCCTCCCCAGTGTGAGCCACTTCAGAGGTTATCCACATCGAGAATCCAGTGTGCTTAACTGTAAGAACAGATCTCATCTTTCAACTTTCAAAATACCTCGCACATCTTCACCAGCACAGATAAACAAATGATAACGTGAACCTACTAGCCCTTTACAAGGAAGGAGATGAGATATTTTTGCCGGGTCTACTGGTATGTTTGTTCCAATCTGCTTTAGAATCCAAATCTGAACTGAGATTGGTAGGGACTTTATTTAGAATTAGAATATGAAAAAACATGTAGTGAAACTACTAGATCATCTCAGACATGCCTGACTATTGAATAATCATAACACGTAGCCAATGCAATCACAGAAGTGAAATTCTCTTAAAATACTTCCTACAACATTCACTTCGTATTCAGGTATGTGTTTTTGCCTGTCTAGGGTTAACTTATTCCTCATTAAATTTTCTGAAAATGAAAAATGGAATTGGTGACACTGAATGGTACTCCCAGTCTCTACTTCCTATTGACATTGGTTAGTATTGGGCTCAGAGATCCTACTCTGGTCATGTCTTCACAGCTTCAAAGATAGCAATGAAGCTGATGTGCATCTTTATAGAACTGTCTCTACTTACCCTACGGTGATATCAAAAATGTTGCTTCCAACAGAGCTGGATACAGCCATGTCCCCAAGCCCCTTCCGGGCCACTATGACACTGGTGATAAGATCAGGGATGGACGTCCCAGCAGCCAAGATGGTCAGACCCATAATCTCCTCACTAATGCCAATTGTCTCTCCAACCTAAAAGTGATGACAGGGACAAACATGAGAGTTTGTAGTTACAAAACCATTCAAACCACAAACATTTCAATGCAACACCCTTTTATTTCATTCATTCATTCATTCATTCATTCATTCATTCATTCATTCATTCTAAAGTTTTACATATGTCTTCTTTTATCCCAATTGATCCCCCCTCCCGCCATTCCCATCCCGGGCAAGCCCCCATCACCCTAGTGTCTGTGTCCATCGGTTATGCTAATATGTATGCATACAAGTCCTTTGGAATGCAACACCCTTTTAATGAGTTACTTCTCTGGGTTATGCTGAGCACTGAAATGATAAAGAGGAATAAGCTACAATCATTGCCATAGAGTTTATACGTTAATGATACTCAGACCCAAGAAATAGGGAATGTTCACATAAGTTTTAGACAGATAATCTCAAAAAAGACTACACAGGGCAGCCTCTGTATGGTGTTTACTAAGACTGAGCAGAGGAAGCAGAAAATTAGTTTAAAAAAAAACACAAAAAAAACTGGACAGTGCCTGGCAATGGCACCAAATTCTATGGCAGATGTCCTTGGATTTACCATTGAATGTTAAAGAGTTACACCCAGCATCCCTATGTTTCCTGAACATATCCTAGGGTCCACAACCTCCTCTTAAACACTTAAAACTACCATTCCCATAGGAAAGTTGATCCGGGCTGATTTTGCTTTGATAATACAGAACTGTAAATCAGCAAGGCAGCAATGAAGAAACCGTCGTTTAAAGAATTAGAGGATCTGGTCCAAGGACTGGCTGTGGCATTCATTAAGCATTGACCTATTGCTAAATGAATGCATTGTGCCATGAGTTTGATCCTTCCTTTCTTATCTATAAAGTGGTGCTGGTCATATCTACCTTCAAGGTGGTTGTGAGGACTAAGTGGTAATTTGTGGAAAAGTAAATGGCATACATTATTGAAAGGCTAGGGGAACAAATATATTTTCTTTTGGTCTTCACTTTTACAGACTGATGAGTTTAATCATGCATCGTCCTAGCCCAAGCATGTCAAACTCACGGCCCTCAATGAATATTTTTGCGGCTTGGCCAATATAACGGTATGTAAGAAACGTTTTAGTAAAAATTCTATAACTTAATTTTTACAATATCCTGTTATACATAATTATTAACAACGAACTACAACATTTGCTAATGACTGATTACAATAATTGTGTTGCATTAATTTCCTTTATGAGCCTTATGTGCAGGCGCATCATTTCTCTCCACTAATACTAGCAGTGAATATTTTAGCAGATGATTGTCATGTTATTACTCTTCTACTGACTTGTTTGGTGTGCGCAACAGGAAAAATTTCACTTTTGGAGAATAAGAAAAATAGGTTTATTTGCATTACACTTATTAATTTGTGCAGTTATTCAGTGTCTGGTAGTTAATGTTCAAAAATATTAATTTTTATTAAAATATTCTATTACTTTGTTAACTTACTCATTTATTTCAGCCCTTTTTTTCAGCATGTCTCTATCAAAATAAATCTACGTTTCTATGAAAATTGAAGCTTTTAGTTTTTTGCAGCCCACATAAACTTAAACCTTGTTTATTAGGCTTGTGTTAGCCTTTGAGTTTGACATGCTTGGTCTAGCCTCATATGAAAGCTCCTCCATTCTCTTGAGCAACTTGTTTATTTTGGGGAACTTTAAAAAACTTTATATATTTTCTGAAGTTGGTAAACTGAAAGCCTTTAAGATAATGCTTTCAATTTGGTTTTCAACAGCCGACCTGATGATATCCATAAGTTTTGAAAAAAACTTAAAGGGCCAAAGTAGGATGTAAGTTTAAAGGTTTTCAAGGAATAGAATAAACATATTTCTAAATCCCTCTTTTGATTTATAAGTGATAGGTTAGTTCTCACTAGCTTAAAAGCATAGTTGGGAGTTATTTTTATTTTGCTGGTCAAGCCTGCTCCAGAGACTGGTGAGTTGCACTAGTCTGCCCTGTCCTCATGGTGCATGGATTCCTGGCTCCCATTAGAAAGGCAGCTCCATGCACGCAGGGTCGTTGCCTGATGAATTTGGGTGGCTCTAGAAACAATTTCACTGAAGGAGAATTTCTACTTACTAGTAAGCTCATTTTGAGTGAATTTCACTGAAGGGACTTCTGGCTACCCAGAAACAAGGTGCTGGGTGCATGGATGGGACAGCATCCAGATTACTTTGGGGAACATCAGAGAAAGTTAGAGATAAAAAGGACACCAGGAGCCTCTTTGGGTGTGTGTGTGTATTTCCTTAATTTTTAATAAAAGCAAATGATAGGCTGAGACCGGTTTGGCTCAGTGGATAGAGCGTCAGCCTGCGGACTGAAAGGTCCTGGGTTCGATTCCGGTCGGGGGCATGTACCTTGCTTGCGAGCACATCTCCAGTGTGTGTGTGTGTCGGGGGGGCAGGAGGCGGCTGATCGATGTCTCTCTCTCATCGATGTTTCTGACTTTCTATCCCTCTGCCTTCCTCTCTGTGAAAAATCAATAAAATATATTAAAAAAAAAAAGCAAATGATAGAAGCACTCAGAATCCAAAGCCCATGCTGTTCCTAATATTCTGTGATACAGTTCCCTGCCTTGGTTTAAGAAAGATTTGCAAGAATGTCATATTGGCTAAAGAAGACATAGGGTTCTTGTTGACTTTTAGAATTAACTTTTCATACGAGATGCAGTATAGATTTTAACCTCAGATTTTCGCCACCCATGAAAGCTACTAAGAAAAAGATACACGATGCAAAAACTATATAAAAAGAACAAATACAAAGGGAAATATGCATAAAGCATTATATGTGAAGGGCACTCTTTTTGGCCAAATAGTAGTCAAATAAGTGTATCAAGTATGGTGCGTAATGAATTAGTTAATTAATTAATTCAATTTATAATTGGTAGAACTGTGGATACCAATACAGTTGTGCACTAAGTAGTGTCCTTGCTCTTTTTATAGCTTTTAGAGTTCAAAAATACAGTAGAATTAGAGCTACACTTTTTAGAACAGTCTGCTATTGTGATCAGCTGTGTGGGTGTTTTGAAAGAGAAACACATTTCTATGGGAGGAAAGAAAGAGAAACTTCTCATCTATTATTGGAAATCAAGGCTTCTCTTTATATTTCTGGGCCTTTCTGTAATTATTATTGTTCTGGGCATTTTGTTTGTGTTTTTCTACAAGAGAATGAAAAGGAAAGAAGATTGTGGAGTAAAAATGAGCATTGAAAAGAAAATGGTGAAAGCCTGTACAATAATGTTTTCTGGGATGGCAAAGAGAAGTAGCTCTAAAACAACATATTCCAGCAATTGAAAATCCCCACTTTTTCATTATCAGTGCATAAAAGAATAAAAATGAGTAATAGGAAAAGCCATCATTTTAGCCTGGAAATCTGAAGGCTGAGAAGCAGCCCACCTTTGCAGTAATTTTTTTGCCAGGTATTGGTAGCAAGTGTCTCTCAATGAATATGGAAAATAATGACTTTGGGGCAAAAAGAACTTCTTTAGGGGATAACGATTTTGAGAAGAATAATTTGAAGTCAAATGTCATTAAAATCACTACAATAGCAATAATATAAAATACCTTGTAGGAATAACTTTGGGTATATCAGCCACTATTTTCAGTAAATGTTGTTAGTGATTCCCTAAATTCCTTTTTTAAAAAAATTCTCACCTGAGGATATTTTTTCTATTGATTTTTAGAGAAAATGGAAGGGAGGGGGAGAGTAAAGGGGAGATGGAGAAAGAGAGAGGAAGGTAGGAAAGGAAGGATTGAAGTAGGGGGGTGGAGAGAAACATAGATGTGAGAGATTGATTGACTTCTGCATGTGCCCCAAACAGGGCCAGGGATCAAACCTGCAACAGAGGTACATGCCCTTGATGAGGATTTGTACTCGAGACCCTTCTGTGTGTAGGCCATTGCTTTAACTACTGCTCAGGGCATAATTCATTTTCATTCCCAAGAAGAAACTCTATACTTACTACCAATCTCTCCTCATTTCCCCTTTTCCTTCCCCAAACCAAGGCATCCCTTAACCTATTTTCTGTCTCTATAGATTTGACTATTTTTTTTTACATTTCATATAAATGGAGTCACATAACACATGATCTTTGGTGACTGGCTTTTCTTCACTTAGCATAACATTTAGAGATTCATTCACATTGTAACATGTATCAATACTTCATTCCTTTTTACGGTGGAATACTATTCCATCATATAGAAGACCACATTTTACTTATCTATTCATCAGTTGATGGACAGTTGGGTTGTTTATAGTTTTGGCTACTATGACTAATACTGCTATGGATATGTTTGTACAAATTTTTGTGTAGATGTTCTCTTTTCTCTTGAGTTTACGTCAAGAGTGGAATCACTGGAGAGAAACCAAGATAACTGCTGCCTCGCACAACAATTTCAAAACTACAACTAAAAGACAAAACGGACATCATCCAAACCACAGGAAGGCTGGCTGAGGTTGGAAGTTGTACAACTAGAAGGAAAGAGAAAAGCACACTGAGACTTATAGGAGCTACAGGAGGCAGAGGTACTGAGACATTTGCACAGAGAGGACTGGCAACTGAGTGTGCAGCTGGCTTTCTCAAGCAGAGGGAGACAAAAGCTTCTGACTGTGCTGAACTCCAGTTCCAGGCAAGAATCTGGGGACCCAGACTCATATGGGTGAAACTGGACTGTCAGGAAAAAGAAAAGCACACTGAGACTCAGAAGAACTGCGGAAGGCAGAGGTACCAAGGCACATGCACACAGAGAGGGCAGGCAACTGAGTGTGCGGCTGGCTTTCTCAAGTGGGAGGGAGACAAGAGCTCCCAACTGCACTGAACTCCAGTTTGGGCAAGACTCTGGGAACCCAGACTCTGGGAACCCAGACTCATTTGGGGAGAAACTGGATTGTTTGGCAGCGGTTGAACTTAAGGGTGGCTTTCTCTCAGAGGTGCTTGCAGCAATTACCACGGGACACTGAGACACAGGGGAATATTAGGGCAGGGCTGACAGGAAACCAATGCTATCTGCTCTGCCCTAAGACTCCGCTCTATCCAGCTGAACACAGAGGCTTTTGCAAGTCTTCTCCAATAAGGGTGTCTCCAGCACAGAAGTTCTCCCAGCATAGACACAGCTGATCCTCACAGTCAATTGGCCTGGAGGTCAATTCCTCCCAGTGATATCAACAACAATCAATACTTAACTACAACAAGTCTGTGCACACAGCCCACAAAGGGGTGCACCAAGAATGTCCACCTTAGGTAACTAGAGAGGCTGAGCCACTGGGCCCTATAGGACACCTAGCACACAAAGCCACTCTAGCAACTCAGGGAAGCAGCCAAAATGCAGAGACAAAGGAACAAACCACAAATGAAAGAAATGGAGGAAAGCAAACAACTGGATATAGAGTTCAAAACCACAGTCATAAGGTTTTTGAAGAATTTTCTAGAAAAGGCCGATAAATTTAACAAGTCCCTTGAGGAGATGAAAAGAGACAAACTAGAAATTAAACATATACTGACTGAAATAAAATATATTATACAGAGATCTAACAGCAGACTAGAGGATCACAAGAATCAAGTCAAAGATTTGAAATACAAAGAAATAAAAAACACTCAACCGAAAAAGGAATCCAAAAATATGAAGATAGTGTAAGGAGCCTCTGGGACAACTTCAAGAATTATGGGGGTGCCAGAAGAAAAGCGAGAGCAAGATACTGAAAACCTACTTGAAGAAATAATGACCAAAAACATCCCCTACCTGGTGAAAGAAATAGACTTACAAGTTCAGGAAGCACAGAGAACCCCAAACAAAAGGAATACAAAGAGGACCACACCAAGATACATCATAATTAAAATGCCAAGAGCAAAAGACAAAGAGAATATTAAAAGCAGCAAGAAAAAAAGTTAGTTACCTATAAGGGAGCATCCATACGACTGTCAGCTGGTTTCTCAACAGAAACTATGCAGGCCAGAAGGGAGTGGCAAGAAATATTCAAAGTGATGAATAGCAAGAACCTATAACCAAGATTACTCTACCCAGCAAAGCTATCAAAGCTTCACAGATAAGAAAAAGGTAAAGGAGTTCATCAGCACCAAACCAGTATTATATGAAATGCTGAAAGGTATTCTTTAAGAAGAGGAAGAAGAAAAAGGTAAAGATAAAAATTATGCACAACAAATACATATCTATCAACAAGTGAATCTAAAAATTAAGTGAATAAAAAAATCTGATGAACAGAATAAATTGGTGAATATAATAGAATCAGGGGCATAGAAAGGTAGTGGATTGACAATTCTTGGGGTAAAGGGGTGTGGGGGGTGCAGAAAGAGACTGGACAAAAATCATACACCTATGGATAAGGACAGTGTGTGTGGGGGAGTAAGGGCAGAGGGTGGGGTGGGAACTATGGGGAACTATGGGGGGAAAAAGAGGAGGGGAACTATGGGGGGAAAAAGAGGAGCAATTGTAATAATCTGAACAATAAAGATTTATTAAATTTAAAAAAAGAGTGGAATCACTGGATCATATGGTAACTCTATACTTAAAATTTTGTGGAGCTGCCAAAGTGCTTTTTAAGGTGACTGCACTATTTTACATTCTTACCAGCAATATAAAAGGGTTCCATTTCTATACAGTCCAGTGACTGTGAAGTGGTATCTCATTGCGGTTTTGATTTGCAGTTCTCTGATGAATAATGATGTTAAGCATCTTTTCTTGTGCTTATTAGCCATTTGCATATCTTCTTTGGTGACATAGCTATTCAAATCTTTCATCCATCTTTAAAATTAGGGTGCTGTACGCTTGCCTTCTTATTATTGAGCTTTAGGGCATTTTTATATATCCTGGGTACAGTGTTTATCAGGTATATAAGTTTGAAAATAGATTCTAATCTAAATTCATTTATTTTGCCATATGAAAATCCAGTTATCCCAGCAGCATTTGTTGAGGTATCTTTCCATATATGTTCTTGGAATGTATTTCCTTATTTCAAATTGCTATATTTTACTTATGTTTAAAAGTATAATAATGTGAAGGCTAATATAATAATGAAACAAAGGATCCAAGTGGGCCATTTGTAATTTAGGTAATTTATAAGTGAGATTAAAACCATAAATTCTGGAGTTTCAGAGTCCTGGGTTAGAATCTCAGGTCTGCTATTTACTACCTATATGATCCTGGGCAATTTTCTTATGAGCTCTAAGCTTAACACATTTACTGTTAACTATGAATAATAATAGTTCCTCCCTCATAGGATTTGTATTTATGGACAAATTTGTACTTATAGACAGGTCTGTCAAGGATTATTGTTAAGACTATAAGGACAAAGGAATGTGAGTTGCCTGGCACACAGTACAAAACCAATAATGGTTACCACTATTTTCTCTTCTTTCATCTCATTCTTTCATTCATGTGTTACAACAAACACTTCCTGAGAGTTTATTCTTATGATAGGCATTATGGCTGGTCTCTTTCTAAGAGCCAATGGAACTGCCTTATGATCCAGTGATTCCACTTCTGGGTCTATGTCTAAAGGAACCTGAAATACTAATTGGAAAGAATATATGTAACTCTACGTTCATTGCAGCTTTATTTACAATAGCTAAGATATGGAAGCAACCCAAGAGCTCATTAGAAGAGTGGATAAAAAGCTGTAGTACATATATACAACGGAACATTACTTAGACATAAAAAGATAAAAAATAAATCTTACCATTTTGACAACATGAATGGACCTAAAGGGTATTATGCTAAGTGAAATAAGTCAGAAAAAGACAAATAGCATATGATTTCACTTACATATTGAATCTAAAGAACAATATAGATGAGTAAACAAAACAGAAACAGACTCATAGATACAAAGAACTGACTGATGGTTGCAAGAGGCAAGAGGCTTTTGGAGACCTGGTAAAAAAGGTGAAGGGCTTAAGAAATACCAATTGGTAGTTACAAAATAGTCAATGTAAAGTACAGTATGGGAATATAGTAAATAATATTGTAATAATTGTGTACAATGCTAGGTGAGTACTAGAAATATGATGGGGAACACTTTGTGAAGTATATGATTATCTAACCATTATATTGTACACCTGAAACTAATATAAAATAATATTGAATGTCAACTGTAATTGAAAAAAAAGGCTGGATCTAGCCAGTTTAGCTCAGTGGATAGAGTGTTGGCCCACGGACTGAAGAGTCCTGGCTTTGATTCTGGTCCAGGGCACGGCCCTGGCCCTTGGTCAGGGCATGAGTGAGAAGCAACCAATCAAAGTGTCTCTCTCACATGGATGATTCTTTCTCTGTCTCTTCCCTTCCCTTTTACTCTCTCTAAATATCAATGGGTGAGAATTAACAAAAAAATAAAAATAAAAGAAAAGAAGGCTGGTGAACTCCCGAAGAAAAAGTAAGTGCTACCGAGTCAGGCAAAATCTCAACATCCCAATAGAGCATTACTCGGCCTTAAGAAAGAGTGAAAAAGCGTCATTTACACCAACATGGATAGAACTTGAAAACATTATGGGAAGTGAAATAAGTGAAACAGAGAAAGCTAAGAATGATATGATTTAATTCATATGTGGGACATAAAACTGAAACTATGTACACAAACAGCAGTGTGGTGGTTGCCAGAGGGTTGGGGGGTGGAGGGAAGAAAGGGGTCCTAATAAAAGGTGACAGGAGAAGATTTGACTTTGGATGGTGGGCACATGGTCCTATATACAGATTTTGTAAATGAGTAATTCACAATGTAACCTATATGTTCATGTAGGCTAATATCACTCCACTAAAATAAAAATATAATAATAATAATAATAAAAATCAATGGTGAGGATTAATAAAAAAAGAAAAAGAAAAAAGAAAGCTGGTTAACTCCCAAAGAAAAAGTAAGTGCTACCGAGTCAGGTAGAACCTCAACATCCCTCACAGGCCTGAGCTGGCTTGGTTTCAGGCTGCAGAGGACAAGAAACAGCTAGGTTTGCCTTCCTTCCTCCATAGGTCTGAGTGGGGCTTTCTGACTTCACGCTCCAGGGAAAGGCCAGGAGATATGGAAAAGTGAAGGGGGGTAAATTCCTTTAGTCCTGGAATGTTTAACTTGTCTCGTCAGACGCAATATTGTTGTGACAGTCTCAGAAAGCAAACACACTCATTAACAACTTAGCAATAACAAGCAGATGGTGTCTTGGTCAAGGTCTTACCTGGTGTGCCCACCAGACCATTAAGTAAGAGAATATTGCGATCCAGGTGATGGCGCCGAAGAACGTGATGGGGAAAAACTTCCTTGCTGACTGAAAGAGAACCAGGGAAAGGCGAGAGCGTCAGTTCTATCAACTGAGTGGATCTGACAGTCTAAAGCTAAATCCACTGATGCAGCTGTCCGTCTTGGCAGGATTGGCAATCAAAAGGCCCTGACCACCCCTGGTCAAACTGGGACAGTAAGAGTCTCGGGAATGTGAACTTGGTTAGAGCCAAATCTTTGCAAAGCTAGTGCCTGAGAAGGAACTTTCCTGAAGAGAAGAATGTCTCCTCCTGCTGCTGGATGCTCAGATGCCTTTCCTAAGGCCTGGTTTCTCAGCCTCACCTTCAACCTATTAACTACAACATATCCTCCCTCCCTCTCCTGCTCCCTTTTCTTTCTTCTGCTCAAGTTCATTAGCATCAGTTTCTATTACTTCAACCCATGCATCATAATAATCCATATGTCACAAAACCTATGGGATTAATTACATTTTACAAGAACAGGAAGAATTCAGAAACAGAGTGGCTCATCTTACAGTCCCATGGGTGATCAGGAAAAGCTACACAGAAAAAGCCATCACCACAGTTTCTATAGAGCCCTGATGATGGCCACTCGTAGGGACAGGAACATACAGATGCCAACCGTATGGCTCTCCTTGGAGGTGGCGGAGTGGACACTGCTGGGATGTTCTCCATCCTTCATTATATCCAATTATGTCCCTACCGCTGGACTTCGTGCAATCTCAGGCTTCCAGTACAAGCACTTAAAAAATGCTTTATTGTTGAAAGTATTACACAGGTCCCCTTTCCCCCACATTGTCCTCTCCCAGTTTGTCCCTGCCCCCACCAGCCTTAGCCTTCATCCCACCCGATTGTCTGTGTCCATTGGTTATGCTTATATGCATACAAGTTCTTTGGTTGACCTTTTATCTTCCCCCTCCTCCTTCCCACCCTCCCCTGCCTTCCCTCTGAGGTTTGACTGTCTGTCCGATGATTCTGTAAGTACGAGCACTTTTAAAGTTTCCTTCAAACATCAGCCGAAATCAGACACTCAAAATACAGTGTTTCTTACCTGACCCCACCATAGGGAAATCCAGGCTTGCACTATCATCAGTGGTTTTCGGTGGAGGCCCTTTTTGCAAAAATGTTCGAAGAGTCTATCACCTATTATTGCCAAACACTTTTTATTTCAAAGCTTTCCACTTTGAGAAACAATCTATTTTTTGCTTTGATAATGCCATCCAATTTGTCCAGAGAAATGAATCCCGGAGTTGACTGGGATGAAAGCTATTTCAGCTGTCTGAAGGGCTGACCTTGGGTAATCACGTAGAACACTTTGCTATGGCTTCTGAGAAATCCATTAAAAGGAAAAGATAAACTTGTGCACAGTAATCTTTTGAATATCCATAAGATGAATACCGTCTCTATCGCTCCAAACCAGGCTTATGATCTCTTTACTAATTTCAAGTTTTCAGCATGTTTTTATTGTCATTCACATAGATCTGTTAAATTTCACAATAATCATGTCTCTCTTTGAATGACTGTGACTTTTCTGGGGTCATTCGTTAGCTGGTTCTATCTGGCAGACCAGTGGGCTTGATGAAACTGGGGAGACATAGGCCACAGTGAGTAGCCTTATTCTCAAATACTGCCCCCCACCTCTGCCATCTTTCAAATATTTTGGCCAAAGATTCAGACCCCTTTGGGGATATGAGCAGTTTAACAGGTTATGGGAAAAAGTAATCAATTTTTCGAAGTGGAGATTGAGATATTCACTTTAAATATATTTTTTATTGTTGATAGTATTACGGATATCTCCCATTTCTTTCCTTCCCCCTTATTCCTGACCTCTTAGCTCCTACCCATCCTCCAGGTCTTCACCACCCTATTGCCTGTGCTTGTGGGCTATGCATATAAGTATATAAGTTCTTTGGCTTATCTCTTCACCTGTCCCCAACCACACATTGAGGTATGTTAGTCTGTTCCATGCCTCCATACTTTGGATCTTATTTTGTTTGTCAATTCATTTTGTTCACTAGATTCCACAAATAAGTAAGACCATGTAGTTTTTTGTCTTTCTCAGATTGGCTTATTTGACTTAGCCTAATATTTTCTAGGTCCATCCATGCTGTCCCAAAGGATAAGAGATTTTCTCCCTCTTTTTTAGAGCTGCATAATATTCCATAGTGTAAATGTCCCATAGCTTTTTAAAAAAAATTAATAAATTTTATTGTTCAGATTATTACAACTGTTCCTCTTCCCCGCCCCCCATAGCTCCCCTCCACCTAGTTCCCAACCCACCCTCTGCCCTTACCTCCCCGCCATTGTCCTTAACCACAGGTGTACAATTTTTGTCCAGTCTCTTTCCATAACCTTCTCACCCCTTTCCCCCTGAGAATTGTCAGTCCACTACCTTTCTATGCCCCTGATTCTATTATATTCACCAGTTTATTCTGTTTATTAGATTTTTAATTCACTTGATTTTTAGATTCACTTGTTGATAGATATGTATTTGTTGTTCATAACTTTTATCTTTAACCTTTTCTTCTTCTTCCTCTTCTTAAAGAGTACCTTTCAGCATTTCATATAATACTGGTTTGGTGCTGATGAACTCCTTTAGCTTTTTCTTATCTGTGAAGCTTTTTATCTGCCCTTCAATTCTGAGTGATAACTTTGCTGGGTAGAATAATCTTGGTTGTAGGTTCTTGCTATTCATCACTTTGAATATTTCTTGCCACTCCCTCCTGGCCTGCATAGTTTCTGTTGAGAAATCAGCTGACAGTCGTATGGATGCTCCCTTGAAGGTAATTAACTGTTTTTCTTGCTGCTTTTAATATTCTCTTTGTCTTTTACTCTTGTCATTTTAATTATGATGTGTCTTGGTGTGGTCCTCTTTGGATTCCTTTTGTTTGGGGTTCTCTGTGCTTCCTGAACTTGTAAGTTTATTTCTTTCACCAGGTGGGGGATGTTTTTGGTCATTATTTCTTCAAGTAGGTTTTCAGTATCTTGCTCTCTCTTTTTTTCTGGCATCCCCATAATTCTGATGTTGGTACGCTTGAAGTTGTCTGAGAGGCTCCTTACACTATCTTCATATTTTTGGATTCTTTTTTCTTTTTGCTTTTTCAGTTGAGTGTTTTCTGCTTCTTTCTATTTCAAATCTTTGACTTGATTCTTGTGTTCCTCTAGTCTGCTATTAGGTCTTTGTATAATATTTTTTTATTTCAGTCAGTGTATGTTTAATTTCTAGTTTGTCCTTTGTCATCTCCTCAAGGGACTTGTTAAATTTATTGGCCTTTTCTAGGAAATTCTTGAAAAACCTTATAACTGTGGTTTTGAACTCTATATCCAGTTGTTTGCTTTCCTCCATTTCTTTCATTTGTGATATATTTCTTTTTCTCTGCATTTTGGCTGCTTCCCTGAGTTGATAGAGTGGCTTTGTGTGCTAGGTATCCTATAGGGCTCAGTGGCTCAACCTTCCCAGTTACCTGAGGTGGACACTCTTGGTGCACCCCTTTGTGGGCTGTGTGCACAGACTTGTAGTTAAGCATTGATTGTTATTGGTATCACTGGGAGGAATTGACCTCCAGGCCAATTGACTGTGAGGATCAGCTGTGTCTATGCTGGGAGAACTTCTGTGCTGGAGACACCCTTATGAGACAAGACTTGCAAAAGCCTCTGTGTTCAGCTTGGATAGGGCAGAGTCTCAGGGCAGAGTAGATAGCATTGGTTTCCTGTCAGCCCTGCCCTAATAGTCCCCTGTGTCTCAGTGTCCCGTGGTAATTGCTGCAAGTACCTCTGAGAGAAAGCTGCCCTCAAGTTCTGCCTGTGGCCAGACAGTCCAGTTTCTCCCCAAATAAGTCTGGGTCCCCAGAGTCTCACCTAAACTGGAGTTCAGTGCAGTTGGGAGCTTTTGTCTCCCTCCCACTTGAGAAAGACAGCCGTGTACTCAGTTGTCAGTTCTCTCTGCATGCGCATCTCAGTACCTATGCCTTCTGCAGCTCCTCTGAGTCTCAGTGTACTTTCCTCTTTCCTTCTAGTTGCAGAATTTCCACTCAGCCACTCTTCCTGTGGTTCTGGATGATGTCTGTTTTGTCTTCTAGTTATAGTTTTGAAATTGTTGTGCGAGGCATTTACCTATGCTGCCATTTTGGTTTCTCTCTGTACCCAGATCTTGAATGAGACATAAAATTCAAACTAGGTTTGTCTGACTATACAGCAATTGTTCCTCACATCTAGGTTATACCGACTCTTTCCAAAAGAAAAACAGGGCCAGTAACACTGAAAATATACCCAGCCACAGACACATAATCATTACCATCATCATAACACTAGCCTATGCTCTGAAAGCCAGAAAGTATAAAGAGCATCAGGGAAATGTAGACTAGCATCCCAGCTGTGTAGCCATCTGCTATACCCAGCCGCCCTGTTGTCCCTGCTTTGGAAGCATCTCCATTCAAGTATCAGCAGTTTGGCTTAGCACTTTCCAACTGTCAAACTACCTTACCATTTCCAGACTCACAGCCCAGGTTATTCCTTCTTTCATATTTTTCCTGAACGATTCCCCTCATTTGGAGTCTATGGCCTCATTCCAGACATCACTGCCCAACAGCACCTGAGTAGTTATTTAGTTACTGTCTCCATGGAGGGAAGAAAATAGCCCTTGCAGACAAGGGCTGCCATGTCAATTTATGGTTAGTAATGGGGGCTCATCCTGACATCTGCTGGGATGGGCCTAATGCTAATTAGCAAAAAGCAAATTGTGTCCATGTGCCCGCCATTTTGTTCCCAATGTAATGGCTTCCTTGTATAATTGACAGCTAATGTTCTCATTAGAAGCTTTTAGTACATCAGAGTGATATTTTCTTGGCTTGAAACACGTTGCTGAACATTAGCTCATTGCACAAATTAGCCATATCCTTACTAATTTAAACTCAACAAATACTCACTGAGCATCTACTCTGTGGAAGATTCTGGGGTGTATATCTTTAACAAAGTTCTCCAAAACAATCCTATTAAAGATTAAAAGTACTGTTTCTAGATTAATAGGACGGGCATTAAAATCCTTGCTGATGCCCAGCCAGTATGGCTCAGTGTTCGAACGTCAACCCATGAACTAGGAAGTCACCATTCAATTCCCAGTCAAGGGGTTGTCAGCTTGATCCCTAGAAGGGGGCATGTAGGAGGCAGCTGATCAATGTTCTCTGATGGATGTTTCTATCTCTATATCCCTCTCCCTTCCTGTCACTCTAAAAAAACCCCAATAAAAACATATTAAGCCGAGACCGGTTTGGCTCAGTGGATAGAGTGTTGGCCTGCGGACTGAAAGGTCCCGGGTTCGATTCCGGTCAGGGGCATGTAACTTGGTTGTGGACACATCCCCAGTAGGGGGCGTGCAGGAGGCGGCTGATCGATGTCTCTCTCTCATCGATGTTTCTGACTTTCTATTCCTCTCCCTTCCTCTCTGTGAAAAATCAATAAAATATATTAAAAAAAATTAAAAAAAAACGTATTAAAAAATTCTTGCTCACCAAATACCAGTGATGTGTCCTAAGACAAATTATTTAATCTCTCTAAGCTTCAATTTCTTCATCTGTAAAATGGGGGAATAGCAATATCTACTCAGTCTGAGAATCTCATACACATAAAGGGTCCAGGGAAGTGCCAGGCACACAATAAGTACACAGATAACAATGGCCATTATTATTTGACAGTATTATCCTCATATTGTTATTTTTTTTAAAGAGATTAGGAAATTGAAACTCAGGGAGCAAGTGACTGTAGAGACCTGGTCTGGAGTCTTGGCTTTACCTCTTATTAGCAGGGTATGCTTGGACAAATCACTAAGCTCCCTGGGTTCAGTGGTCACTTACTTCTTGCTAGAACTGTACTGGGCATATAGTAGTCATAATAAATCTACTTGGTGAATGAATCAATGTGTGATAAAAATAGCAAAAACCTTGCTGGGTTTTCAGGAACCTTCCTAGCTCTGATGAGTCATGTTTTGATTATCTCATTGGATGTGTTCCTGATTTATAAGAATACCCATTATAGGACATGAAAGGATTTATGTTTTGGGGTCTTTATTTCCTTTATTATTTCTAATTTTCATCAAAGACATGTTCCTCATTAAGGTTTACATTTTAGTTTTTTTTTAAACTTTCAAAACAAAGTTATTAATTTAAGGAAACTATAAAAGTGAAGCCCAGACTAATTATCAGAGCTGGAAGCGTGTATTATACAACAAGCACTGTTGCATCATTTGCATATAAATGAAGTGGAAATAAAAACAAGCAGGAGTGCCATTTACTCTGAAAATAGATGTATACGTTTTTGTGTTTTTTTTTTTAAATCATGTTCTCTTTGTAATTATTGTCAAGGTTTGGATGTTCATCTCCATGAGTAATTCAAAAACTACTGAGGAGGATGGAGGGGCTAAATGGTGATGGAAAAGAAAACAAACAAAAAACTACATTGAGGAGGCAGAGTTGCCAGGCCCTGAGGAGTAGCAAATGTCTTCTAATTAATAATTTTTGACTTGTTCTCCCCTCTTCCTGGGTAATTTTTCAAGAGGCCCTGCGGCAGTACATGAGGAAGTAGCATGCTTCCTTTCATTTGGCATTTCCTACATGGAAAGGGTAACCACGCAGTTCATCTTCCAAACCTGTACTCACAATAAACTAAGACTGCCCTGGGCAAACTCGGCTGTGCGGTCACCTTAAACATCATCCTGATGGCTATCTCTTTATGATTTCCTTAATCACAGAAGGTCATGGCTGCCCGGGAATCTAGAAGTCTTCTACCCTGTCTTTCACAGAAGAGAAAACATGAGGTCTAGAAGTGAGAAGGCTAACGTGGCCCAGGCTGCAGGGGAGTGCTCTCATGCTGCCCATACAGTGAGTGACCCGCCAATAATCCTGAAGAAGAGAGGGATATGTACAGCTGCATTTTCTTGCTCTGTGCCCCTGGGAATTGTAGCATCAGCCAGCATAGTTGTGCTGCTCCAGATCTTGCCTGTTGTCCAGGAGTTGCTAATTGAGAGCTGGATCTTCTCAAACAGCTTCCTTGTCCCCCCAGCTCAGATGATGCAGAGTTATGAGCACCTTGTCAGCCTTTTCTCTTGGATTCCCACTGGCCCTGAAAGCCGAGCCTTCATCTATTAACATATTTTTCCCATTCCTGAACTTTTTCTGGTTGTGTGCTGACACCCTTTTATTAGTCAATCACTCTCTCCTCTGGGTTGTGCCACAGTTAGGCCTGCTGTGGGGGTTTACAAAAACATGTCTCTCTCTCTCTGATTTTCCTTTCTGGGGCTGAGCAAAAGCATTGGGCTAAATTGGAGCATTGGAAATACAGAGAGGACACAAGTGAGTGAGTGGGTGCACACGTGAGCACACACATCTCGGAAATGCCATGTGATGTGAGCCAGGAAGAAACTGCACATATCCCAGGTGCTGGCTACAGGCTTCCAGGAGGCCGGACTTTTGCAGAGAACAGGTGCTCTGCTCCTTGTTGCTTTAACTTTACTAGGAAACTTCTGTTGGAAGGGGGTCCTTTCCTGGCCTAAACTTTATAAGACATGGCTCACTAGCAGGCTGGATTTTTTATTGGTCAGGCTAATGGAGCAGGGTTTTTCTTTGGTCTTTTTCAAGTGGGGAAAGTGGGCTCATCATAAGATTCAAGAGTTATGCTAAATGATGTTGGATGTTACCACACTAGTCTATTCCAAATGCTTTCAGAAATAATGCTCACAGATGCCCACCTTGTGGGTATCCATAATATGAGGAGAAGCATGAGTTAGTTAATTTCTTTGTACCTAAGTTTCTTCCTACTTATGCCAATTATTTACACACTAGAGACCCAGTGCAAAAAATTCATGCATGGGTAGTGTCCCTAGGCCTGGCCAATGATCAGGGCCAATTGAGGCCTTCCTTCCCCCCTGCTGCTGGCTGCAGGCCTGGGCCTTCCTTCCCCTGGCTGCTGGCTGCTGGCCAGGGCCTTCCTTTGTTCCACACTGCCCCATGGTGGTCAGTGCATGTCAAAGCAGTCAAACTCCTGGTTGGTAGAACTCTTGAGGGGACAATTTGCATATTAGCCTTTTATTATATAGAATATGTATTTTTCTCATACTAGTTGTTTCTGAGATTCCACAATATGCTTTATTGAAAATATCTAAGGTAGAATCTGATACATGACAGGTATATACTTTTGTAGAATGAGTATGTGTGTGTAAGGCTATAAGAACAAGTAGAGCTTTTCCTTCTTATTTTTCATGAGTTCCTTTATCCTTTGGGGCAATGACTTTAGAACCCAGTGTAACAACACTGGGAGGTGGTGTTCTTTTGGTTTCATCTATATTCAGATTGTACTTTGCTGATCATAAGATGGTGTTATGTTCATAGCACCCAGTACATTACTAACGGCAGAAAAAAATATTGAATACCATAATGATAACAATACAGGAAGGAGATAAGACATGCAGATATGTGTACTACATGAATGTATTTCTTTAAATTACTTTTTGAATCAAATGAGTAATCCATGGCATAAATATTCAACAAAATGTGAGTCTCCCTCCTGTTCAGAAACAACAGTCTGGAGGTGTTAAAACATGTGTGCAAATGCATTGACACTCTTCCTATCCAGAGTGTCATACACTCTAGGACCCTGATATGGTTTAGATAGACCTTTTGCCTCCTCACCTTTAATCAGGACAAACTATGACTGCCTTGACCAGGAACGTGCAGTTCCACTGAGTCTGCGTGGCTTCTGAGACTAGCACACTGGACATCATGTAGCTCCTGCCTTGTGTCGCTGGAATACTGACTCTCAAAGCCTGATCTATATGTAAGACACTGGCCTATCTTGAGGCCATCATGCCTAAGGAAGCCCCAGTCACATGGAGAGGACACACCTAGGCTTTCCAGTAGATGATCCCAACTGTGTCCAGCCTTTGAATCATCTCTGCTCAGTTGGAGAAGCCTCCAGCCTCCAGCCATGTCACTCTTCCTTGCTGAGGCCACAGACATGGCATAGCAGAGGCAAGCCATCCCCAATGTGCCCTATTCAAATTCCTGGAACACATGGTGGTTGTTTCACATGACTAAGTTTTGGGGTGGTTTCTCATGTGGAACCAATAATGCAAACAGTCTAGATAAACTTCAGGCGTATATAAGCATGCACATGTATCTATGTTACCCCCCTTTCCATTTAAGACAAATAGAAGCAGACAAGGCATCTTGTTATATACTGTGCTTTTAAGCAAGGAATCAATTCAAATGCTTTACTCACAGGTTTGCGGACGTCAGGCAAGGTAAGCCAGAGAGGAAACACTATGGGGAGGACAATTAGGAATGTGACTTGCTTGCGGGGGTTGGAAGGCCAGGCCAGGCTGAGAGGCTGGTCCTCCTCATCGTCACCCGTTTCTGTGGTCTGCTGTGGAGAGAGAGAGATAAACACACAAAACTGAATGATGATCATGTCCACAGGCCACAGGAGCCAGAGCACAGAGCAAGGTGGAGGCTCTGTGCTACTTCAGGAGTTTTCTTGGCTCATGTCAAGCAGCCTCCTCCATGCATTTCTTAGGTTTGTAAGAGAGTCCCACCTGCCACGGCCTGAATCCAAGAGAGAGACAATACCATGCCTAGCCATGAGGACTTCAGAATTTTCTCTTCCCCCCTGAACACTCTTTAGTGCCTCAGATGAAGCTGGTCATTCATCTCGAGTGGGCTACAGCTAAGACCCAGGAGCTTTTCACAAGAAATCGTATCTGCAAAGCAAAAGACCCGGCACCCATCTTCTCCTCCTCCTCCCTTGCCTTGAGGAAAAACCAAAGGAGTCATTATAGAAATCCTTGGGAAGAACATTAAATGTGTGTGTGTGTGTGTGTGTGTGTGTTTGTTAATCTTCCTCATCCGAGGATATTTCTCATTGATTTTCAGAGAGAGTGGAAAGGAGAGGGAGAGATACCAAGAGAGAAATATTGATGTGAGAGAGACACATCAATTTGGTGGCCTTTCTACACACCTTGACCAGGGCTGGGGATAGAGTCTACAACCTTAGGTACGGGCCCTTGACCAGAATTGAATCTAGGACCCTTCAGTCCTCGGGCCGGCACTCTATCCACTGATCCAAACAAGCTAAGGCTATTAAATTTTTTTTAAAGTTATTTATTTATTGACAGCACTGATTTTGAGTGGGCAAATAAAAGTAACCACAGCAATAATTCAGTAACAATACTCAACTCCCTTCACTGGCCCATGGATTACTGTGTGGTTGTGAGTTTTAACCAGTTTGATCATCTCATTAAATTCTAAACCATTTTACTTCCGGCCAAAGGCTTATTATGCAAACATGTTGTCCCATCCATCCTCGGATACATGGTTGGGAAGTCAAGCAGGTCATTGAGCCTGGGACTGTCACCTGCACAGGGCCCAGAACTGGGAGAACATCAGACTTTTGGACGTGGCAGCAGGCAGCCAAGGTTTATCCATTACCTTGCTGATGTCAGCAGCTCCTGAAGTCCCAGAGCCAGAACAGACAGACGGCGGATCTGGGCCCTGGCGGGATGACCATTAGCTGTCAGACCCCCCCCCCCCCCCGCCCCAAGCCTCCGAAACAGCCCTGCAGACAGCATCCATCACTTCCATCCCTGCTTGTTTAAAAATGAAAGTGCGGCAGCAGGACCAAGCATCTGATCTAAAAATATCATCAGGAACTTTTCCAGAATGCTTCCTTTGGAGACCATATAAATAACCCGCACAGGCTTCATGCAGCGCCTGCCGGTGGCTTTTCCTTCTAGCATCACACACTATTTCTAGCAGCAGCACTGACTCCCCAGCACCCATCTCCTCAAGGAGCTGGCAGGTGGGGCAGGTGCAGGATGGTTGGAGGGGATAAGGGCTCAATGAGAGGCTGGGCTGGGTGTGAAGCCCCACTCATTGTAGTGTTATGTTTACTTATGATTTAAATCTGAGGATTTGTAGTGGCTTACCCAATCACCCACATTCTCTCCCCAGGAATTAAAGTTAAAAATAATAACAATAATTTAAAAGGAATCTTAAGTCATATTAGACAGGGCTGGTGTTAACAGGTTCTTTCTTGTTGGGCATATGTCCTTGGCAGTGGGTAAAATAGCTTATAAACAGCAAATAGGTTGGAATGAAGAGGATTAGGTAATAAGGTAGAATTAGGAAGTTGGTCCAGTTTAACTTGGTTGTCCAGATCCTCATTAAATATGCTCCTCACGTTTTCCATCCCTTTGCTATGCAATATGTTGGGAGAAATGAAAAATCTAAAATGAATAATCTACATTTCTACCTTAGGAAACCAGAAAAAGAGCAAATTAAACCCAAAGTAAGCAAAAGAAAAGATTTGAAAATATTAGAGCAGAAAGGAATGAAATTGAAACTAGAAAATCAATACACTCAACAAAACCAAAAGCTGGGTTTCTTTGCTATGCAACTTGATGTGGTCTACTTACTGCTTTCTTTCCTCATCCTGAGGGCTCCCACCCATGAGGGAGGCATGGGCGTGCTGTTCCTGGCTCCCCTTCTGAGCCACCCCCATCTTCTCCCGGGAGATGCAGCAGATAGAGAGCGTATCATCCCCAGTTGAGATCCCAGCCTCTTAAGGTGTCAGTTGGCTACCTGAATAATCTCTGTTAATGAGGCCAGTGAAGATTAAGGAGACAGGTGCATTTTAACTGTTCCCTCCAGGTATGATCTCTTTTTTGTTTAACCTAAATAATTGACTTGCCCTGCTTGCCCTATAGATGCCTCAAAATGGGGAGGACCATGGGAGAGTTGAGGCATTGCATCATTCCAAATAGGTCCCCAGTCTCACATGAGATGGGTGGTTTTATTGTCAGGGGATCTCAGCGTTTCCCTGAAGACTCACCAACCTGATCGGATGAGTTCATCAGACTCCTCCCCGTTCCAGGGGACATTGCGTCTGGCCTACCACGATAGTGCAATCTAGCAACTTCTACACTCTAAGCTAGTGGTCAGCAAATTCATTAGTCAACAGAGCCAAATATCAACAGTACAAGGATTGAAATTTCTTTTGAGAGCCAAATTTTTAAAACTTAAACTATATAGGTAGGTACATTGTTATTAACTTCATTAGGTACTCCTAAGCTGGCCTTAGCTAAAAACTCAAGGGGCCAAAGAACCGCATGTGGCTCCCGAGCCGCAGTTTGCTGACTACTGCTCTAAGCTAACCTTTTTGTGACAAAAAAAAAAACACATAAGCAACTCTTTATGACTCAGATAATTTTAATGACACCAACAGATGGTGACATTTCATCAATAGCCCTTCTGCTCATAACCTACGGATTAGCTCCTTTCCCCATCTGCCAAAGTCACCAGGCAGGCAGTGCCACCAGCAAATAGCAGAAAATAATTGTCTGTTTAGAGGCATAAGCTCTAAACATACTACTGTCCAATGCAAACAATTAGCTGTATTGTATAGCTTCCAAAAAGTGCACTTGGGTGGTTGTTGCTAGGGCAGACATGGACCAGGAGAGACTGTGTCTTAAGCTGTACAAACAGTTTTCTTCACGGGGACTTCATAGCCTCATGGGGGACCAATCCTGCTACAGAGAAGTCCAAGAGCCCAAAACCCTGGGTGGATTTGAGTGGTGTCTAGGGAGCAAGGCTGACAGCATAGTTTAGGGGAAATTCTCTTTGTCTTTTTTCCAAGTACAGTCTCACTCTGGCTCAATGGGCAACAGCTTGCAAAATGGTTAGAAAGTGAAAAGACACACACAAACAAACCCCAAAAACAAAAAATAAAACCGTTCCAAGTCCAGGGCCCATTTGCCTTTTTCCAAACTGGGGCTACCGGCATTTTATTAGTCTTAGCTCTAGGGAGAGCCTGCTGAGGTTCAGGCAATGATTTCCCAACTTTTCCTGGAGTTGGGGCATGCTGGCTTTGACCTTGCAACAATCTATTCTTTAAAAAAACAAAACAAAAAAACACTATACATTTTTATTGATTTCAGAGAGAAAGGAAGAGGGAGAGATAGGAACATCCATGATGAAGGAGAATCATTAATCAGCTACCTCTTGCATGTCCCACATTGGGGATAGAGCCCAAAACCCAGGCATGTTCCCTGACTGGGAATGGAACTGGGTCATAGGTTGATGTTCAACCACTGAGCCACACCAGCTGGGTGAAACAAATTATCCTTACCTCCTAAAATTTCTGTGGTGACCATAGAAAACAAAACAATGCAAAGTGACCCAGAAAAAATTCAAATGACTTTTCATATAAAGGTTTCAAATAGTTTGGTACTTAACTGGGGTCTCTGTGGAAACCCTAGGATTGTGCCAAACCATGGCCAGCAATTACTACATTAGGGCTCTGTAACCTCTGATATGGAAAATCTGAAGCTAAAACACACGGCTCTAAATTCCTACAGGGTGGTCTGCTGGCTGCCAGACCCTAAAGGAATCTGAGAGCATGGCAGGAGGAGGTGGTAGAATCCGAATCCTGGCTGCCAGTCTCTGCTCCAGCTGTGGTTACAGTTGTAGTCACCACCACAGCAGCTATTCACGGACCGCCTTTAGGTGCAGAGCAGTGTGCTGTGTCCTGGGACTCTTGGTTTCGAGGAGACTTGAATTTGAAAGGGGAGACAGAACAAACAGCTCCAAAAAACATATTTACCCAGTTCCAGGGCACAGGCAGAGGGGGAGGGGCTTGTTCTCCAATACCCATTTTGCCTGTAACGGACTGAGTTGTGTTTCCTCCCAGTTCCTATGTTGCAGTCCTACTCTCCAGCACCTCAGGATGGACTGTCTTTGGAGGTAGGGCCCCTTTAAAGAGATGATGATATTAAAATGAAGCCATTAGGGTGTGTCCTAAGACAATAGGAATGGTGCCTTATAAGCAGAGGAGATTACAACACACAGAGACACTTCAGGATTTGCATGCAGAGAAGGAAAGCCACGTCAGGACACAGCATGACGGCCATCTGTAAGGAGCGAGGTCTGTCTCTGAGGAAAACAACCCTGACAGCACCTTGATTTTGGATTTCCAGCCTCCAGAACTATGAGGAAACACATTTCTGTCATTTAAGCCACCTGGTCTGGGTTTTCTTACAGCAGCCCTAGCAAATTAATATACTGCCCATGGACTTTAGTGACAGGAAGCCCACTTTACTTAGGCCTGGAATAAAGACCCACTTCAGCTCTCTTGCAATGAGGTGTGGCCATGTGATTAGGTTCCGATCAACTGGGATGTAATCACAGGTCTCTCTGCAGCTTCCGGGATGTATTCTAAAGGGCAGAGGTGTGTCTGTCATCGCTCCTGCCCAGTTTCTGCGAGTGGAGTGGGGCATTTCAGTCAGAGGGTGGACAGCTATCCTGGACCAGGAGGTGGAGAAACAATATACAAGGATCTGGGCCCCTGACACCAAGCCAGAGCCATTCTGCCCTGAGCTGCCGACACCGCCTCCATGAGCGTTCTGTTTAATCAGCCACAGCCATTTTGGGTTTTGGTTGCTCACAATGGAACCTCAGCTGGGCTGGTCCAGGCTCATGTTTATGAGGAATCGAGGGAGAAACAGCCTTCATATCTCAGCATTAGAAAAAGTCATGCTTCTTTGGAAAAACTTGGAAATGAATCTTAGAAATACTGTGAATCAGGTAAATGACACTATTTTCTCCTTTGCTTTGCAGTGGGGATTTCACAGCCAAATCTGTAACCCACATCCGGCAGTCACAGCAGTGGAATCCATGCTCACCTCACTCCCATCTTATGCTTGTCCTTTTCTGTACATCCTTTGCTGAATTCTTTCAAAACTGTTCTTTTTATCCTTTTTCATCAGATGTCTCTTGGCAAGCAGCCTCTAATCTTTGTGAAACAAAAGGGTAGGGGAGGCAGGTCTACAACTAAAATGCTTCAGTAATGGAATTTTGGGGATAATTTTAGCAGGAGGTGACGTCATTCTAAATGACAACTTGACGGTAAGTGGACAACCACCACTAGTATTCACTTATTTATTTATTTATTTTTTAAAATATATTTTATTGATTTTTTACAGAGAGGAAGGGAGAAGGATAGAGAGTAGAAACATCGATGAGAGAGAGACATCGATCAGCCGCCTCCTGCATGCCCCTACTGGGGATGTGCCCACAACCAGGATACATGCCCTTGACCGGAATCGAACCTGGGACCTTTCAGTCCGCAGGCCGACGCTCTATCCACTGAGCCAAACCGGTTTCAGCTAGGATTCACTTATTGACACTGGAGGTTGGTATCTGGAGGTCTGGCCACAGAACATCTACAGATAGGAGAGAGCAGTTCTAGGAGCCAATTAGCATCTACTGGGAATTCTCTGAAACAATCAATTTATTTTAATTTTTACTTACATATAAATGGGAGGAGGAGCAGCTGCCTGTCTGTATCCTGCTACCATGAGCCTGTCCAGCTTTTCTGTGGGTGCACCTTACACTGTTCCTACTGGTGCCTGGTATGGATGGTTTGGCCCAGAATAAATATATTATTTCCAGGGGAGGGGCCTGAGCTGGACACACCAGCCCAGAGGTTACCTCTACAACCAGAAAAACATTTCTTAGAAGCAACCCAATTTCTTATTCTTGTCTGTGAAGGGCATTGTGCAAGATTTCCATGGGAAGGTGAGCTCACTTTAATGCAATCTTTTCAATCAGAGAATGAAAATGAAAACCCAGAGGCCTTTGAAAATAGGCCATCTTCAAGTTCAGTTTTCTTCATTGGTAATAACAGCTCCTTTCCAGTCAACAAGGAGCAACCTCTAGCCTGGCCCTGCCTAGATCTTAGCTCAAATTGGGATGCACTCAGGCTGAAAGGGAAGTTCTCACTTCTCTATTCCTTCACAGAAGGACCACATGCCTCAGCACTTAGGAGAACCACCTCTTCTCACGGGGAGCCCCTTCAGTTTGGCACGATGCTGAATAAAGTAAAATGCCAGCACTTAAATAGCCCTGTACAAATATAATTCACTTACTCTAAAGCCACGGTTTGCCACTCTGTTGACTAATGAGTTTGCCAACCACTGCTCTAAAGCACTGGGCTATAGTCAAGCTGGGTGAAAGTGAAGGTGAAGGTTTTAAGTTATTTTTACTTTGACTTAAAGAGAATGGTTCTTAACATGTTTGTTGTTGCTATTTCTATAATTTATATCTGCAGAAAAAAAATCCTTTTATATCTCCATGTTGTTCAATAAAGATGTCCACATGAATGCCCAAATGCAGCAAAGCTCCCAGAGTCCTGTGCATGCTGGGAATCATCCACAGGGCCCCAGGGGCTAAGAGTGGAATAGAGAGCCATAAACACATCCACTGAGCAAAACAAGTGAGGTTGGGTAGATGCACCAAGACTATTAAAAATGTCACACCAATAAAACACCTGAAATGTCTAGACTCTGTGTGAGGCCTTCATCTCTATAGATTAGGGGTAGTAACTCAGGCAGTTGAAGGATGCACAGTGCCTGGTAGACACTAGATCAATAAATGGTAGTTATCGTCCCTCCTGCTATTAGTCTCATCTCTGGCTAACTGGCTGTGTGACCTTAAGCAAATCAGTGGAAATGCTGGACAAGCCAAAGAACATGTACCCAGTGTGGTCTGTAGGCATCTGGTCTTGGTGTATCTCACTGCCTTTTAGGCTCCAGGAGTCATTAAAAACCAGGCCATTGTGAGGTAGAACTTCTTTGTCCCTAGACTGCTTTTATGTGGGACAACCCTGATGTCTAAGAACTTGTCATACAATTCACTGCATGGACTCTAGATCAGGAAAGACAAGCTGCAACCACAGACTTCTGCAGAACCTTTAGAATAGGAATTTCAGAGCTGAAGAGCTCTGACTCATTGAGGCCACCCCTCATTTGACAGGTGAGGACCCTGAGATGAAGTGACAAGCCACAGGAAGTTCACAGTGTGAGGCAGGGCCTGAGTAACCTCCCTTCACTCCCAGACAAAGGCTCTTTCCCGACTCTGCCATGCCTCCATTCATCAATCCTAAAAAATAGGTATAAACGTGCTTTATGCCCAATCACACCAGGCCTCCCAGCTTTATTTGATAATAAATTTGACCAATTAAACAAAAAATGCTAGCTAGCGCAAATACGAAGCAGTTAATTGACCTAATTTTCTTGAGCCTACGCTAATTCTGGTGGTTTGAATGGTGTACATTTCATAAAAACGCTGATCGGAAACATCTGATTCTTAGCTGGCCCTTCTGTCAAGTGAGGACACAGTGAAAATACTGCCGTTTATGAACCAGGAAGCAGGCAGTCACCTGACACGTGCTCTTGGATTTCTCTTGGGAGAAATAAATCTCTGTTGTTTATAAGCTCTGCAGTCTATGGCATTTTTGTTATAACACCCCATGAAGCTTTGAAGGGGAAACAGAAAGCAGATTTGAGGGTGTGTGGATAGGAGGGGGCATTGTGATATGCTCTTTCTTTCTTGGGTGATATCTCTAGGGTACAAATTAAAAAAAAAATGAAGTGTGAGTGCTAAGATATCAATGAATGTCTTCAAATATAGAAAAAGAAGAAAGTCTTGGTCTATAGCATCTCTGTCCAAGAAAAAAAATGCAGGAGGTGTCAGCTTGATGCAGAAGGTGACAGCTGAGTATACCAATGGCCAAAATGAGGCTTGAAGATATTACATGTATGGCATTGCTTGATGTCTCCCCAGACTCCCACAACTGCGGATAATCCTGCACCAGCTACCTCTCAGATGAACCTCAAGGGGACACTGTGGGAGATGGATCACACCCTTTACAATAAACTTTCCTGAGGCTAACGGTAAGGTGCGTTATATCCAGACACCAGCATTAAGAATATTGTCTTTGACAGAGGTGGTGTGTTTTACTTTTCCAATTAGGTTTCCTGGGGAACTGGTGAAACGGTATATGTGCCGGTCTAGTGAGTGTGTGGGAGGTTCCCAGGAAGAGCAGAAACCCTGACAGGGCCTTAGCTAATGAGAGTATTGCTGGAGAAGAGATTTATAGACGCATTTCCATTTCTGCTCCAGATTGTTCTTTTACAACATTATTGCTCTGACAAAATTATCTGAGATAATCCATAAAGAACACTTAGAATATCGTTTGGCACACAGTAAACACTCAATAAAAGTTGGTTATTGTTATTAGGTTTAATAAATATTCAGAGAAATAATTTCCCATGACAAAGTGGTTTGACTAAGTTAATTATGATACTTCCAGCAATACCATCCTATAATTAAATTATTTGATTTGAACGTGGAAACTGTAATAATTTTGTTCCTTCATCTAACCAGTCATACAACATTTACTGAGCATCCACTGACTGTTGTGATGTCAACAATCTAATTTATTTTCCTCTTAGGTCAGATGAATAAATAATATGAAAGAGAAAATTTCACAGCCCTACAGAGAAAATGCTATTTTTATTTCGGGAGGTAGGCTGTTAAGTAGACTTTCTATCAGAAACAAAGCTCCCAAATAGATGGTGAGACTCAAAATATTGTGACACCTTGATTCTGGTGTTTTTTGCAGAGTGAAAAGCAATGGCAGAGCGGGAACTCTCAAAGGTAAAATCACCAGAAATACATAGTCACCCTTTAATAGTGTGAGAGGCTCTGAAATAGACAACTATTTGGCAAGTGGAAAGTGCCTCCCAAGACACGTTTCAGAGTGCTTTCCACTTTGTAACCTTAAGTGACACCAGTGCTTTAGTACAAAGGAAATCAGTTAAAAAGAGCAAAATCCATATGCTCAGTGTATCCGTCGGCTCGGGCTACCACAGTGGTTGGCAAACCACGGCTCGGGAGTGTGGCTATTCCACAAAATACCATGGCCTGGGCAAGTCTATTTTGAAGAAGTGGTGTTAGAAGAAGTTTAAAAAATTTGGCTCTCAAAAGAAATTTCAATCGTTGTACTGTTGATATTTGGCTCTGTTGACTAATGAGTTTGCCAATCACTGGGCTATCATAACAAAATACCTTATTTATCTCTTTTAAAGATCTAATTTTTTGAATAAACTTTTTGACTTTGAAATAAATCATTG
This sequence comes from Lasiurus cinereus, assembly GCA_011751065.1. Lineage (NCBI taxonomy): Eukaryota > Metazoa > Chordata > Mammalia > Chiroptera > Vespertilionidae > Lasiurus > Lasiurus cinereus. The sequence goes on from JAAGEH010000226.1 coordinate 47,003,343, forward strand.
GATTTTCTTGCTGCAATTTATTTTTAAATGCCTTTCAACCCACTCATTCTTTATTGAGTCTTAAGAAAAATCTCTTCATGTTTGTTCTCTTAGTTTCTCAATGTCTTTGCATTTGTATCTTTTACTAATATCCCTTAGTAATAAATGCACTCTATTCTTATCTTATATGTTTCTGTCACTTAGGTTTTTCTAAGAGATAAGTACAAAATGCATCTCTTTTTGGAAGGGAGACATTTGTCTTGCCTTCCATGTGGACAAGCTAAACCAACAGGGCTAACATTTAAGTAGCAAACAGAATTTAAAAAAAATAGTGATACATTTCTGCTCGCCTCATGGTAAGAAATAATTCACTCCTCTTCTGTTACTATCTTATAGTTTGTTTTACATACAGATGGGAAAAAAATCTAACATCAAGAATTTAGCATATTAAACACAAAATGATAAGGTTTCACTAAGTATTGGCAACCTGAACAAACTTAATTTGCTTCTATGTGACTTTGAATGGAAATCAAGGTCTTGAAATATTCTGCTGTGAGTGATGAAGCTGTCTGGACTTCAGTTTTCCCAGAAGCCCCCAAATCATTTGTTATAATGTAAAATGGCATTTGGAGAGTCTGGTGAAATGCAATTGCTTTCCTTCACTTTGCATTTTTCCCAAATAATTCTGAGGTGCAGCCTACTGACAAGATAGATTTCTTTCTGTATTGCTGTTGTAAATTGGTTTTCTCATAGTTTTCATGGGCTTCATAAATCCTGCTGATACAAATCATAAATGATCAGTCAACCTAAAAGCAATGGGAGGACCATAAAAATAACTCAAAAATCATTCTCTTCATTTTATTATCAATTGGATTAGAATTACTCACAGGAATAGTAGTATTAATGTCAGTATTTTTTCTCAGGGTGGTAAAGTCCCCCCCCCCATTTTATTAATAGTCAGCTCTTAATGTATCTTAGATGAATGATAAATAGACATTTTTTCAAATGTTCAGAAAGCACAATGACAAATGGTATAATTAACAGTAGGATTAATAGTGAAGATATAATTCTTTGTCAATATTCAAATTTAGGCAGAAACTCGATTTGGACCATAGCTATTAATTTTTAAATAGGTTCACAAGGCCTATGAATGTTACCTCCCCACAAAATGGAACGCATGTGCTATGGTTTGGCAGGAATCTCTGTTTTTGTTTATTTTATAGTTAATGTTGGGTTTTCTCTGATATTAATGAGTTTCTTTCTTAAGGCAATAATAGATCTAACATGGCCTCAGCCTTGGAAAATTAAGAGGGATGGAGAACCTTTGGATATTCTTTTCTTTCACTTGTTAGGCCTTGGCCTCTCCCCCCACACTGCCCCTGGGACCTGGTAGTGTCAGATACACAGACATAGCCCCACTACCCACCAGAGCTTCCATTCCTTGGGGGACAGAATCTCTTATGTTTCAAGAGATTGGGATATGTGGTCCTTGGCTGTTTTTACACTTTTAAAATGGTGGACCTGGTTATTACACATTGATCAGTTAGGACAGATACTTGCTCTTTGAATAATAGGAAAGTTTGAGGTTCACAGGCTCTCTGTTAAACCTCACCTCTGGTAGGATCACAAACATTTCCCAACAAAGAGTGATATTTTAGAAAGAAAGAATCATATGGATTTTGTTGGTAACACCTGCTTAGATAATCAAGGAAATCCCCATCAGAGCTGACGGTTTTTACCAATGCTGATTATGAAGTCTCCCTAAGGGGCTCCAAAGTCATAGCTGTAACTTTAAGCAACAATATTCCAGTCTTTGCTAAGGATGCTTATTTACTACCCCCAGCAATCCAAATTGAACAGAAAAATGAGGTATCTTTACTCATTTTTTAGAGAAATCTAAAATCACAATCCCTCCAATTGTTTGTCCCTGCTCATCCTTTCCCTGTCTCCAAAGTCACTAGCATTCCACCCACCATTTGACCAGTGCTCTGAGGCTTCCTGGCAGCAGATCTCAAACACTCCATGGAAGTCACATGAAGATCAGTGCTGGGCTGAGGAGATATAAGCCAGGGATGCGTTTCCGATAGGACACAGGAAGCGCTGAACATGGTAAGGTACTATTTAAGTTGTAAAGTAAGGAAATAAGAAACAGCCTGCATTTACACATATCTCTGTATCTATCTATTCACCTATCTAACATCTATCTATCTATCTATCTATCTATCTATCTATCTATCTATCTATCATCTATCTATCTATCTATCTATCTATCTATATTTGTATACATGCATATATTTATTATTCTTTTTCCTAGGAATATGCTCTTCTTGTATAAATCCGTTTGCCCAACTGGTGCATCTGAGCAACTCTAACCAAAGTCAGGACAATTTTGATCTCCCTGAGGACAGGGAGACATTTTAGGGGCTAGATGAAATAAAAGCTGCAACATAGAAAAAGCCATCTCACAATACACAAAAATGTAGGACACAATAAAAAAACAAGTTAGATTTTCAGATTTCAGAATCTATGAAACTTTGAAAGGCATTTCCCCTTCTACCCTCTCCCTATGAGTGTGTGCTCAAAGGGTTGGAGGGGCAGCATCGAGGACATTAAGGCTGCATGGAGGACCATGACATGGCACCGGGGCCGAGCCCCAGGAGGGCAGGCAGCCTCATGCAGCAAGCCAGCCGCGTGCCGTCACCTGGCTCCTGGCTCCTGGCTAGACTGGCAGAATTGAAATGTAAGAAAATTCTGGGTTCTTGGATGGGAGAAAGGATTTCTTTGAACTGCCTTTCAAATCTGGATAAACTCTCAACACAGAAAATTTGAAGGTTGGTCAGTTCCCAGTAGCAGCTCAAATCAGCTCCCTCTACATTAGAATCAGTAATACTGTGCCAGCAGTCAGTGGGAATAGATAATGAGCAATAAGCTGTTTTAAGAAATTGCATTATTTTCTTGATTTCACATAAGATACAGATGAAGCAAAAAACCTCCTGCAAAGGAGCTTCCCTAGGAGAGAATATTTTAAAATGCTCTTCGCTTACGCATAAAGTCTGTTCGGAAGAAAGCTCTCAGGGATGAGGTGTCGATGTAAAATTAGTTCACTTGTAAATAGGGTTTTTAAAACAGCACGTTAATTACATGGAACTAGACTCTTAGGAGAATCCCAGCGATGAGTACGTGGTGCAGGGGCTCATCACAGCCATGAATAAAGTTGATCTACACCTCATTATTCATGCATTTTAATAAAAAAAAACAAAACACAGCTGGGAAAGAAAGAAAACTATACAACAGGAATACAGGAATGCCCTGAGTCATTTCTGTGAAACCATGCTTCGGGTGGCCTGAGCCTTCCAACATCACAGGCTTTTCTAAGCCTGGAGTTATAGCTCTAATTTACCCTGTCACCCAATCTTCCAGCTCAGGAACCTCAGCATCATCTACAACCTCCTTTTCTTGTTCATGCTCTATGACTGATTTATTATCAAATCTTCTCAGTCCAGCCTCAGAAATAGACCTAAATCTAGCCACTGCCATCCATGCCTAGCCATTGTCACATGGGCCCCCCTAACCATTTAAAAAACGTTTTTCTAAGTGCTTCTAATAAAAGCCAATGTCTATGCAATGCTTACGGTGTGCCAAGGATTGTTAAGAGCATTTCATTCTCACAACAATGATATGAAGTAGGCGCTTTTTTTCATTCCTGTTTTACAGAAAGAAGAAGTGCAAAACAGAGAGGTTCAGTAATGTCTCCAAAGTCACACAGCTGGTAAGTAGCAGATCTGAAATTTGAATTCATGTAGTGTGTCCCTAGAGTCTCTGTTCTTAAACCACTAAAGCCTATTGTTTTTTTAATTTACGCCACTGTTGTTTCTCCTGTTGCATTTTTTGAGAATAGGTAATACAGATAAGTGGTTCAAAACTCAAAAGCTACAAAGGCTGCCTACTGAACAGACTCCCTCCCACACCAGTTCCCCATCACCAGGCCCTTGTTGTGGAGGTGGTCAGCATGCCCAGTTTCGTTAGTAGCCTCCCAAGCAAGTGCTTATGTCATCTCCCTCTCACAGAAATAGAGTATGCTGGATGTAATCCGGCATGTTGCCTTTTTTACTTAACAGTGTATATTGAAGATAATTCCATCAGTACATGAAGAGCATCTTCAGACTTTTTTTTTTTTAAACTGCAGATGGTCTAAATCAGGGTGGGCAAACTTTTCCGAAAAAGGTCCAGATAGTAAATATTTTAGGTCTTGTAATCCATATGGTCTCTGTCATATATGTTGCTGCTTCTTTTCTTTTAAAGAAAAACATTTAAAGATTTAAAAACATTCTTATCTCATGGGTTGTATAGGCCACATTTGGCCATGGACCATAGTTTGCTGACCCTTAAACTCACAGGCTTTTACCTTGTTGTCCTGTATCGAGCCTTCTCCCACGCTGGCCTCCTAACCATTCTGAAAGAGCTAGCTTCCCACCCTACAGATCTCATGCTGCCACTGCCCCCTTCTCCCAACAGAAGTTCAGACCGCTCGGTGTTGCCTACAGTGCCCTTTCCAATCTATGCACTTCTTACCACATCTAATGCACTGGTCTGCACCACCATCTGCTCAACTCCTGCAGTGCCTTCCTTGCTCTACTCTTGTTACAAAACCTCTTGCCTTCCAAATCCAATCCCAGTCCACAGCCCCAGGGGTCTTTTCCCACACAGATCACATCTGGGAACCTCCAATGGCTTGTTGCTGCCTTAGAAGGAAGTGACCTTCCTTATCATTGTCTACAAGGTGGGCCAGTTCCACTTGGCCCTCTTGTCCAAGCTCATTGCTATGCGCCTTACTCCCTCCACCAGTTATAGCAGCCATGCTGCCTTTTCTGTTCCACAAACAAGCCAAGCTCATTTCTGCCTCTGTGGGTGCTGTTCCCTTGGTTGGCTCCTTGGAGTTCAGCCCCGGTTCAAACACCACCTCCTTGGTGTGGCCTTCCCTCGGATCTCCCAACTTAAAGGGCCACTCCGCTGGTTGGTTCTCTCTTGAATCATCATGCTCTACTTTCTTCATGGCCTTATGGCGACCTAGACTTGTATTTTGATTTGTCATCGCAGTCTCTCTGCTCTGCTAGAACATGTAAGCATTTCCAGTGCCTAGCTCATCCCTGACACTACAAATTTTTTGACTAAATAGTGGAAGAATTTCAGTCCAGTTCACCTTTCCTGGTGGATCTCTCCCAACTCTTCACCTTGTAGTTCTGTTGATCTTCTCACCAATTGCTAACCATGAATTACCCTCTTAATATTTTACACCTTTGCACATATTGTCCTCTTGGTCATCTCCTCCTTCTCTGAGAGACAAACTCCTACTCACCCATCAATACTCAGCTCAAATGTTACTTCTTCTAAGAAGCTTTTATACTTTCCTTCCAGAGCATTTTCTACAGACACTGTGCCATAATGATTTACCTACCACAAATGTTTACTTATTTACTTTTATACCCTGATTATCCTAAGCATTTTACACACACACACACACACACACACACACACACACACACACACACACCAGTGACCTGGTGCATGGATTTATACACACTGAAAGAAAATTAATTAGAAAGTGGCTGGCAGGGCAGGATTAGACAAGATGGACCGGTCATGCCCTGGAGCCAACCTCCCACAGTCCCTCCCTGGCCAGCCACATCTGGGATGGCACTGTGGTTAAAAGGGGGTCTGTGGAGGGAGCAGGGTCCCTCTGGCAGGTGGGGTCCCTTGGCCTGGCCTGAGGGGATTGGGCCAAAACTGGCTCTCTGACATCCCCCGAGGGATCCCAGAGTGTGAGAGGGCACTCTGCAAAGCTGCTGTTGTACAGGGTGTGGAACACAAATGCAAGTGTGCAATTAACCAGATTCGGGACTGACAGTGCCCCAGCAACAACATAACCCATGGAATCTCATGGCCCCGTGAGGAATTGGGTTCCCTCCTCTCTGGTTCCAGGGTGTATCACTCAAGAACCACTGCTGCCTAGTCATTGTAGCTCGGCAGCTCCTGTGTTAGAGTGTCTGCCCTCTGATGGTCAGTGCACATCATAGCCACTGGTTGGATGAACACGTAGCATATTAGCCATATATATATTTATATGGTAAATATGAACATATAATATAAATAGAAACACTTAGCTCTGTAACTCTCCTAATAATCCTAACAAGGCAGGTACTATTATTACCTGTACTTTGCAGATGAGGAAACTAATGTGAGGTTAGGAACTTATCCTGGTGGATCTGGAATTCACTACCAGTTTGTTCAGCAGCCAGTCAGCGGTGGCTCTTTGTCCTTGAGCTCTCAGCATGTCAGGGGAAACAGATCTGTCCTGTTTCCCTGTGTGAGACCTGGGGGCCATAGCTTTGCTCAGATAGAGATCAGTTGGGACTTTCTCACTTCCCTGTTGCAAGGTACTCCCTTGTGGGGGCACAGATGTCCCTCTGTCAGCCAGATGGAGAGACACAACTACCAGGCTGCCATCCACACACCTGTGACTGTGCCGTCACCAAGGGCAACCAGATGTCCTTGGGGCCTTGCTCCTGCTGCCACATGCTGCTTATCCATGTGGACATAAGCTGCTCTGCCAGCTCACCCCTGAGCTAATGCGGAGGGACCACAGGGATCTGGGCAGGAGGGTGAGATCCCGGAGGCAGAGGGAGACAAGGGCAGAAAGAGCTGCTGCTTCCTTATCTTTTTCTTTAGTTATTGATTTTCCCAGCTTCATGAGGCATCGCTGACAAATAAATTCAATATATTGAATATGTACGATGTGAAGATTTAAGTACATATTGTAAAACGCAGAGCAAAGGACACAATTACCCAAATGAAAAGGCAACCTATGGAATGGGAGAAAATGTTTGCAAGGTGTATATTTTTAAGGGGTTAATATCCAAAATATATAAGGAACCCTTACAACTCAGTAGAAAAAAGTTAAAAATAAATCCTGGTTTAAAAAATAGACAAAGGACTTAAGTAGGTATCTTAAATAGAAGATATATAAATGACCAATAAGTATATGACATATGCTCCACATCTTTACTCTCCTTTATGTGAAGAGACCTTCCTTGCATTAGCATGTTTCCTAAGTACAGGCCCCTCTCTGCTGCAGTGGATGCTGGGATGCAAGGGAAGAGCGTGCTAGGCTGCATCAGCCGGGCTCCTCCGACCACATGGTGAACGTTTTAGCTCACTGGGAAAGTTCTGTCCAGAGAAGTGGGTCTCAGATGTTAGGGTAGTGCTACTCACAATGTGGTCCTTGGGCCAGCAACATCAGAACTACAGATTTGAATTTTAACACCATCCCCTAGGAAATGCATAAGCATATTAAAGTTTGAGAAACACCCACCCAGGTGCCTGATTAAAATGTGAGCTTGGGACTCCATGCCTTAGAAATTCCGATTCACTCTATCAGGATGAGATTCAGAGATCTAACAGGTACCACCTACTTTTTCTTTCTGCCTGTTTTTCTTTTTTTGAGCCACTGCAGTACAGAGGCAGAGCTGCGTGGTAGAAACAGTGCAGGTGCTATATTTGGACAGTCTTGAGATCAGATCTCAGCTCTGCCACCTACAAGGTAGGTGGTCCTGGGTGACTACTTCATCTTGCAAAGCTTTAGCTTTCTCAAATACATCTAACATGGAGACACTTAAATGACTTTAGCTTCGGGTGTGGGCTTTTATTTTTATTTTTTAAGATATATTTTTACTGATTTCAGAGAAGAAGGGAGAGACAGAAATATCAGTGATGATAGAGAATCACTGATTGGCTGCTTCCTGAATGCCCCCCACTGGGGATCAAGCCCACAACCTGGGCATGTGCCCTTGATCAGATTTGAACCTGGGACCTTTCAGTCCACGGGCCTACACTCTATCCATTGAGTCAAACTAGGGCTGTGGGCTTTAAAGATGAGAACACATATAAAGTGCTCAGTACCAAATCTGTGGTACAGGGTATACCCACAAGGCCAAACAGCTGTCCCCTGGCTGCACCGCTGAATGGTAGATCAGGGCACACAATACTGATTAGTTTCAGCTGCAGGAGCCCAAACAGGGCTCACTGATGTGTAGTACCTGTAGTTTCTCTGTTACGTAATCCTGACCTTAAAGACAGAGAAAGGATCAGACCACAGCAGCTCTCAAACTTTATCATGTGTTATGAATCATGTGGGAAGCAACTTAAAAAATGCTGCTTCCCAGGGGTCCTGTTTCATCAGATATAGGGACCTCCATTTTCTTACTCCTCACCTGAAGATATTTTTTTCCCATGGATTTTTAGAGAGAGTGGAAGGGAGGGAGAGAGAAGGAGAGAGAGAGGAACATCAATGTGAGAGACACGCATTGAATGCCTTCCACACATACCCCAAAAGGGGCTGGGGAGTGAACCTGCAACCCAGATACATGCCATGGGCAAAGAATCCATCTCACAATTCTTTGGCGCACAGGCTGAAGCTCTAAACACTGGACACACCAGAGGGGTGGGATCCATACTTTTATGATTTGATGCCTAAGTCCTCACCCCGAGAAACCCTGGTTTAGAGAATATGTGTATTTATTCAGTACCTGGAGCCTGTGACTCAGCAGGGTCCTGGGCCGGTGCTGGGAAGCACACACAGGAACAAACGAGACCTAGCTTGGGTCCTCCCCGCTGGGAGCTGGGCTCCAGGGAGAATGTGGGCTTTGTGCTGCTCCACTGGGCCCTCACAAACAAAACAAACCCCAGCAGCCCAGCAAGGCCATGACAAGAAGCCGTACCTGGGCCTCTGCAGCTTCAATGCCGTGGGAGAGGTTGCCGTTTTGCACGGGCTCTGAAGCATCACTGGATGTCGTCATTTCAACTTCTGTGCTGGTGCTGTTGGGGAGCTCGATTTTTTCTGTGACATAATTGGGACACACACAAAGAAAGCAAATGGTGTCAGTGAGGTGAGGGCCATACTGGAAAGAACACCTAAAATACTGGCCAAGGGAGACGACTGATGGTGGTGTCTGGGGGGGAGATAAGGCTGGGGTTGCACTACTTCCTCCCCGGGCTTTCTAGCAGACTCAGCCCTCTTGTGCCAGGCGAGCAGTGCAGGCACCAACTGGGTCTGCCTGCCTTCAGTGGGAGGAGGTTAAACGCTTCCCAGACCCTCTGGCCATGCTGGGTAGAGTCTTGGACTTTGGGAGACCACGGAGCTGTGTGGTTCAGTGTCAGGGCCGCCGCAGAGCACCAGAATACCCATCAGTATCAGACACGAGAGTGGCAGGCTGCTCACAGAGTATCAAATGCTTGTTTTTCTGGCAACTTCAGAAGAACCAACAATTTCTCTCACTGGTAAAACGTCACACAAAATAATTTGAGAGTTACACAAAAATTGTTGGATTTGAAGTGGCCAAATTTTGGAAATCATAGGGAAATGTTTGTTCATTTATGTATTTACTTGTGAAATATAGAGGCATAAAATATTTATATATGGAAAGCCACAGAAATTCAAATTTATCTTCCCATGTTTTTAGTAGTGACAGTGATATGCATGGGATGATCTGCTGTGCGTGGCTACTCCAGTTTATCCCAGAAGCTTGGCCCAGTTATTTACTAGTAAACTAAAAAATACTAAGCATGGGGGAATAGAAAAACTCTGCTTTGGAGTGTCTATTGGAGAAGTAATATAACTTTACGATAGGCCTGCAATGGTCAAACTTGACCTTAGCAATGCAGGGTGCTGGGTACCAAAATGGAGTTAAGATGCCCAAGGAAAGACATAAAGAGATGAGAAGAAACAACCTCCCAGGCACAAAACCTAACCCAGTGCGTTTTTTTTTTTTTTTTTTTTTTTTTTTTTAGTTACAAAGTTGTTCAGAGATCCAGTCTGCACAGGAAGCATCCTTGGAGTTATGTGTCCTACCTTCTCTTGAAGGGTTAAACCCAAGTCTAAGGTTAGCCAGTAATTAGGAGAAGGACCGGGACTGAACCTAGGCATCTAAGTCTTATACTGCAAGCTGCCTCATTCCACAAAAATCAACAAGTGGTGCAGAAAAATAGCTTGTATAATCGAACTTAAATATCAGAAGCAAAATTCAGCCTATGCAATTAAACTTCTGTGCTGTGGCTTTGCATTTTTAGACTATAAAAGCAAGATAGGTTAATTCCAAACAATTAGTCCAAGTTCACAGAAGCATAAAGAAGCAGAGAAAAAGACAGAATTCATAATCCCAACCCCAAGAAGTAGCTATTATTCATATTTTAGTATATGTCGTTCCAGCTTTTTTTTTTTTCTCTTCATACCCAATAGCATCTTGACTGTTTCTTGGCCAAAGATTTCCTTTGAGCTGTAAGTCAGGTAACAGGGGAGACAGAAAGTCTTCTAAGGAGTTACATGTATTTTGAATGCAGCACCGTTGAATTTTTTTTGCAGATAATTTTAGTATCTTGGGCAATAGCATCATTTATAGCCCAGATCCAGATTAGGTTAAATTTAGTTTGAATTTAGAATTGGAGAGCTCTATTACAGTTACCGACAGGAGAGGAGGAACATGTTCCAAGTTAAAATAAGATGCCTGAATGTCCTGATCTAGCCACACAGGAGCTCAGAAAAAGTCAGCAGAAAAGACCTGGGCTAGTGGTATTGCTGAGTTCCCAAGAAAGGGGAGGCTCAGGCACCTGGCAGGGACCCTGCCACTTGGTTAGGAATCACCAAGTAAACCAGCTGGCAATTCAGTGAGTGTGCTGTATGCGATGTCACACGTATAAAATTTGGTTACCAGGCAAGAATTTCAGAAGAGGTGCTCTCTCACTTCTTGTTAAATAGCCAATGATGTCTCTCTCTGTGTGTGTCCTCTTTATGTGGCATCCCTAAAGTGAAGTGATTTTCTAGTCTTCAAGAGAGATGCCTGGTTTAGGAGCTGGCTTTATTTGATGTTCCCCATAGGATCCTTTTCTTCTTCTTGGAGTTCCCCTAGGGCAGGAGACACAGAGTATCTACCCATGGTCTGTACCCACCAGGGGCACTGGACTCCGCCCAACACTCAGGACAGGCTGTGTCAGTGTGGAGCCAGGGGTGCACTGGGTCCTGCTCTCCGCTCCCCTCTATGCACTCCATGAAGGGCCCTGGGCCAAGTCTCCCTGCACTCACCCACATGATTGGCAGCCCCATTCTGCCTCTCGTTCTCATCCACCTGGCACTTCTTCTTGGCAATCTTGTGGAGAATGGAAGCCTTTTCTCTGAACCTCCCTGAAGCAAGAGAAAGTGGTGGGAAGGAAAGAGGATAAGGAGGAAAATGAAGAGAGGCCCATGGCAGATGGCGAAGCAGGCCTGTGGCTTCTTCAGGTACGCTGCACTGTAACAGCGGCCCCGCCTTCCTGTCCCATCCCAATGCCCAGGTCCTGCAGGAAGGGCTCTTTCTTACCTGGGTGGATGCTTCAGCTCACTTCTCTATTTGAGAATCTCAAGCTGCCAGACCACAGACGAAAGGTTTCACTTGGAATTCTTCTCTCCCTCCCAATTGCTTACAAAGCACTGATCCTCCCCAAAACTCCCCCTGCTGTGAGATCCAAAGCAACTCCAAAGACACAGAGTGGCTCTGGGGGCACAGCCACATCTCTGGGATTAAATGCGTTTCCCAGAAATGGTGTTGACAATGGGAAGTCATGCCGAGGGATCCTTTGATTTGAATTTGGTTTTCAGATATGTATCATAATGAACTCTGCAGGATCTGAACAAGTCAGGAGTAAGCATCAGTTTTCCAAATTAACTGAGTCAGCTGCAGTTAAAGCATCAGGGAAGCAACTCATTCCATTTGTGGGGGTTTGGGGTGAGGAATGGCCAACTGCGCACAGCAAGGATGTCTGTTGGTGATGAGATGCATAGAGAAAGGTGCTGGAAAACATACCAGTCTCAAAGTAATCATTTTAAACAGCTGTGCCACAAGTACAATGCTTCATTTCTTTTCCATTACTGACACAATTAATGGGTAAGTGCATGCAACAAGCAGAGGAAAAAAAGCATGCAAAAGTGTAGAGATTAGTGAACCATAATACATTTTTCTTTCTTCTCTAATACTTGAGTCCCCTCTGCTCTCCTCTCCCCTCCCGCCCTCTAGAACAATCAAGGTACAAAGGAACTTTATTTTCAACTGATTATTTCTCCATTAATGTCCCTGAAAACACACAACCTCTCTGGTTTGGTGGTTCGGTGCTTTAGCAGTGTATTAACAGGGGATCTCATTCTACTTTTCCACTTATACCAACATCTAACCAAATCCAACCCTAAGTGTTTCTTTTTGCGAGTCTCCCAGGATGGGGCATGGCAGGTTGGCATCTCCCCTCCCCCCATCATGGGCGGAAATCATGGCATGTGGACATAGTGGTGACTTGTGTGATTGGTTGGGAGTGACTGAAGTTGTGAAGGAGAGTGAGATCAGTTGCTTCCAGTGGTGGAAGCAACTGATCTCACTCTCCTTTCTGCTCACACGCTCCCCTAGTCACAATTCTAGGGGCCTTTGCTACCACAGAGGCAGCCTTTAGGGTGGAAGCACCTGAGTCTTGGCAATGAATGTGCTCCAGAGGAGCACCCTCACAGGAAGCAGGAAGGACAACATTGCATGGAGAAGAGGCCAGCCTGTGGCTGGGGCTTCATGAGGCATGAGGAGGATGGATTTGGTAATGGGCATGATGTTGAGGTTGAAGGCTGGCATTAGGTTCACCATGCTGAAAAATTTTCTGAATTTAGTTATTTCTATTTAATCTGCAAGGAAAACTCTGGGAAGAAAAAATGGAAATAAAAGGAAGTCTGAAGATTAGCAAAAGGAGGAGGTAAAAGGGAAAGAAAAAGGAGAGAAAGATAAAGAATTCAAAAAAGAAGGGGGTGGGCTGGAGGCTGTGCTGGAGGTTGCCCAAGAAGTATGGATGCAGGACCCTTTCCTGACTTCAGTCTAAACAGGGGACTTCTTGTAGAAGAAACTCCCAAGAAGTACTCAGCCCAGAAGACAGAATCATCAGATGCTCAAACCTCAGAGGGAAGGTAGGAGAGGGAGGGGCAAGGGGAAGAGATCAACCAAAGGATTTGTATGCATGCATATAAGCCCAACCAATGGACACAGACACCAGGGGGTGAGGGCATGAATGGGGGAGAGGGGTAATGGGAGGATAAGGACACATATGTAATACCTTAATCAATTAAAAAAAGAAAAAGAAAAGCCCAGAAGAGAAAAAGGAAGTTCTGAAACATTACAGGAGACGATACTTCTGCTAATAAAACCATTCTGTGGTCTCAGGATCCTTCTTTGAACTTGGAACAGTCAGCAGCGTTATGACATAAAGATGATCAATAATTGCTATTTAAAACTTATATATAAAGTAATAACAAAGCAAGAAAGCTTTCAAAAGAGAAAACAAATAAGCCTGTAGAAATAAAACCTGAAATTACCCAATCCAAGTAATGCCCCAAAGTCATGAATCCTGGCAGAGAAGCTGTTGATAGAAACCAGCTATTTGCCATATTGCTTGTGGTACCGGAACCTTCTCAGAGAGAAACGATTATAAAAGAAACCCAAAGCATGGAAGGGGTTGGCCCCTCTTTGTGCCAAAAAACGAAACAGCGATTGGCGATGGTCACCGTCACACATGGGATGGTTTCCCCAAAATTTTTAAAGGTCTGGGAGCATGGGGTAGGAAATAATTGCAGAATTGGGATTTCGTAGGTTCTCAAACATTTTAACAGGTCATCTGGGGTTTCCTAGAATGTCACCATTTTTTCCTCACACTCTATCCACTGAAAGGTGGAAGGGACCAGTCTTACTTGTTCTGGGTGAGTCCCTCCCTCCCCCAAGGGTTAGCCCTCTGGGTGTGCTTGAGGCAAAACTGCAGAGGTTGCTGTAGAGCTAGCTTCTCCTCCCCCTTCTTCAGCTGCTTAATGCAACCTTTGTCTCCGTGAGCCTCACTGATCACCATTCTACATTCTGAGTGCTGAGAATGGCTGCTCCATAGCCAAGGAGGACTTAACCTTAAAGACCAGTTTCTAAAACAGCAGCAGTGGCAGGTCCAGCTTCAGAATGTAGCACATAAGGTGGTAGGGCAGTGCCTGACAATGCAAGGTGTGCTCATTTGGACCAGCAGACCCCTCTGGGGTCACCACAGGGGACCTTTTGAGAGTCATTCTGAGGAAGAGGTTGATAGGACAAGAGTGAGCAGGGGCAAAAGCCATCAAAGGACCTGTGATTCTCAAAGCAACCCTTGGGGGCAGAAGGCACACACCTTTAGGACCTGTTCAGCCTTAAGCCACAAGCTGGGGAGAACATCAGCAGGGTGTGTGTGTGTGTGTGTGTGTGTGTGTGTGTGTGATGGGGACAGCACAATATTGTGATTGAGTGGATGTGACTTAAAAGCAGGTAGATCTGAATTTAAGCTTCAAATCTCTTCCTTGCTCTGCTGGCTAAGTTTTGGTGAGTTCCTGAGTATTTCTAAGTTTCAGTTTTCCGATGGCTCATGAGTCAAATGCACGCTTTAAATAAAAACCGGTGTAAGGGCTTATTACATGCCTGGCATTGAAAGAAATCTTTAAGTAAAAGGAAGAAGAAAAATGAATTAACACAAAGCTCAGGGGCAAGGGTGACATGGCCTTGAGTTGCTCTAGGAGAATCCTTGACATCATCCCTTTCTCAGTCCACACTTGCAGGATTAGGGAATAAGCCACATCCTGACCTGGCAGTTTAAGCATCCTGGGGACCGTGTTGGATTGGGGTTCAGGTTTCAGTGCGTACTCCAAAGTCAGTTCCAAAACTGACTAGGAAAAGGATCCCTTTATATCTTCCTGAAACTGAGAAGGTCAAGAAGGTGATGGAGCTGGCCTTTGGTGTTTTAAACATTGACCCTTTGCAATCTTAAAAAGGAAAGATGCAATCAGCTTTTCCCCATTCCCCTGTGCAGGCAGAGGACAGGCAAGAAACCACTGAGGCCGCACAATGGATTTGGGTAGGCTCCAAAGAACTTAATGATTTTTACCTTCCAGAGTTTTAACTGCTCTGTGTCTCAGGCTCTGAATTTTAAAGTGGGGATCATAAGCACACCAATCTCATCCAGTTGTTGGAAAGCTCTAATGCGTTAATACACACCATGGTTTGGATGGCTTCTGACACAGTAAATGATCAGGAATTTACTCAGAAAGTGTTATTATTGTGGAAGTGAGTGACAGGATATTCTTCCCATAAGTTACTGAAAATAAAAAGATTGACATTCAAAACTGAATTGACGCTAAGGAGCCTCAGGGACAGGAGACCTTGCTTCAATAAACTATTTTAGGCCTGCGGATTCCACGTTGGCATAAAGGTGGATGCCTACACAGAGGCAGAGAGGAGAGAGCTAAGGAACAAGTGTAGTTTTGTGCCTGAGGATAAAGAATCAAGATCTTTTTGAGTACTTTCCAAAGTGAGTAAAGGAGTGATTTTAAAAACATGTTTTAAGGCAACTTAAAAAAATATACTTTGTTTCAGTGTAAACCCTGAAAGTGTTGTTAATGAGCAACAAATATTTGTACACTTAAAACCTCAAAATAGCAAATTCTGTTTAAATTGTGAGGCACATTCATCAAAACCTAGTGGCAATAAAAAATTTTTAAAATTGATTTTAGAAATGAAGGAAGAAAGAAATAGAAATATCAATGATGAGAGATAATTATTGATTGGCTGCAGATCTCCTCCTCCTCTGGATGGAGCCTGCAAACTGGGCACATGCCCTGACCAGGAACTGAACTGTGACCTCCTGGTTCACAGGTGGACACTCAACCACTCAGCCATGCCACCTGGACCGAGTGACAATTTGAATACAGTTCACTTTGGTCTGCAATTTGCAAAAGAATAGCAGCTGAGAGCAGTGAGCAAGGGGTGGTAGGAAAGTGGAGAGCAGTGAGCAAGGGGTGGTAGGAAAGTGCCGAGGAAAGGATCCAAACATAAGGGTCTAATGTGAATAAGAACAAATTCTGAGAAACAACCGGAATTAAAACCTTTGACTCAGTCACTCTGATGAAAAACAGAAGCCCCAAGCTGCCTCATAAAAGAAACACAGGCGGGTCTGTTCACTCAGAGGAGATGGACTTTGCTTCTGTTCTGCCGATAATTAAACGGGCCCCTGGAAGTTCCTGACATCGTCTCCACCACGCCTGGAATAGGCATTGTAACGAAGGCAGCCTCGGGGCTGGCAACCAGATTAGCTGCTGCTGACGACGCAGAACCACCCCAGCACCAGCCACACAGGGAGATGGGATGACACGGATCTACTGCAGCAAAGGTGGCTCCCATGGGCACTGTAATGAAAAGACTTCGGTTTGGCAGAAGAAAAGAAAAAACTGAAACAGAAGGGGAAACTTGAACATAGTGTATTTTAATCTATTTTTGTGTTTTCAGTTCTGCCTTTCCTGCCTCAGTCTTTGTAGCTTAAAGAGCAAAAGTGCACCTGAACTTTCCTTCTTTTTGCTCCTGGCCTTTTTTTTTCCTTTCTGGAGGCACAGATGCTAGTCAGGCAGACCTCCCCTCATCAACCGGAGAAGCCAGGCAACAGAACTGATGTGGCAACAGCAAACTCTGACCTTGGGGTCATCCTGGGCTCCTCCTCCACACCACATATGCAATCCATTATAATGCAAGGCTGTTGTCTCTATTTTAAAATATTTCTGAAGCTGCCCCGCCTCTGCCCCTGCCCAGCATCAGGTCTGACAGGGACAATTCTGCTAGTCTCCTAGCTCATCTCCCCTTCCCCCTTTACCTCTCCATCCCCAGGCTGACCTCATCCTGATATCCATCCTTAGTAATCAATCAGATCATGCCACTCATTTCTCTGTGCAAATTCCGGCAGTGGCTTCCCAGGTCAGAGTGAAGGCCAAAGTCTTCACAATGACCTGTAAGTTCTAACCAGGGAGACCACCCTGCCTCACTATCCCCCCACTCGCCTAGCTCCCCTGCTGTGCTATTTCAGGGAAACGCTGTGCAATGCAGGGCCCTGGCATTTGCTGCTCCCTCTACCTGGAATGTTCTTCCTCCAGAGATCCACTGGGATCCCTCTCAACTCCTACAAGTATTTGTTCAAACGTCACCCTCTCCTCAAAACTTCTCTGAGCAGCCCGTTTACATTTGCGGCTTCCCTCTCAGCATTTCCTATCCACATTTATATCATCTAATGGACTGGGTAGCCATGCCCCAGGAGGGCAGGGTTTCTGTCAGTTTTCACTATTCTCTCCCCAGCACCCAGTAGGGCTCAATAAATCCTGTTTGTGGTTTCCAGGCAAACCACAGAGATTGTAACTCTTTAACATGCTTCTTATTGGATAATGGCCCAAAGTAAATCCTTTCAGATCTACCCAAGTCCATGACACCAGTGGGGTTGAGAGTCCACAGGACCCCAGGCACTTTCTGGAGGTAAACAGGAGAAAATGGGATGGACTAGACATTCACCTTCCAGAGGCAGAAGACAGGGCTACACCACCTTCCCTATCTGCACATCCAAGGTGAGGGCTGAAAGGAGTGTTAGAGGAGGAGGCGTGGTGAGCAAGGCAGGGAGCAGAGCAGGAAGCTGGGCTTGGGCCCCTCATTGTCAAGGCCTACCTAAGGCTCAACCTGCAGCTTTCTCCACCGATTCCCACACTCCTCCTTCCCAAGTGGAAACCCTTCGTTCTCATGGCACGGTGACTGTACCCCTGATACAGCCCTTCTTTCAATTTGCTGCCCACAGGTCCAAGTTCCCATCCAGAGGCCAGGCTTCTCTGGGGAAGGGACCTTCTCTCTGCCATCTTTGATTCCCGAAAGGAGTGTCTTAGAATAATGATTGGCCCATCACATGCACTCCCTGAATTGCAGCGAAGCTCACTAGGGAGTCAGAGCTTTCCTCTAAAGTCAGTACAAATGAAGAACAAGCTGCCACTCTGCAAATATTAACCAAACCTGTGCTATGCACGAGGCAGCGTGTGGTGAGTAAGGTAGATCCAGGGGGTGCCCTTGTAGAGTTAACAGCCTAGAGCCAGAGCCAGACAAGAGACAAGGACTTAAGATTCATGCTCTGATGGTGGGACCCTCCCACAGGGTATCAGAGAACAGTGAAATCAACACACTACCTTGCAGCTTGAAGGAATAAACTCCTTTTCCATTCTATAAACTGTCCACATTGGGCAGCAGATTCACCTAATGGAATCTGGTCTTATTTTTATTCTAGTGAGCTAAACATTAAAAATAATAATTTCATCTTAAACAATAAACTTCAAGAACATAGAGTTCATTTATTCTTACATCTATTTTTGAAATGCAACCTCTAAATTATTTTTTCTAATTTTTGTGAAACATCATGGAAAACCATTTATTATAAGACTACAGTGACAATTAATGGAAATGAAACTAGTACTGGCATGAAGCACTTTGTAAACTGTTTTTAGTAAATGTTTTGTGAATGTGCCACCTAATAAAAATGATTAATTTAATTGCAGTTATACTTATAGACATAAAGGACTAGTCCCTGTAATTAAAGAGAATATATATACAACTATATCTCAAATGGTGCCCAAACACATCATACAAGGAAATGAAGCAGCCACCTTTCCCTATTAAGGATTTAAAAAATAATTTTCCATAACAGCCTTCAGAATCATGTGTGAAGAACAGACCTGTGGACATGTGAATTGGTTCCAAGGTCTCTCCCAGCAGTCACTTTACCATTGGAAACAGAGTTTTTTCATAAATATTTTGGAAGATTTCCAAAGCTTTTCAAAAGTTGACATCCTAAAGATCAATATTTTGTTCTTCTTTCCAATTTCTTTCTTCTCCAGGGTCTTTGCCTAATCCATCTTCTATCTTCACTCCTTCCCTTTCCCCTCAGCATAGACTCATGGTCAATTCTCAACTTTCTTTTGACTGCAGATTTTCTGCTAATGCTGCCTTCTCACTGTCCCTTCACAGTTAGGCTCTGTCCTATGGTTCACTTTTTTCGCCACTTACCTCTGCATCTGGCATTTGTCAGCACAACTCCGCTAAACCTTCCCCCGGCCACCTCTTCCTCCATGTGATTGGATGTCTCAGTGGCATCTATTATTCCTCATCCCTCTTTTTGGAATCGTCTTTGATTTTCAAGGTCTCCCGAGAATGTGTCTTCCATGTCATTTTTCCTAAAAGGCACCCACCTTGCTCTCACTTCTTCATTCCTCACATTCTCTCAAAGCACCTGGTAGACCACTACCTGCACACTGATGATTCCCAAATTCAGACCTCTGGCCAAGGTCCTCTTAGCCAATGAACTTCTGAACATCTATACTTGGAAGTCCCTCTGATGGTTAAACTCAACATGCCTCAACCCTACCTTTCTTTATATATCTTTCTTCCTAGGAACTGGCTCTGCTGTTTGAATTTTTATTTTCCCGCCAACACTCACTCGCATCCAGTAGTTACCATGTCCCTTTTGATTCCACCTTTGAACACTTTAGATCCAACCTTTCCAGCCTGGATGTAGGTTACAGCCTCTTACTTGGTCTCTCAGTTTTTAATTGCACTGCAGACATCCCTCCAATGTATCCTTCACAGGGCTTGGAATGCCCCACACTTCTTATTTGCTTGTCTTATTCCTTTTAGACTCTGCTTTAGGCATCTTATCTTTCAGAAAGTTTTTCCTCAGTCCCATTTCTGGGTTAGGAGAGCACCCTGGCCTGTTTCTTACAGGGCTCTTATCCCTACACTATCATAGAGCCTCAGAGGCATTTTACTGACCATCTCCCCAGCTAATCTGTGGGCCCCTCATGGACAAGGATGCTGTTTTTCACCCATCCAACTATCCATCCATCCATCCCAGTGCTTCTTTCTTAGGCTGGTCCTTAGAAAGTGTTTATGAACATAACAACATAAACACACAGCAAAGAAGAAAGTGTGTGTGTGTGTGTGTGTGTGTGTGTGTGTGTGTTGCGTGAAAAGCTATTCAGTTTATCTTCCCTTTAGGGACAGGGAAGAAGGAAGGGCCAGAAGCAAATGGCAGGAAACTCACCAGATTCCCTTCTTGGTTAATGCTGTGATTCAGTTTCCAAAGTCTAATAGTGTCTACAGTTAATGTTTGTCTTTTTTGAGACCCTGATTTTTAAAAAATAGGTAACTTAATTAAGATCAGGCAAAACTGGAATTTTACGAACCAAAAATCCTCCCAGCAGGTGTCAGATGTAGCATACATTGCTTCAGCAACAGGGCCGATTCACTGACCTTACCTGCGGCCGTCACTGCTGGAGAGCTAGGGCTCTTTATCATTTTAGGTCACTTGCTTTGCTATTTTGGGAACTTAATTTTCTGAACAATTCTATCTCATATACACAGATACAAATGGCTCACACACTGAAATTCTCAAAGGGGCTCGTTTGATCTCAGCTTTGGAGCTTGGAGCCAAGCAGGGGCTGCCAGATAAAAGGTTTGAATGGACGTCTTTCCCTTGTTCCAATCCCCTGCACCCGGAGGGAAACGAATAAAGACTCACTTCACTAAGGCAGGTCTCAGATCCCAAGATTTGGCAACATCGAGCTCCCATACCACCTACTGGGTGTAGAGATCTCTTCCGAGTCAGTGTGTCCAAGCCCATTTCTTGGGTATGTCTCTGAAAGTGCATTGTGACATTTAATCTATTCATTTGGGCAGAGTTTTGTTCACAGCACCTGGCAAATAGTAGGTGCTCACTAAATATGTGTTGAATGGTTACGTTGGCTTATATGTAAAAAAAAAAGAAAAAGAAACTTAAAAAACAAAACAAAACAACAGTTTTCTGAGTCTATCATTACCCAATTGTTTATCGTGATGCAAAGTGGAAGGTTTTAGATTTGGCTAACAGTTATTCAGTAGCAGCCATACTTCATGTACATGCATCATCTCCTGTCATCTGGAGGTCACATGTCTGAAAATGGTCAGTTAATCTGACTTTCTATATTCCATCTTTTTGAATCCTCAACTTTACATTGCAAACAGATGATTGTATATATCACTTGAAATGTGGACTTGCAACAGAATTGTGAACACGTGCTAAGAGCTAAATGACTGAGGGCTTAGGCCCCTGACTAAAATGAGACGATTCAGTTCAGATTTAATCAGAAGAGAAACTTAACATGCTTAACTGAACATGCCAGTCTCCTGGTAAAACATATCACCACTTTTTTTTTTTTAAAGAGAGAAAGCTTCATGGGGAAGGGGGAAGTTATATTATTCTATGTAATAAAGAGCTAATATGCTTACTAGACCAAGTAGCAGAATGACCTTACACACCAAGCCGGGCTGTTGAGGGCTGGTCGACGCAGCCAGAGCTGCAAGGGCAGAGCCCCTTCATTAATTTTGTGCATCAGGCCTCTAGTTAATATATAATAACAGTATTCAAGTATGACTGATGAAGGCAACTTAACATTTTCAGGTCTAGGTGTGTCAGAAAAGAGAAAAAGAAGCACCCACATGTGCCTTCTGCTGCCAGTTAATACCTTCTACATATGCAATGTAGCCAAAGCTGCCTTTATCTGCCAGGTCCAATCTTTCTGCTTTTACTGCCGATAGTTTAGATCATGAGAATAAGATGCAATGAGTCTGAAAAGCTGGATATATTCTAAGTAGAAGAATTCCTTGGTCCTGGTTTTCAGGAAGACCGTGGATTTACCCACACAGCTGGTTTGATATTTCTGACAGATTTGATGCTGGTTACTAGCTGATTAGTCTGATTATGCACATTCGATAGGCTGCTGTCTTCCTAAGACCCAGCTCCAGGGAGATACTTTTAAGAACACATCTCTAAAAAGGTAATGTGGTCAATAGCTGGTGAGTTAAAAAAAAATATATATGTATGTGTGTGTGTGTGTGTGTGTGTGTGTGTGTGTATATATATATATATATATATATATATATATATATATATATATATAATTTTATTTATTTATTTTATTTTTTTGGGTAAGGCCCAGCCTTACAAAGAACATCTGTTCCCAAGAGCCCAGAAAAACCCTCTGGTTATGGGAAGCTAGACTGAATGAGAGAAACCATAAGCCTGGAGAGAATGAAACACGACATGGCATTGGAAATGGTGTCTGTGCACAACGGGGCTCCACGCTGGTAATTGGAAGGTGGCAGGTTAACTTGCAGTGTACCGCTCAGACTTTCTGTAGGGAGTGGTCTGGAGGTAGGAGCCCTCACGCTGTGGTGGGAATTGGATATTCTGTGAAGGAAGAATCACCTTGTCATCCAATTTAGAGAGGACAAAGACTTCCACCCTAACTGCACCCTGGCTTTAAATTAACTCTGGTAAAAAGTCAGGTTTCTAAAACAAGTAAATTAGAAGGTAGTTTCATTACAAAGGCTTATCTGCTTTGTAATAAAGCCACTTTGAATCTCTGTTCAAAGGGCTTATTTAAATTTTTCTGAGGGAAGTGTAAGTTGGTACAATATCTTTGGAGGGCGCTTTGGCAATATCTTTCAAAATTTGAAATATGTATATCTATTGGTCTGGTATTTCCTTCCCCCTCCTCCCTTTCCCTCTACACACTGGTGTGTCTAGGAATTTGTTATATATATCATTTATTCAGTAGAGTTTACTATGTGGGTAAAGAGGATGCTCATGTAACATTATTGTATTAACTAGATAAATAAACAAAAACGGAAACACCCTAAATGTTCATCAATAGGATATGGATGGAACCTACCATGGCAGAGCCACGCAGTGAAATACTTTGCAGCTGCTAGAAGGAATGAGGAGATTCTAAAAGTGCTCATATAGAACATCTCCAAGATATACTGATAAACTATTTGATCTAGTTCATACACAAACTTTTTATTAATATAGTTATTTAAAGGAACGAATCCATTAGATCCTGTGAAATAGACCTTTGAAAAAAAACTATTTTCCTTTTAATTACAACTTCCTGTTTCTCCAAATGCCCGCATCCTATCCCTTCCTCAGTAGGCCATTTTCCTCCCTCAAGTACAAGCCAATCACCTCTACCATTCTGCTTCAGCCGACTTCCTCACCACTCTTCCCATGTTCCTGAGGCTATGGGAAAACCAGTTCACTATTTCTCTTTCCACCATTACTCCTGTCATCATTCTTGGTAATTTTATGGGCCCTGCAGCACTTGGTTCCTCACTGACCTAACCTACTCACTTCCAGCTACCCTTTCCTACAGCTTACCTTATCCACTCACTCCTGCAGCCAGGCCCCGGACCTCTTCATTAGCAACAAATGCACCACCACTCCCAAACTCCTGATTGGAAGCATCTTGCTTTCTGTCCATCACTTTTTATCTGTCTGCTACAACAATTCTTCAACCTCACTGGTCAATTAATTGATGCTACCTGTTCCCTGCCCTCTTTTGGAACAGTTCTTCTCTTGGCTTCTGGGATGCCCTTTTCTCCTGGATTTCTGCTCACCCCAGTCTCCTTTGCTGGGATTCCTACTTCTTCCCAAGCTCTAAATTTTGCTGTAGCTAGGGTCAATCCTGGGAATCCCCTGCCCTATTCATTAGCTAGGTGTTCTTATCCAGTTCTGTAGCATTAAGTAACACCTATGTTGTGTGACTCACAAATTTATATCCATAGCCCTGACTTCTCTCCCAAGCTCCAGACCCTATATCCACTACTTTCCCCACATCTCCATTTGGGTATCTCATAGGTATCTCAAACTTAACACTATCTCTCAATATCACTCACAGAGCTTGGTCTATTCTCAGTCTTCCCCATCAACATATAGTTATACAAAAGTGGTATTTCTCTTTTGTGGAGACATTGTGTGCTGCTTATCTACTATCTATTCCCTTTTCATTTCCTAATGACACAATGCTTCAGTTTTTAAGGACAGCATATAATTCACTCTAACAAACTACATATTCAAGCTTCCTTGAAATTAGGTGTAGTCATGGAACTGAGTTTTGGTCCATTTTACTGGATCTAAAAGGAGGCCTCCTTAAAAATAAGTCAAACCAGCTGGGGAAAATCACTTTGGCTCGTCACCCTTCCAGGAATGCAAATGTGATGGCTGGAGTTATTCCAGCAGCCACCTTGGACCATAAGGTGACCTTGAGGTTGAAAGTCAAATACAAGGATGGTGAAGCAGAAGGATGGAAGGGGCCTGGGTCTTGGGTTATTGTGGAGTCTCCATCTCTGCCATGTATAGCTTGCCTCTGGACTTTTACCTGAGAGAGAAATAAACTTCTATTTGACTTAGCTACTTTTAATCTCTATTTTCTGCTATATATAGCTGAACCTATCCTACCTCATAGATCAGTATATATAACAAAATCTCATCCATTCAAGCACAGATTAAAACATGTGAAAGCCACAGATAACTGTTTTAAGACTACATTTTCAGAGAAAACATCTTGGGCAATAAAAAACACTATTAAATAGTATTCCAAACTTCAATTTTTCTTTGAAAAAGTACTGTACTATTTCACTGCAATTAAGAATATCAAATGACTGGCTAGACTAGGTGACTTGAATATGCTTTTGCTTCTTTGAGATGATGGAGGTTTTCAAAACCTTGCTTTGAGAGACTATTAGTTTCTCAGCTTGGTAAAGGGGCTATTAAGTGTCCATCAAACAGAAGTGTTAATTTCATTAAGGGAAAGATCATTATAACTTTTTGCCTCTGATATTACAACTTTTTATATCTTTTTTTCCCCTTTTACAAATGAACAAAAATAAACTTTTTTTAATAGTAGAGAAATTATTTTTCTGAAATGGCTTCTGTTAAGTGTCAATAAGTTTAGGATAATGTATTGCAAGCAGCTTTCCCCATACATCACTTCTTTGCAAGATAATAGATAGGACTTCTGTTTATCTCCCTACCTATGTGTTTTTATGAACATTTATCTCCAAAGAACAAACATTAATGGTTCTTTATAATGCCATTGGTGAAAAGATCTTTTTTCCTTTTAACTTATCTTGTTCTATTGCATAAAAGTTTGTTGTCTTTTCAACTAGCTTTTTATATTCCCAACTAGAGTAATTTTAGTAAGAGAGCCAAGTTCAATGTATTGAGAATTGTCCAGAGTGACAATGGTATGACATTTGTGTATCTGCAGATGAGAAGCAAACTATGGGTTATTAATTTTAGGTAAAATTGGAGATTGCTCTTCTAAGAATAGGGAGTATCAACCCATGAGGAGATAGAAGGATGGCTGGTCAGGTAGAGGGCTCTGAGGTCAACAAAAGACTATTTCTAGAGTAATTGGTTTGCATCTCTGGAAACATCTTGCTGCAAAAGAAAAATACAGTCATTAGGAAGAGTGATGCTCACTAACCCAGCAAGTCTAATACAATGTCTCGTACAGAGCATGTGCTCAGTTACTATTAAGTGAGCACATTAGTACCAGTCGTCATCTTGAAAGCAGGACTGAGGCAGTAGAGATGCCTTCTACTGGACTCCCCCAGCATCTCGGGT
The DNA here is from genome assembly GCA_011751065.1 of Lasiurus cinereus. Classification (NCBI taxonomy): domain Eukaryota; kingdom Metazoa; phylum Chordata; class Mammalia; order Chiroptera; family Vespertilionidae; genus Lasiurus; species Lasiurus cinereus. Next base: position 47,028,726 of record JAAGEH010000226.1, read on the forward strand.
ATGTGCATCTCACTACTCACCTCTCTGCCTGTGTCCCCCATTAGGGTGCAAGTTCTTTAGGGGAAGGGCTGCCTTTAATCTTCACAGGACCTGTATCCAGTCTAGTGCCTGGGACAAACTGTGCATTAGGGAATGAATGAATGAGTGGATACAATTCTGATTGGCTTGGGGTGGGAAAGGCGGTTGGGTATGGCTCAGCCAGCTGCTCCAGTTTAGGTTCTAGGAAGGGAGGGAAGGTGCCCTAAAGGGCAAGAACAAATTTTGCAAAAATGTCATGATTTTGTTCAGTGCCTAAGAGTAAGTATATTGTTTTAATTAAAATGAAATTTTTATGGTGGAACATTCAAGTAGGGGTTTATGTTTTATTCATTAGCTCCTTGTTGTTCATTCCATGATGCCCTTATTTAATTTGTGGTTCAAAACTTTCCCTTCATGTGATCTTTCTTCAAGCCTTTTCCCCCACTCCCTATACTGCAGCCGATCTAACCTGCCCTCACTCCACCTTGTACAGCTAACCACAGGGGGCCAGGAGGGCAGGATGGGTCAACCCAGTCCTGAGTTCAGGTCCTACATCATGACTTATTGCTTCTTGAGTTCCAGAGAAAATTATACTTTGCTTCTCTGAGTTTAGTTTCTTCATCTTAATAAACTACTTCTTTGAGCTTTGGTTTTCTCATCTTCAATGAAATCTACTTGTGGTATCATTATAAGGATTAAATGACATAAAGCCCTTAGCACTGCTCCTAGCAGGTGGGAGGCATCCAGTCAAGGTGGGTGTGCTCCCATTCTTTTATCCCTCTCTCTGCCTGGAAGGTCAGAACTTACCACTCATCCTTCCCTAATTAACTCATATCTACTGATCGTTTGAGGCCCAGTTCAAAGATCACTTTCTTCACAAAATCTCCTCCTCAGCTGAAAGCATCTTTCCTCCTCCCATAGTGTGCCATCTTCTTCTGCATATCTATGGCATTTACCACTTTCTTCCTGGTGGCTAAGTGACTGCTGTGTTTTAGCTCTTTGCCTGTCTACTAGTCCCATGAAGGCCACCTGCCTATCTTTTAATCTTATGTTTCCCCAAAGCACCCAGAAGAGTAACTTGCATACAGTAGGTCCTAAAATAATGAACTGAATATGTGCAGAACAGTTTTTCATCACTCAATTTCCCTTAGGGTGGGGTGGCATATATAATCCATCTTTCCATTTTATTCACTTCAGTGGGAAAAAACCCTCAGGCCTGATGCAAGTAGCTGATATCATCCAACATCCAGTGAATTCCCTGAAAATAGTTACAAATAATGACTAGTCTCATGGGCATTTACAATAAGGCTCTGCTCTACGGGTAGTCACATTCTAAGATGGTGAAAAGAAATGCTTAAACAAAGGGAGGTATTTCCTGAAGGCTAGCTAGTCCACTGATACCCCAAACATCATCATCTTCATTATACTTCCTTTCATTGTACAACATGGAAGTGACATCAATCCCAGTGATTATTATTTGTACTGACCCAGAGAGGCCCTGAGAGCCTGCAGGAATCCTGCATGGCAGTTGCCAGGTCTGAGGTTACTGAGTAGTTCGGAGAATGTTAGATGGAATCCCAGAATTAGGTATTAGCCTGGCTTGTTATGGAGGCAGTTGCCAGAGGGTGTGGTTTGAAGTGTCTAGATGGAGACCTCCTGTTCCAAGCATCCTTTCTAAAAGTGCCTGAGGGGGACTTCTGTGTGTTCAGAAGACTCATCTTTCAGAGGTTCCCACTCCAGGATAAAGATAACACCTTCACCGGCATTTCCACAGCAGCCTCACAACAGGCTTCATGGAAGAATGGGCTCTATAGCCAATGAAGTCTGTGAGATAGGGCAAACTCGGTTCCTTTTGACAGTGCATTCCGTGCTTCAGTGCACGGTAACCTCTGAGGCTCTGACTCCCCTGGTGAAGAATCTGTTTAACTTAGAAGCTCTCCCACTGACTTAACTATGAAATCAATCTTGTTTTTATTTTGTTTTTATTTTGGCTTGTTCCAAGATTCTGACTGCCATCACATGAAAATAGTATTTCATAGAGCACACTTTAAAAATGTTGCTTTCATTATAATCAGCTATCTCTGCGATGGGAATAAATGTTCAGTTAAGAACAGGACACAAAGGGACATGCATGAAGGGGAAGTCAAGAGAAGAATAGGAAGTGTTTAAGGTGACCATTGAGGCCCTGAATACAATGTCACAGTCATGCCAGGACCCGGGCCAGGGCCAGTCATGGCTATCACTGCAGACATTACTTTGACTTTGTTTTCCTGCCTAGAAAGCCAAGCCATTAGCAAGGGCAGTCATGGGACTGGAAGCCGCAGTTTTGCATCTGCATGTGACCTGGGGTAGGGAGGAAGATCAAGGGGCATTTGGGCAGCAACCCTTGTCCAAATGGAAGTGGAAAGAAGAAAGAAACCAGGTTAAGAGAGAAATGGGGCAACTGAGGCAACAGGGAGGCAGAAGCTCTGGCCATGGGAACCTAAGGGTGGAAGGCAAAGGACAGGGGGGAGTAGAAAGTGAGGGGTCATGACAGGTCGGGTCAGAACTAACAAACCTACCTGCCATCTGAGCCATGAAACCGAGGCTTTGGGTTGGGGAGACTCGGGAGAGCTATCAAATGGTAAAATCAATGAGTCCCAGCTCTGGCTTCTCAAGCCAATCCCACTAAGAGCCAAAGTGAGCTGAAGACATGCTTAAACAGAGGGGGGTATTTCCTGAAGGCTAGCTAGAAAGGTGCCTGCCTTTAAAGTTTGGGTTGTCTTTTTTGCCCTCTCAGTGGTAGGACACTTAGTCCCCTAGGTCAGTGGTCGGCAAACTTATTAGTCAACAGAAGCAAATATCAACAGTACAATGACTGAAATTTCTTTTGAGAGCCAAATTTTTTTAACTTAAACTTCTTTTAACGCCACTTCTTACTCATCCAGGCTGTGGTATTTTGTGGAAGAGCCCACATACCCAAGGGGCCAAAGAGCCGCATGTGGCTTGCGAGCTGCAGTTTGCCGACCACTGGCATAGGTAGTTTCTGCCCCAAGGGTCTGCATTTCCCCAAGTTGTGGGAAGAGATCTGTGGTGACTACAAGTGGGCCCAGTCTGAGATCCTACCATTGCTGCTTTAGAAAACATCATAGTGGTTCTGAAAGCACAGGGGTAGCAGGAAAGAACTGTGGGCAGTGCAGAAGCCAGAGCGGGGAGGGGGTTTGAGGGGGCTTCCTCTTCCTGTTAGATGTTCTGCTTCTGGCATGCAGAGCCACTGGGAAATCTTTGGCAAGCTAAGGCAACTTTGAAATGCTAGAGGCTGAAAACAAGATATGCAACCCATTTGGGAGTATCTTTCACACTGAAGTATAAAAATAGCTGATTCCCCTTTTGGTGGTACCTTTGGATATCTTGTCAATATCAGTGTAAAAGTCATGTAAAAACCCCAAATATTTTCATAACTTATACCTATTGTTTATTATTTAGTGAGATGAGGGAGAGGGCAATAGGACAACTCACTTTATAAAAATGCAAACTTTCCAAATTGCTGTTCCATGGTGAACTAATCCCACAACTAATCCCAAAGTTGTGCCCTGGGATAGTGCCTGGAATTCATTAGTAAATACATTTAAAAATAAATCTCTGTCGGACTTTGTTTGTCCCAGGGAAATGGTTAAAATGATACGTCTGAGCTTGCAGGGGGTGAATCTCAATATGTACAAGTCTTCTGGCTGGAATGGTGACCCTGGTCTCTCAGAGTAATGACTTTGTTGAGTCAGCAGGAACTGTAGGAGCTGAGGACATGAGCTGACAGCAACCCCGAATCAGAAACAGGTCTCTAGCTGGTCTGGGGTCTAGGAGTCCTTTGCATAAATCAGCATATCACCCGAACATAGACATCTGTCTGAAATTAAGGGCACACTGTAAGAGGAGTGTTGATTGGATGTGTTTCTCTACGTTGTCGTGAGCATGTGGAGGAACCAATGCTGACACGGTGGGTGTGTGCATGTGTTTACGCTGCCAACACCATTTCTCTGAGTGCGTTACACAATCACAATGGTTTGGATCTTTTGAATGGAATAACATGATTACCCATGGTATTGCACATCTCCAATTCCAAATGAACACGATGGCAAAAACTATATGAAAACGCAGAAAGAATAATAACTCACACAATGTCACGGAAGTCATGCAAAGTGGAAGAAAATGACTTTAAAAATAAATGGGCAAGCAACAGACACTATAAATAAAAGAAAGCCAATGCATACAATTCTAAAATCATTCTTACCTTCTTCAGTCATTGTGTCATAATATTTTAGTTTTCCATATGATCCAAGTTCTACAACATCACAGTAAAAGACACAAAGATAAGGAACGAGCTGTAATGCAAGAACTTTGTTTTTACATATTCTTAATCAATCAGATTCAGAGTTACTGTCAAACTCCTCACTCGTATCTATATAGAGATGTGCAAACATGGGCCATGCAGCAGACAGTTTTCACGCCCATCTTCAGAAATCACTGAAAACATACTATACTACTGCGGGTAGCATGTCTGCGTTACAGAATAGGGTACAGTGATTTTCACATCTGATGAAACAAAATACTCGGCAAAGATAACCCCACACCAGGTCGACCCTAGCCCTGTAATTTTTATGGATGAGACACTCCAAGGGAGAGGCTGAATGAGAACAAGGTCCGGGCCCTCTGAGGCCTTGCTGTGGAGCAGCAAATCCCAGACGTTCATGTCACAGTCCTGCTGCAACAGAAAAACTTCCTAGAGATTGAGGAAGGCTACCTGGGAAAACAAAACATGAAAAACCAGGTTCTAAACTTTCCTTCACATTCTCAGCTAGCATTTTAGACAGAAAACACTGAATATGAATGGTGCAGCATACTGGGAGGACCTGTGAGAATTGCAGAGTGCTCTGGGAGGAAGAGAGAAGCGTATTTCCAGAGAAGACCACCTGGCTCAAACAGGTGACAGAGCTGCCACAGCTCCCAGACTAAGACATTGCCTGCTGCTGGTGGACTGCAGGCGGCAGGAGATGACCAGCAGCCTCTGTGTGCAGATCCCCAAAGGCCTAGCTATGATGGAAACCACTGGCAGAAAGCCAGCTGTTCCATATCAGCTGGTGGGAGTTACAGCTTGGGTGGGAGAAGAGATGGGGATGTATCATTTCTTTTTTCCTTCTTTTCTTTTTTTACTTGTTCTAAAATAGAAAATTTATTTGAAAATTCCAGATTTTTAAAGCAACATTTGTAAGCAGGTTAAAAAAATAAAATTTTTCTTGGTGTGACAGCACTCTCCCAATACACTTCAAGCAATTAATTAGACTCAAGAGATATCTCTGTGGTTCTGCAGAAAGCGTCCATGGCTCATTAACTTGGGCAGCCATGGAAAACCCACATATGAATCATCTAATAATGGATGGGTTTTGTGTTTGAGATAAAAGCTCCAGCTTAAAACACAATAATATTTTTCTAGTTTATATTTATATTAGACATTCTTTATATATCCTTTTACCACGTGTCTCAAATTTTACCTAATGCTGTTTTAACACACCAATATGAAATTATTTTTTGAGAAGAAAAATCACCTCATCTTTATATTTCTACAAAAAGCAGCCTATTCTGGATTTTGTAAGATGCATGATAAAGGATGCAAATGCTTCAATAAAAAATTGAATTTTGTGAAAATAATCAAGTTTTTTAATGACTTCTGGGGATTGCCTTCAATGAAATGTATAATTTTTTGGATTTTAAGAACTGCAGTGTGTTACATGCATTACATTCCACAAGTTTGAAATTGGTAAATGTTCTAAATAGTATTAAACATGCTCAAATGGCTTTATACATTGTGTGTGTGTGTGTGTGTGTGTGTGAGATCTTGCAAAAGTGGATGGATTATATCAGCCAACTAATTTTTTAACCACTACTCCTTCCCTGAGGTAAAACAGCAGAATAAGCAGCTGGCATAATTTATTATTTGTTCAGGAAACAGAATGTGGGCAGCTCTGTGTTTGCAAAATCGGGCATAGAGCATATCCTACTGTGAAGACACACTGTTGCATTTTATGAACCTTTTTCAATGCAACCTCTCTGTACTCACACACCTGTTTCCAAACTGTCACACATCTGCTTGTGGTAGAAATTATTATGCTTTACCTTGTCTCTCTCTTGTGGAACCAGGTGTAAATAAATACAATTGTATTCTTTAATTAATTTACTTTTATGTCGTTGAAATTGGAACTGTTTATGCCTGGCATAGCTCACACATTCTTACTGCTGTGACAATGTCTAGATTGTTTCTGAGTTGCTTCCTTGGATGGTGAATGGGACAGGAACAAGAACTGAACCGAACATATCAAAAATGGGTTAAAAATGGTGGAAGAGAAGGAATAAGAGTAGTGAAAAGCGGAATAACAATAGGCGACAAAGCAACGCAAAGCACAGTGAGGAAGGAGGGCAAGGGGACAATATCTGCCCAAGTGAAGGGAACTGTATTTGTTGAAGGCAGAGAAGAATGTGAAGAGAACCAGCCTACTAAAATGGGGGTAGGGTTCCCACCGATAGCAATGGGATGGTGTGACAGTGAACTCATCGCTCTGTGTTTTCAAGGGGGTTGGGCAGTATCTCCAGGAGCCCAGATGCTCTCTTCTGAACCAGGGCTTCAGGGGGTGTGGGAAGAGAGGTATGACAGGCAACTAGGATGAACACAACATACACATGTCTGACAGAGCACACGGTGCACCTACGGCCTATGGACACCTCATGGAGAGTGATCTCAGCCACTGTGACCTTCACTCAGCACACTCTCTGTGGAGAATAACTGAGGCACCTGTAGCATCACTGGATTAGGGTTCAAACTGGTCCTAATCCAAGATGAGTTTCTTTGGGATAGGAGGGAAGAAGTGAGAGAGTTCAAGAGAGTTCTATTGAATACTACCTAGCAACACCTATTATATCAACTAAGAGGCAGCCAGGATCAGAAAAGGGATGAATCATCAGGCAGTTTCATCCTGGGTACCACATTTCTATAACATTTCTCTAAGAAGTCCACACAGCCTAAGAAAGCATTCCAGAACCCAGCTGTAAGCTGATCATGAATGCTGCCTAGCACGGCGACCACACTTGCTTCCACGCCATTTGGATAGCCAGGGGCCACAGGCATCCAAGCTCCCAGCTCTCTAGGAAGGGTGGAACCTTTGTCATTCCTTAGTTTACTTCCTTCCAGATATTGTCAGCAACATCACTACCTGGCTTTAAGAATTCTTCTGAGTTCTTGTCACCAACTTTATAGTTGATGAGTCAAGGGAAGGGTTTTGTCTTTAGTCTCAAAGAATCTGTGGGTAAGAACTAGTTATTTTTGGTTCCTCATTTTCCTTTCTGAATGAGAGCCTGGACACAGATTCCTCCTTCAAACACTGACTTTCTCAGCTCCACTTCTGAGATCCATTGCATTCTCAACTTCTTTTCAGCAAATCTCCCAGGCAAGAATAGCAGAAAAATAACTATTCACATTTCAGGCCTCAAAATTCTGACCAATAAAACAAAACAAAACAAAAAACCCACAGAAAGTCAATCGAAGCATCTATGCTTTCCATTTGAGTAGAATGGAAAGTAGGTGTAGAGAAATCAATGAGAATAAGTATTTCTTACTTAAGAGGCTGATGGAAAAAATATGACTAACTTGTGTGTTTTTTTTAAATAAAATAATTGCTTTATTTTTCATTGGTTTGAACTGAACGTGAATACCTAAAGATTAAGGCTTTCTCAATGCAGGCAGTAGTTACTTGGTAATGACTAATACTTAGAAGTTTGTATAGCTACTTGATTGTATCACACACATGGAAGGATTATTTTCAGTAGTGAGTGGAAGTTGAAAATATGGACTTTGATGCCAAGGTGTACTTTTGAACCCCAAGTCTGCTACTTATTAGCTGTGTGACTTTGAGCAAATTGGTTTGACCTTTCTGAGCCTCCAGATCCTCAGCTATAAAGGGACATAATTGTAGGACACTCAGAAAGTCGCGATGGAGAGTAGATGAGATAACACCCACCAAACAATCAATAATAGGCAGCTTTTTTATTGTAAGCACCACCAAGAAGAATAAGGGAGAACCCATGAGCATGGAGCAGAGCATTTAGACAACTTGGTATGTTACACAGATTTGATAAAACAAATTCTATACTACTTATAGAGGTTTTAAGTAGATCACTGTTGCAGCAACAAAAGATATCTGTCATGTTGGGAAAGATGCTTAAAGGAAATTTCTCCATCAGTCCTGCTCTTCTGCTCTCAGATCTGTGGGAAATAATAAACCAAGAGCAAACAGTGGGAACAGGATGTGACAAATGGGCTCTTCATGCATCTGATCACCACTAATCCAGTGCTGGACCTGTCACCTTCCCTTCTCATATTTACACACAAGCCTGTCTCTTGAACCACATTCTCCATATTTTGATGGCAGAGACCCTATTCCTCCCTAGGTCCCTCTCAACAGAGCCTAGGACAGTGCTCTCCTCACATTATGTGCTCCCCTATACTTTTAATGAAGTATACAAATGCAGTCTCAAATGACAATGAGGTTTAGGGTGCTTTGGTTTGCTGAACTTCCCTGGACTTGCTGAAGTCAGGAACACAGACACAGATTCTGAAACTTCTTGACTGTTGACACCACATCATCACTATCAAGGTTAAGAGTGCTCCTGAGTAAGACAGACAAGATAGTCAATCCATAGTGTTGCTCTACTGCTGATAAATTGGGTGGTCCACTCTGAGCCTCAGCTCTTTCTTTTGTCAAATGGGGACAAAAGCAATACATACCTATTCTTAGGGCATTTTTTTTGATGATCAAGTGAGAGCATGTCTATTAAGTACTTTGCATTGGGGTGCCAAAGACATCTTTAATAATTGGTATCCCTCTTCATTTTCTGCCACAGGCCCAACATGAACATCTAAATCAGTCCAGTAGAGTTAAATTCTATCCAAACTCTATTTCTGTGTGTGGGTATCAATGTCAATGTCTATTCTTGACATGTGCAAGTCAACAAAATCTCCTAGACTTCTTCTCTTAAACGCAAGGAAGACTATCAAAAGAAGAACTTTTGATTTAGTGAAAGGCTGCCTGGCTAACTTCTAGAAGCACATTTCACAGTATTTACATTTTAGCCTTAAGGTGATATTTAAATTTGTGTTTCCTTTTATTATTGGGTGAAAGTGTTTGTTTTAATGTTTTGTGAATGGATAGTATGAGACTTGAGTACTTGTAATTTCCCATCCCACTTCCTACAAACACGGCATTTATATTTGTAGGTCTATGCACTATTTAAGTTTCTTACAGGCTATCTGTATTAAACATTTTTCACTTGTTTCCTCATGTGAAATATTTTCACCAAATTAAATATGAATTATGAGTTCAATATTTTCAAATGCAGCCCAATTTTAAACTTTTTGTTTGATTTCATGTCAAAAAATGCATAGGCCACCAAAATTAATTGCTTTCCATTAAAAGGCTTTTTTGGTCATTATCCTTTTATATCCAATGTTCATGCCAAGGCAACTAATTTTTTTTTTTAACTAATAAGAAACATTAAGAGATTGAGGCTAAGTGAGTGAACAACAAATCTTCATTTCTTACTCAAGTCAGAAAGAAAGGAATATACTAACTTCATATTAAAAAATTTTACTCAAAAAAAGCTTTGGAAATACTGACTGATTGCAGCAGGTCTGCTTAACATTCTGTGGGGGATTGATGTTCATATGTTAAACTTCCCTAAGAGGCTCCTAACTGTGTACAGATTTGCCCAGGGACAGCTGTATGCAACATGTGGTAACACATGTATGTCACACTCAAGGTGTCAACAGAGATGATTCTGCCCTAAGGAGTTCTTTTTACATTCAGCTCTTCCAAATCTATGCTAATGAGTACTTCTGTTTCTTCTGTGAGATTAAAATCTCTCACTTGGGGTTTTGGAAGCAAGGCGAGAACTTTGCAAAATGAAAATGAAGGGCTGAACTTGTGGTTAATCGTGTATCTGTCAGCTATTAAGTTTCAAGCAGGATTTATGAACATATACACACAGCTACCTCTTAGAAATTTACTGCCTCATTTCCATGCCTTCCAAATCTAGCCCCTTCATGAAACAAGTTTCTTTCAAACTCAGTGGTTTGTTATTGTCTCCTCCACTCTCCACATGCATTTTCTTGTTTATTTCCATCTGCTGATTGCATTCAAGGCTTCAGCCCCAAGGAAATATTGATGCAACATCAGTGGTCAAATCAGGAGTCGGTGTGATCATTAGAATCTGGCCCAGTGCCTAGAACACAGTAGGCATTCTGACAAAGCAGCAATGATCTACAGGGAACAGGTATGCAGAAGAGCAAAGTGGATTGAGACAACATTAGAGAAGGGTGGTGATTTTGGAAAATTGAACAATACTGCCTAAAAAGAAGCAGCAGTCACACAATTCTAGCTTCATGAACAAATGCAGACACAGTATTGATAAGTATCTGTAATTATTCAAGGGAAGCCAGATATTTGGATTTTTATGTAAAAAATTCTTATTTTTAAATGTTGGAAACTAATTCCAAATTAAAAAAAAACATGTTGGGTCATATTTGGCTCATCAATTTGTAACTTTTGGTTTAAAACCAGGTTGCTTAATCCAATTTTCTTATAAATATTAACTGAATGAATGAATGAACAAGGGAGACCAGCTAGGCTATTGGAACTGGGAGGGGTCCTTGCTAGGTAACATTTCTCCAAGAACCCCTTCTATGATACCATTTTACAGACAGGAACACTGAAAGTTAGAGTAGTTAGATAATTTTCCCAAGGACACAAGGGAAATAAGATGGAGTCTTATTTCTTGTCACCATCAAAGCTTATCCAGTGTAGATACACAATCTGCTCACCTCTGCCTTTGGAAAGGGCTGAGCCTATCACCTCAGGCTTCCCTGAGACCATGAAGGTGGAGCCCATGTCAGGCCGATGAGCTGCTAGGATCCCATGACTAACTTCCTCCTTAATGCATATCCTTGCCCATCTAGTTGTGCTATCAGACAAATAATTGGAGTGATGTTAGTTTGTTTGTCCTAAATCTTATTTTGGGGAGTAATGAAAGTTGCCCAGTAGGTGTAACTGTTCCCAATTATACTGTAAGGAAATCGCTGGATTATGGAAAATACGGTGGAAGGTTCTGTAAAGTAGGTTAGGATCACAGAGGGAGGTACCATATAATTATATGGGAATTATCATCTTCGAACAGTGAACAATAATGTCTGGTCATTACCGTGGATCATCCAGATGGCTCCTAATGAAATGCCCAAGTGAGTCCCCAGATACTCTCTTAGAAACTTGTCACCTAATTTGCAGCTTTGCTCCTCTGTGGCGTTGCTTAGCAATATCAATGGTTACTGATTTCTGTCCTGTGAGGAGCTGACTCAAGCCATATTTCACTGCAATTTACCTGCTCTGGATGATCAAGCAAGAAAAATGGAACCTGGGTGTGCTGTTCTGCTTCCTTCCTTTTGAGGTGGGTTGAGGTAGGGATAGGGGAGAGTCCAGAATAGAGCAAGCAGGTTTCTGTAAAGGACTTTTTAAAGAAAACAATGAGCAACTAAGCAAGAGAATCAACCCCAAACTAAAAAAAAAAAAAAAAAGATTTCCTGGGCTTTTATGAGTATCCTTTTAATTATGTGATTAAAAACCTCAGTAACAACTTTAAGGTAATTTTTAACACTCATGCTTTGTCACAAAGTTTTTTCTTCCACAAGGGGATGGAAGGAAGCAAATGATAGAATAGCATGACAGTACCATCATCTATAGTTTGGAGCCTTATAAACCTTCACTTGACAACTGAGATTGCTACTCATGGGTCATGAGACCATGGGCCAAGTTACTCAACTTCTTGACACACAGTGCCCACACATATGTAACATGGAAACAATAATAGTTGCCTTGTAGGGTTGTGGTGAGAATTACAGGCACTTACATAATTGGGTCATAATATGCATTGAACATATGATATGTATTATTAATGGCTTTAAAGCATTTATTGGTTTTCCTTCAAATAAATCATGGTGTGCCCATAGATAGTATTCTTCTAATCCTCACAAAATTGGAGTGAACCTGGGTTTGGAAGACCTTATCACCATGATGCCAAATAAGGAGATTTTATAGCACAGCATAAGTTTGGGGGCCAAGAGATACGAGTTATAATCCAGATTTTACTTACGAGCTGTGTGACTTTGTAGGAAGGTACTCATCCTTAGTTTCCTCATCTGTAAAATGGGGTTAATTATAGTATTCCCTTACTGTGTTGTTGTAAGGGTCTTTATAGAATGCCTGGAACATTCAAAGTCCTCAATATGTCAGCCATCGTACTATGACTGGGCCACAGCCCAGTGAGTAATGAGTATCCAGGCTCACATAAATCACAACAAGTAACCACCAGAATTAGAACCTTGTTCTAGCATTTTTTTTCATACGTTTATTGTAGGAGAAACAGATTAAAAAAGAATGACAAAATAATGACTCATTATGTTATGCCAAATAAAATCTATGAATGTCATAGTCTATTGTATTATCTGATTTCAGGCACACAAAGACTATTGGCATTATTTAAAGAAAGTACAAAACAGGGAAAAAGATAATATAAAGTTCTTTAAGTTTTTATTTTCAAAAGAAAAACTCAAAGGGGATCCTGTTTGAAAAACTGATGATGTCTAAAGGTTAAGAGAGTGAGTGCTGGGGTCCAGCAAATCTGGATTTGAACCTGCCTCCATCTTACTTCCCTTGTGTCCTTGGGAAAATTATCATTTCCATTTGCCTGAAATACCATCTTCCATCCCTTCACCCTCAATCTGTGTGCATCTCTTTTCCTGAGGTGAGTTTCTTATAGACAGCAGATATATGGATCATGTTTTTTTATCCAATCGGTTACCCTATGTTTCTTGATTGGAGCATTTAATCCATTTACATTTAAAGTTATTATTGATAGGTACTTATCTGTCGCCATTTTTTAGTCTTTACCCCAGAGTTCCTTCTTCGCTTCCTATTTCTTTTTATTACAGCAGACCCTTTAACATTTCTTGCATTGCTGGTTTGGTGGTAATATATTCCCTTAGTCCTTTTTTGTCTGTGAAGCTTCTGATTTCACCTTCAATTTTGATTGAAAGCCTTGCAGGGTACAGTATTCTTGGATTCAGACCCTTCCTTTGCATGACTTTGTATATTTCATTCCATTCCCTTCTGGCCTGATGAGTTTCTGTTGAAAAATCAGTAGCTAGTCTTATGGGGGTTCCTTTGTAAGTAACTCTCTGTTTCTCTCTGGCCGCTTTTAAGATTCTTACTTTGTCGTTGGTGTTTGCCAATTTAATTATAATGTGCCTTGGAGTCGATTTTTTGGGGTTCATTTTGCTTGGGACTCTGTGAGCTTCTTGGATTTATTTGGGTTTTTTCTTTCCTATATTGGGGAAATTTTCTGTCATTATTTCTTCAAACAGGTTCTCTAATCCTTGCTCAATTTCCACTCTTTCTGGAACCCCAATTATGCGGATGTTGTTTTTTTTTCATTATCCCAAAGTTCCCTTAGGCTCTCATCTTGCTTTTTAATTTTTTTTTCTAGAAGCTGCTGTACTTGGGTATTTTTTCCTACCATGTCTTCTAGCTCACTGATGCGGTCCTCTGCTTCTTCTAGCCTACTTTTGATGCTTTCTATTGAGTTCTTTAAAGCAGTGATGTCATTTTTCATTTCTTCTTGCTTCTTCTTCATTTCCTCTTGGGTCTTCTTCAGTTTCTCTGGGCTCTTACTCATATTGTCGAATTTGTCTTCCATTCTTTTCATCCACCTTATGATCATTTCTCTGAACTCTTTCTCTGGCAGGCTTATTTCTGCTTCTATTTCGTTTACTTCCTTTTCTGGTGATACCTGCCTTTCTGTCGTATGCGGGCTGTTTCTTCTTCTGCCCATGGTCTTTCTTCTCTGGGTGTCTGGTTATGTAGTTCTCTCTCCTACATTGATTCAAAGGCACAAACTACAAGTTTGTACAGCACACAAGGCACTGAACAGAAATGTATTCACGATGTTAATAATCACCAATAAGGTGACCACTAATGAAAGAAAGTAAACAAAACAAAGTAAACAAAAAGCAAAATAAAACAAGTAGAATAAGCTAAAACAATCTCATAAAAAAGTACAAAAATTCGATATAATCACCGTTCAGGCAAATAGCAACAAAAGGGCATAGAGAAAAAAAACTTTTTAGATAGTGAAGAAAAGAAGAGAGAGGTTTGTATGAACTTGTAGTAGGGGATTTGAAATTAGATATATAAGTGGGGTCAAATTTTAACCAGGTAAAGAGAAAGAATAGGGAGAATCTAAAGTTGGAAAAGGGAAAGAGAAACAAGACAACAAAATGGGGAAAGTTAGGAGGAAAGTGTTGGCATAAAGGTAGACTTGAGATGGAGTAAAATTATTCTCAAGGAAAGATGAAAATAGAATGTAGAACTCTAATCCCAAAGTAAAATAAAGAGAAAACAAAATGACACTTGTTTTTTTCCAAAAAGGTAAAATAGTAGTAGTAATAATACTAGTTGAAAACAAAAATGTAATAATTAAAAAGGTAAAATCAATTGAGGAGGAAAGAAAAAAATAGTTTTTTAATTAAAATATGCAAAAATAAAAAATAAATAAAATAAAATAAAATAAAAAATTTAAAAAAAGAAAAAGAAAAAAAATAGGATGGTCATTCACTTCCACTATTGTTCTGCTTGGCACTCCTGTTTCCCAGTAGGGAAGGTATTGCAGTTCCCCGTGTTCCATTGCTGAGTTCTTAATCTCTTTATTCTTTTGTGGTTAAGCAAGAGTCAATTTGTGCGTCATCCACTGGGTGGCAGTGTTTCGGAATTGACCTCTGAGACAAAGCACAGCACCTCTCTAGGCTATGCTCAGATCCTGCTACTCTGTGGTTCTCAAAACCGGTTTGTGGGGATTTTGCAGCCGGGACACTATAATAACTCCCAGGCTGTCCTTCTGCCTCAGATCAAAATGAGTTGTTTTCTAGAGCTCCCCTCTGTCAACAGCTCCGAGAGTTTGCTTCCACACTTAGGGATCACGCCCTGCCCCACATCCGTGGACCTTTCCAGAAGCAGCTTTCGCGCAGCCCGGTTCCCACAGTGTGCGCGTCTCTGTTCTGCGGGACAGGAGACCTCACCTTATCCCATTCGAAATCTGATCTTTCCGTGTGCCGTGTGGATCTCCTCTGAGTCCGCCGCGTGTCGGCGCCGATTAGAGTGCAGTGTTCTGGGTCCCCCGCTGTTCGGTGAGTGATTTAGCTGCAGCTTTCAGACTGCTGCAGACATCCACCTCCCTCTGCAAGATGGCGTGGTCTCCGCGTTCGAGCTGGTGCAGACAAAAACCCCGTGGGAGTGGGGCTGCCTGGCCAGGAGAACCCCGTCCAGCAGTCCCCCACCTTCTCCTGGAGGATAACTGACTCTTAACTTGCCAACAAACACTCCCAGTGCGACTCTCAGCTGCTCTCTCTCCCTCTGCCCAGCGACAAAGCTCCAGACGTGTCCGTCTATTTTGCTGCCATTCTGGAATACTCGGGAAAATTATCTAACTACTCTAACTTTCAGTGTTTCTGTCTGTAAAATCGTATCATAGAAGAGGTTATACTATAATCAGGTTATAATAAGATATAATCATGGGAAAACTGAATGAGCTACTCTATATGAAATGCTCATTACAGTGTCTGGTACATAGAAGTATTCAATCAATGGCAGTTACTCCAGTTCTCATTATCATTTCCTCCATGGCTATGAACTCAGAGTTCTAGATGAATATTCAATAGTTTTTCTGGTATCTTCTTTTTCAGCTGGAGTTTCAAGTGAGAAAATGATATTGTCAAACATGGTGAAAGAATATGGTTTGAACGACAAAGAACATAGACTATCAGATACCATCCATGTAACATTTGGAATTTATTTCTTATTTCAGAAAATCTGTTTGAGTTTTTCTAATATCAATCTTCTAAAACATATTACTAATAATTGTGTGTGTGTGTGTGTGTGTGTGTGTGTGTGTGTAAGGGTTTAGAAAGTTAACATTTTCACTAAATGACATCTAACATCTTGGGTAAATTTTCACATTTCTGTAAGTTCTAATCTGGGGTGGGGAACACAACGTATTTATTGCTAAGTCTTAAAAATGGCAAAATATTTTATTCTCTTCCCCTGCCCCTTAAAAAAAAAAGAACTTAGGAGGTGGTACATACAGATAGGCCCACCATCTTTCATAGAAATGTGAGTTTGGTTATAGTACACATGACTAAGATACACAGGGCTAGGCCTAAAGTAATACTCATCCTAATATCCTAATATATAAAAACCCTGGGTTCATCATATTCACATGACTGGAGGCTTAACCAACTGGAAGTCAGCCACAGCAACCCAGCGCTGACTGCGGGGCTGGGGGTGCCTCAGCTGAGGCAACCTAGAACTGACTGCTAAGGGGGCTGCAATCAGGTCTGGACAGAGGCCAGGAGAGAAAAGCAGGATCTGATCACAGCCCTTGTAGCAGTCAGTACTGGGCTCCCATGGTGGAAGTTAGTCCTGCAATCAATGAACATAGGGTCAGTTAACATTAAGTAAACATAGGGTCAATTAATATCTCTTTGAGAGGAGTTGAGAATATAAAGTACAATGTTGAACAATTACTTATATTATTTCACATAAAACTCTTTCAACTAAGGTATTTTCCTTTACAGTGGTACCTCGAGATACGAGTTTAATTCGTTCCGTAACCTTGAGGCGTGGGAAACTGAGACACTCGAGTCACAGTAAACTGGTGGGTGGTGTGCAGCTGGCTGATCCGAGCGATTACTCCTATCTCAAATGTTGCTCGTATTTCAAAGCAAAAATCGCTTGCTTGACGGCTCATATCTCAAAAATCTTGTATGTTAGGGCACTTGTATCTCGAGGTACCACTGTATTTAAAATGTATCTTTACTGTTGAAGATATTATAGATGTTCCTTTTAGCTCTCCTCCCCTCCCCCCCCCAATTGATCTCCTCCACCCTGCACCCACCCCTTCCAGGCCTTCGCCAGACTATTGTCTGTGTCCATGGTTTATTCCTATCTAATACATAAAAATCTAGAAAGATTTAGAGAAAATAAAATAAAAGATATGCCAGGTAAATATTGAACAAAAGAGCTGAAGTTGCTGCATGAGCTGGATACAGACTTGAAGCCAAAACACAACTCATGAGATAGTCATTGTAATATAACAAAAGGTTCCTTTCACTAAAGAGATAAGATGCCTCCCAATACTTACACATATAATAGAACAGAGTGGGAGTTCAGAATGAGCCTCAACAAGATGTGTCTCAGTGGTATGCAGATTTTGAGCTAAGGGCAATTTTAGCATCAGGCTCAAGTAAAAATTCTGCCCCTCCTTTTAACTACCTAAAAAAAATTGAATTAGAGGCCTTGCCCATAATAACACATTATACTAAATAATAAAAGGCTAATATGCAAATTGACTGAACAGTAGGGGGCATATGCTCAATGCAGGAGCTTTTCCTGGTGGTTGCTATGACATGCACTGACCACCAGGGGGCAGATGCTAAATGCAGGAGCTTTTCCTGGTGGTCAGTGTGCTCCCACAGGGGGAACACCGCTCAGCCAGAAGCTGGGCTCATGGCTGGCTAGCGCAGCGGCAGTGGTGGGAGCCTCTCTTGCTTTCAAGGCAGTGTTAAGGATGTCCGACTGATGGCTTAGGCTGGGAGCACGCCTAAGCCATCAGTTGGACATCCCCTAAGGGCTACCAGACTGCGAGAGGGTACAGTTCAGGCCGAGGGATCTGCCCCCCTGCAGTGCACAAATTTCATGCACCAGGACTCTAAAGTATTTCTATAAGCCATACCCACAACTCAGCTTGTCACAAAGCCCTATCAATTCTGCTCCCAAATAGCCTCAACTCTGTCTTTTCCGTGGCATTCCCACTTCCCCTCCTTACTCAGAGGCCTTGCCAAGGCTTCTGCATTTGAACTCGTTTCCTCATCTTTCTTACCCCCTACTGTCTCCTAGCACTTGTCACCAATCTTTCACACTGTTACCAGGGTAAGCCTTTCAAAATGCAAAATGAAAATACAGCTCAAAATTCCACATACACTGTCTTTATGTGTAAGGGATTTTATTAGGTCTTCTACTTGGAAGCCAGTTTTGAGGTTCTTTCCTGTGCACAGCATTCTAGAGTGGCCCAGTCCCTGGTATAAGTCACTTCCTTCAGTTGTGGGCTGTGTGCTTGTCAAGTACCTCCGCCTGTTTGCTCTCTGCCCTTTTGGGCAAGGGATCAAGAACTCATTTTGTTAATATGGGCACCCAGCAGAGTTCCTGGCATGGGCAGGTGATTAAGTGCTGTTGAACTGAATTAAATCTGTATTTAATAGTGCTGTGCTAGTCTCCTCAGCCTAGTTGCCTTCGTACTGAGACCTATACTTCCTCCCATTTTAGGGTTCTCATGCTGCAGTCTCGAATATTCTGCCTTCAGTATCCCTGTGGGGAGAGAGCCTGTAAAGGGAACATGGATGCGGCCTCAACTCTTGGGATCATCTTCAGTGCTTCTGTGAATTAGAAGAACTGTCATCACCCAGCGCCACCAGGAGTGATAGCATGGCAGGGCGGCATAATCCTAGAACCAGAGACAGGAACACTGGTGCACAGAACGGATGCCACTTGCTGGCCAGAGAACTTGGATGTTCTCCCGAATCCCTTCCTGCAGCCTGGTGGGATTTAGTGGTTTCTGCCAGACACAGGGAACCAGTACTAAATTATACCCAGCTGTGGGGTGAGCACAGCTGACTCTCACCATCTGCAGCGCCGGGCACTTAACAATATTACAAAGGCATACAGGAAAAGTGTCCTAGGGGAGGAAGAAAAAGCAATAAAGTAAAAAAAGAGAGAGAGAAAAAGAAAACAAACAAACAAAAAACAAACAAAAAACAAACAAAAAACAACCCCGAGCTTCCAACCAGGGAAAAAGGATAAGGGGTGAAGAGAGAAGAATGAGAAAGCAAGAGAATTTGAGAACAGAATGAAACAGAGGGAAAAAAGACTGGAAGACAGAAAGGAAATTAATGCCACTGATGTGAAAGTGATTAAAATAAAAAGCTATCCTCACACTATGTATTATTCTACACTGGAGTGTTATCCAGGATGTCACTTTACTGAATACATGGATCCCTACCACAATGGAAACAATCACCCACACTCACAAAGAACTTAAAGGAGCAAAATGAAAGTAGAGTGAATGTTCATGCATTCTAAATTTCCATTGGTTTGAAGTGTAAGTCCATCTATCACTATTCCCACTTAAATACCATATTGTATAAAGTGGGACTATACAAGTGAGTTTAAAGTCCAGGATGCAAAGATAGGGCAGAAAATTAAGGTATGTTTCACAGAAAGTCCAAAGTGCACCTCAGATTAAATAGGAATGTCGGCCAGTGAACCAAAGACCTGATGATGTAGGAGGATGCAGGGCCTCATAACCCTCAAGTGTACAAATGTTTTGGAAAAAAATAATATAGTAACTACTTTTCCAGATTTTTATCAATATGTTGGAAATATATATATTTTTAGTCTTCCCAACTATTGGTCCAGATGAAATTGAGACTTTGGGGAAGGAAATGAGTTGAGTACCATGTCACCTTGATTTCCTTACATTGCACAAAGGGCGCAAGAACTTTTTAAATACAAAAACTATAATTATACAGTTTCAGGTTAACTTTTGCTCAAGTGAAATCCATATTGCCAAAAGACAGGTTTAGCAGGATTTAAAAAACTTAGCACATTGTGAATAGGCCTCTTTTATTGCACTTTAAAAAAATATTTTTATTGATTTCAAAGAGGAAGGGAGAGGGAGAGAGAGAAACATCAATGATGAGAAGGAATCATTGATCAGCTGCCTCCTGCATGCCTCCTACTGGGGATTGAGCCTGCAACCTGGACATGTGCCCTTGACTGGAATCGAACCTGGGACTCTTCAGTCCTCAGGCCGATGCTCTATCCACTGAGCAGAACGAGCCAGGGCGTGAATAGGCCTCTTTTAAAAGAAAAATATAGAAAAGATAATTCACTGATTTACTAATGAATCACTGTAAACTGCCTAAAAATATGATGGTTGCAAAACCAAAAAACTTGATTTATTTGGCAAACACCTACATAGCACTAATGAGGTGCCAGGACTGGCCCACACACTCCACTGATAACTGATGTATCAGCTGGGCCCTGGGAAAATGAAAGTGCTTTTTCAGCTTCAATGATCGCCTACATCCTTTAGTACCTGTGACAGCTGCTTTCTATCTCTGGGAACTCTGAGTCTTCCTCTGAAGCAGTTCTAACTGCATCTTTGAGCATGTGATAAGTTCAAGATGGAGCTGCCAATTTATGGATGCTCCTTTGTCCTTTTCCATCTTTGTCTATATTTATACTCAAATGCCATCAAAATCAATTTTTCGGTCACATGAATGTGTCCTTAAAAACAAACTGGAGGGAGGAAAGCAGAAAGGGAGGGAAGGAGAAAGAGAGACAGGACCCATTCCCATACTCAGAAACATTTATTTTAGTAAAGCCATTCACATTCTCTTCATGCCCCAAGTGAAATTTATTTACAATGTTTACAACACACAAGACAGATTCAATTTCAACCATCTCTGATGTTCAAATCTGAGCGTAATGCTTTACTATTCCCCAAAGAGAGGAGCTCTTTAACTTGTCCTTGTGTTTGCTCTATGAGAGGCATTAATAGCCTTCTTTCCTCTATCCAGGCATGTAAGCTATTGTCATCTTATTAAAAACATGACCAGTAGATCGGATTTTCTTCTTCTCCAATAGAAGATTTTCACTCCTGTTGCTTATTTGCTTACCAGCTGAGGCTGCATGCAACATCTTCCTTGCTAATTTAAACTGATCTATGATTTGGGGTAGAAAGAAAAGGTACAAAACTGTCTGTCAGAAATAACTTCTCCATATTTTGAATAAAACGGGCATGAAAATGACTTTCCTCTGGGATCAAATGGCAATTTAGGAAAGCTCATATCGAACCTGTTTTTAAAAATAGAAACATCTGAAAGAAATAAAAAGCCTGGGAAGTGGAAAAGAAATGCAGATAATCGCACAAACAATGCCTCCACATAGACTGGCAAGGGCTGGATATTTTCATTAAGCCATCAGGAGACAGACAGAGGAGAAGGAGGCCCATGTTGCTACTGGCTTTTGGCGGAAAGTTTTGCCAGGAAAATAGCAGGGATCTTTTTCATAGTGATGACTTTCTTCCAGGAAAATAACAAGCAGGGCTTCTAATCATGCCTAATATAGCATACTATAAAACAAAACTACATTACATGAAGAAAAAAATAAAAGCTGGGGAAATAAGTTCTGCTGTTTGGTGAGAAGAAAAGAAATGCCAGCAAGGAAGTGAAAGTTTGATCCTGATGTCAGCATCAGGTTTACACTCAATGTACACTGAGTGGCCAGATTATTATGATATCTGAACGCATAATAATCTGACCACTCATGTATATCCAATATAATAAAAGGCTAATATGCAAATTACCCCCTCTACCAGGAGTTAGACCAGCAGGCAGGCTAGCCAACTTCCCATGTTCCCTCCCCCTGGCCAGGCTGACCGGACCCCATCCATGCACGAATTCATGCACTGGACCTCTAATATAAATATATAAATATATAAACACACACACACACACACACACACACACACACACGCACGCACGCACGCACACACACTGAGTGGCCAGATTATTAAGTATTCAGAGATCATAATAATCTGGCCACTCAGTGTATATGCTAAAGAACTGGGAAGATTTAAAAAAAGGAGACATGTATGGCTCTGTGAACAGAGGATGGGTGAGTGTGGCTATGATGAGAATCCTGTATGGGTGACTATGGGTGGATAACATTCAGGCTCTGAAGGCAAATTGAGGAGCTGGTGACTGAGCAAGTAATGTCACTCTCTGAACCCCAGTTTCCTCCGAGGTAAAACACAATAATTCCCACAGCCACTGCTGAGAGAGAATTATGAGATGACTATCAGAATTTTATATCAACAATTATTTAGATAGTCTTCTATGTTCTTCAGAAATGATTATTTATTGTTTTCCATAACGTTCTTAAATATTTCCTTTGGGCAAATCCTTGGTATTTTATGGCTTTGTCATATGTGAGTGGGGTATTTATTTCTTTTATGTTATTGCTGGTCTAGAGAAAGGCGATTGAATCTGTCACACCGATAAAGGATCTGATATGAGTGAATTCTTTTAAAAATTAAATTTATTGGTGAGTGAACTCTTAATAGTTCTAACAGTTAAAAAAAAAGGACGATTTACTCTTCCCTGTGTGAGTTCCTTTATCAGTGGGGTTCTGCTGTTAATAAAAATATTTTTTTGAAAACACATGGTCTAAGGTACAGGAAGGATGATAAAAAAAAGATATTTGCTACTCACTTGTGAGGCTTTTCCCTTCAAAATGTCCTGGAATTCAGGTCTCTGAAGTTGCTCGTTCATATCCCACTGTCTGAGCCAGACTGATAAAGAATGGGCAGAGATAGTATCAGGATGCCAAGTAGCCGCTGAAGAGGGAAATGAGCGAGCAACACTGTCCTTCAGAAAAGACGGAGCCATGCTCCCAGGACACCCCTGACCAATCTGGACCTAGCAGGAATATGTTGGGTATAAAGTGAAAACAGCAGAGACCAGCTGATAACATGATGTGAATTTACCATGGGGAAATCTCCCCGTCTTTATAATAGCAAATAAGGCAGAGAGTATGATGTCATTTTCAGACATGTCATTACAGGATTCTGATGGTTGTGTCATGAAAAAACAGCCTCCCCCTAGCTGGGTTTGGCTCAGTGGATAGAGTGTTGGCCTGTAGACTGAAGGGTCCCCGGTTCCATTCCTGTGAAGGACAGGCACCTTGGTTGCAGAAGGGGGAGTGCAAGAGGCAGCTGATCCATGTTTCTCTCTCATGGATGTTTCTAACTCTCTATTCCCCTCTCCCTTTCTCTCTGTAAAAAAACTCAATCAAATATATATTTTTAAAAATTAAAAAAGAAAAAAAAAGCCTCAAAGAAAATACAGAACAGGCATGGGGACCTGCTCTTCCAAACTATCTCAAGCCCCATAGTTAAATAATCCTTCAGTTCAATTACAGGTCCACGAAGCAACTATTATTCCTACTCTTGTGTTTAAGATATCAAGTTCACTTATTTGTTAAATTTTGCTATTACTGATAAAATTGTTGTTATAATGGAAAAAAATGTAAATCAAAATTTGAAAATCTAAAAGGAAGAGAAATTACTAGAATTGCAGAAAGAATGCAAGAATCCATAGAACGAAGAGCTTCTTTTGCAGTATCTTTCTTAAACATAGCTTACTGCCAAATTATGTGGTAGGTGCTATTTTACAAGTGTTTAAATTTATAAAATAAAGAAATGGTTAAAACAATGAACTTCTTAGAATCTTGTGATTTTTCTGAATATATAAAATTAGATCCATGGGATACAATAAAAAGATCCGCCAGCATATCAAAGGGTAGAAAAGGAAAAGAAAGGAAAGAAGAACAAAAAGTTGAAAAGGAAAGAGGAAGAAGTGAACAGGAGAACTCAAGAAGATGAGAGGCACAGAGCAAACATTTCTCACTGCAGCAGCAATTTCAGAACTAGAGGGAGATTTATCCAATCATCTAACAAATATTGACCGGGCATCTACTTAATTGATGTCAGTGCCTTCCCAGAGGCTCGAGATACTACGGTGGCCATAGCAGACACAATTGTTTTTTGTTTTTGAATCTATCAATAATAACTTTATTATCTTTTTTTAAATTAAATCTTTATTATTCAGATGATTACATTTGTTTCTCTTTTTTCCCCTCCATAGCTCCCCTCCACCCGGCTCTCACCCCTCCCTCTACCCTTACTTCCCTCCCGTTGACCTCATCCATAGGTGTATGATTTTTGTCCAGTCTCTCCCTGCATACCCTTCACCCCTTTTCCCCCTGAGAATTATCAGTCCACTCCCTTTCTGTGCTCCTATTATATTCACCAGTTAATTCTGTTGATCCAATTTTTAATTCACTTAATTTTTAGATTCACTTGTTGATAGATATGTATTTGTTGTTCATAATTTTTAATCTTTTACCTTTTTCTTCTTCCTCTTCTTGAAGAGTACCTTTCAGCATATCATATAATACTGGTTTGGAGTTGATGAACTCCTTTAGCTTTTTCTTATCTGTAAAGAGTTATCTGTCCTTCAATTCTGAATGATAGCTTTGCTGAATAGAGTATTCTTGGTTGTAGGTTCTTGCTGTTCATCACATTGAATATTTCTTGCCACTCCCATCTGGTCTGCATAATTTCTGTTAAGAAATCAGCTGACAATCGTATGGGTGCTCCCTTGTAGGTAATGAACTGTTTTTCTCTTACTGCTTTTAATATTCTCTTTTTCTTTTGCTCTTGGTATTTTAATGATGATGTGTCTTGGTGTAGTCCTCTTTGTATTCCTTTTATATGGGGTTCTGTGTGCTTCCTGGACTTGGAAGTCTATTTCTTTCACCAAATGTGGGAAGTTTTCAGTCATTATTTCTTCAAATAGGTTTTCAGTATCTTGCTCTCTCTCTTCTTCTGGCACCTCCACAATCCTGATGTTGGTACGCTTGAAGCTGTCCCAGAGGCTCCTTACATTATCTTCACATTTTTGGATTCTTTTTTCTTCTTGCTTATCCAGTTGAATGTTTTCTGCTTCTTTATATTTCAAATTTTTGACTTGATTCTTGCCTTTCTCTAGTCTGCTGTTAGGTCTCTGTATAATATTTTTTATTTCAGTCAGTGTATGTTTAATTTCTAGTTGGTCCTTTACCATCTCTACCTGGTCTTTTTTCATCTCCTCTTGGGTCTCCCTAAATTTATCCATCTTTTCTAGGATATTCTTGAAAAACCTTATAACCGTCGTTTTGAACTCTATATCCAGTGATTTGTTTTCCTCCATTTCTTTTTTTTGTGATCTCTTTTTTTGTCTCGGCATTTTCAGTATGCTGGGAGAACTTCTGTGTTGGATTCAGCCTTATGATACAAGACTTACAAAAGCCTCTGTTGAACTTGGGATGGGTGGAGTCTCAGGGCTTAATGGACTGCCTTGCTTTCCAGTCAGCCCTGCCCTCCACGGCCCCTGGGTCTCACGTGACTGGGTAATTGCTGGAGCAGTCCCTGTGCAGGTGCACGCTTGCGTAGTGCCTCTAGGCTGCTGCCTTTCTGGCTCCCCTGCGCTCCGGGACCATATGAATCTGGGTCCTCAGGGTTTTGCCCAAAACTGGGGTTTAGTAGAGTTAGAAGTGGCGCAGTTGGGAGACTTGTCTCTCATCCACTCATGAAAGCCAGTGGCATAATCAGCAGTCGGTCTTCTGCGCGCAGTGCTGTGTCCACCTCCAGACTTCTGCCCTTTTGCGACTCTCCTAAATTTCCGTGCACTTCTCCCTTTTTACAGTCCAAACTCCCCCTGTATGAGTTTCGGCTGGACCTGGGGTTCACTGCCATAGGATAAGGGGTTCAGTGCAGTTGGGAGTCTCCGTTTCCCTCCCGCCAGAGAAAGCTAGCCAGGTACTCTGGCACCCGCTCTCTCCATGCGTGCGTCTCTGTACCTCAGCTTTTTGCAGCTCCTCTGGGTCTCTGTGAGCCCCTCTCTTTCCTTCTAGTTGTAGAATTTCCACTCAGCCAGCTTTCCTGTGGTTCTGAATGATGTCCGTTCTGACTTTTAGTTGTAGTTTTGAAATTGTTGTGCGAAGCAGCAGTGTAGGTGTTTACCTATGCCGCCATATTGGATTCTCCCCGCCACAATTGTTATTTACCACTACATAGACAACCATTGCGTGAATGGGATTTTGTTGGTCACAACTAAAGAGCCTTTGACAGGACATTGGTTAAGACAATCTACATGGCTA
Organism: Lasiurus cinereus; assembly: GCA_011751065.1. Taxonomy (NCBI): domain Eukaryota; kingdom Metazoa; phylum Chordata; class Mammalia; order Chiroptera; family Vespertilionidae; genus Lasiurus; species Lasiurus cinereus. The sequence goes on from JAAGEH010000226.1 coordinate 47,054,747, forward strand.
GAGACCTCCAGTTCTCCAGCAGAAAAAATTATAAAAGCAAGCACTCAATCCATTCCACAAATACTTATTGGGGCCCATATGCCAGGCCCTGGAGATATGTTACAGCCTGCCTCACGTAATGCCATGCTGGAGATATACTAGTAAGGGTGGAGACAGGCTGCAAAAAACAACTCAATCTATTCAGGACGGTAAGTGTTATGAAGAAATACAGAGCAGGGCAAGGGAAACCCAGACCTGTTTTATTATTACTATTTTGGTGTTGCTATTTTCCAAAGATTGATTGAGTAAGGTCTCTTTGATCAGGTGGTGTTTGAAGCCATTTGATTGTCTGGGAGAAGAAGCAGCATATGCAAAGACCCTAGGGCAGGAGTATGTTTGTAGTTTGTGAGAAGGGGCAGCCAGAGAAATGAGGCAAAGGGAATGACACAGGAGAGAAGGAGAGTAGGAAAGGAGTGGGGGAGGGCCGAGTAAAGCAGAGAAGGGAAGAGGGGAGAGGCACAGAGAAGAAGTTGGAGAGGCAGGGCACAGGAGGCTGTAGGGCCATGTAAATACTAGGGCTTTTCCTATTGGTTGAGCAGAGATGGACCATAATTCACTTGTGTTTGGGATTCTCAGATGACAGATTTTAGGGCATGTCTTTTCTGGGGAGGATTCAGGGGCACTGCGTAAAAGTTGGACCCATGGGCCAGTAGAGAGCCCTTTAAAAGAGAGGAAGAAGGGGCACATCACATCTCTTTTCTGTAAATCTGGAGTATGAAGAGATAGGAGGAAGGTTCCTAGGGATGGGAAGAAGAAGGGGACACATCTGACATGCACTGGGTCTACCATGGAGTTCCATGTTTGTGGAGGCAGAACGCCCAGTGCTGGCTCCTTTGGAAGTCACCGTGGTTACTTAGCCCCACTTTGGCCCATGTGATAGAGGCAAAGTCTGCCTCTGGGAACACTAAACTTTTCTTGATAAAAAAGACTGCTGCACTGTCTTCTCCTTTCAGAATACAGATAGAGAAGTGGGAGTAGCTGCCATCCTATGAGTATGAGAATAAGAGAAACACTTTCTGGATGAAAGAATGAAGAAACAGGAGGCGGTTCCTAATGGCAACTGTTTACTATTGGGCTTCCTGTTAAATAAGCAAAATATTATCCTAAAAATGACAGAGGCCAGTTTAAAAAGGCTCTCTACTGTATGATTCCAAAAATATGACATTCTAGAAAAGGCCAAACTATGGAGATAGTAAAATGATTAGTGGTTTGGGGGAGAGATAAATAGGCAGAGCACAGAGAATTTTTAGGGCAGAGAAAATGCTCTGAATAAGATTATAATGATGGATATAGAATAATTATGCATTTTATAAACCCATGGAATGTACGACACCAAGAATGAACCCTAAAATAAACTATGGCCATTGAGTGATTATGATGTGCCAATGTAGGTTCATCCTTGTTTAAAAATGTACTGTTCTGGTATGTGTTGTACATGGGAGGATATGCATGTGTCGGGGCAGATAGTATATGAGAAATCTCTATACCTTCCTCTCACTGTTGTAAACCTAAAAGTGTTCCTAAAACAAAGTTTTAAAAATTGTATTAAATTGAACCACTACAAATGAATTTTACTGCATGAACTGAATGCAATTTTAACCGAAAAATAATTGCCAATAATCACTGTGAAGTAATTATATACTTTTGGGATATTATTGTATTGCATACTCACCACAAGCTTCTGATAGAACTAACATTATTCCCTTTTACAGATGAAGAAACTAAGGCTCTAAAAGGCTGAGTAATAGTAATCATGAACTTACACTGGTGCTGCTATCATTATCCCATTTTCAGGAAAAACTGAAGCCCAGTGAGGTTGAAAATGTGCTCGAGGTCTCATAGCAAGAGGCTGAGCAAAGCATCTTAGACCACATGCTGACCACACAGTCTACATGGCCAAACTCTAATGCTATTCTCTCCGTCCTGTTGTCATATCCATGTTTTCACTCTCATCACCCAGTCACTGGGCTCTGCCAGAGTTGCAGAGTTACCTACGAGATTCCTTTTCCTGTGTAGGTTAGCACCCATGACATTCAGGCCAAGTAGGTCAACGGTAATTGCATGTGGTTGAGCAAAAGCCAAGTGATGAGAGCAAGGTGCATGGGAGACTAATGAGTGGGGGCTGCAGTGCTGGGTGCAGGGGAAGAGAGGGGTGAGCTAAGGCTACCACAGGTTTCGTTGCAAAGGCTTATGTATGGGAAATTCACATGTTACCGACTGAATGAATAACTAATCTAGGGATAGGTCCAGGCTCCTGGTATTTATGCTGGTGTCTACACAAGGAGAACAAGAAATACTGAATTGGGCATGAGGTTACACAAGGCACCAGAGTAGCATGAGAACTATAAACCCAGATTTTGAATCAGAAAGATACAGGTTCAAATTCTTAGCCTCGCCATTTACTTCTTGTGTTACTTAGTGAGGCAAGACACATCCTCTTTATACATCAACATTCTTCTCTGAAAAATGGAGTAGTAAGGCTAGTGTAAGGATTAAATGAGAAGGTTTATGCAGAGCACTTAGCATAGTGCCTGGCTATAAGCTTCTGCAAATGTTACTTGGTGCTACTGTTAGGAGACAAATTGATAGTAGAAGCTACTTCTCATGCCCAAAGTGCTACATCCAGTGTCCTTGTTTTAGGTTCATAAAGATGTACACCTGGGTGAATATAATGGCTTGTTTAGAGATGTTAAAATCAATATGGGGCAATAAATTTATTAGAAAGATCAGCTGTGATCTCAAAGACTGATGATTCTAGTTCTCCAGGGCTTTCTTATAAAAAGAACAAAATCTTTATTCCAACCATTTACATGAATCTTTAGCAGATTCCTCCTTTTCATGAACAATGTCCTGTTAAAAATCTTATAGCCCTAGAAAGTCATTGCTCAGCCTTGTTAAGACTAAACCTTCACTCGAGGCAGGGTGACCATGGCTTTGTCCTTCCACACAATGTGGTCTACCCAGAGCACACCAATGAATATGAGCAAATGAACCAACCAGAGGTGTGTGTCCCTGAGACAGACTGGGTTATATTAAAGGTGATTTCAAATTCTATGGTATCTTCCCAGGGAGATGGATTCTCCTCTCCTTCAGTCTGGACTGGCCTTCATGACTGTCAGAATGCACTGATGAGCCATTCTGGGACTTACCAGGCTAGGTCATTGCAAGCCTTGCAGCTCCCTTCCCCTGAGCTTGGAGGGATTGCTCTTGGAACCCTTAGCTGTCATGTAAGAAGTCCAACCATATGGAAAGACCCAAGACAACCTGGAGAGTCAGAAGGGTGCAGCTGAGCCCAGTCTTCTAGCTGTGCCAACAAAGGTGCCAGACACATCAATGAGGCCCTTTGGGACCGTCTAACCTGCCATCTAACTAGCTAATCACACAAAAGGACCTTGATTGATACCACATGGAACAGAAGAATCAACTCACTGATCCCTGCCCAAACTTCTGACTCATAAAATCATGAGCAATGAACAGTATGGTGGTGGTTTTAAGCCGCCAAGTGTTTGGTGCTTTATTACTTATCAATAGCGAACTGAAACAGAAATGCTGCTAGGTCTTGTGACTCAGGCTCAGAGGCCAAAACAACCACCAATTAAAGTTCTGGCAAGGGCTCAACACTGGGGTTGAAAAGACAAAAACCCCTGAGGGGCACAGATGAGACCGAGCAAAGTGTCTTTCTCTAACCCAGGGGTGGGGAACCTTTTTCTGCCAATGGCAATTTGAATATTTGTAACATCACTCGCTTAATATAATATAAATTTATGTTCCTATGAAAAAAGGTCCTAGATTTATTGAATTTGAATTTTGAGTTTCACCTACGGGTTGCCAGGCCGAATGATTTCTTGGGTCTTCTATAGCTCCCAGGTCGGATGTTCCTCACCCCTGCTCTAGCCCATTTGTCCTAGACCAGTGGTTGGCAAACTCATTAGTCAAAAGAGCGGCAAACGGTGGCTTGCGATCCGCAGGTGGCTTGCAAGCCTCAGTTTGCTGACCACTGTCCTAGATGATGCTTTCAAATGAAGTTGAAAAGTTCCCTCTGAAGAACACTGATCGTATGCCATGCGGTGCCAAAGCACTACTCAGCTGGATGGACGTCAGGAACACCAGTGAACTGTCCCTAATGCCACAGGGGAGCTACTGCAGTGCTTATGCCGTCAACGTGGTGATGTAATCAGCAGCCTCTACACTGTTAAAGGAGAGTGACAGTTTGGCACAAGGACATGTGAATTCAAATGATCAGATGCAAACTGAAAGAGAGATGATGATTTCTGAGAGCTGTGGGTTAATTTTTTGGCGGTTCTTGAAATGGAAAATGATTGTGAACTTGGGGAATAAATACCAGAGCAATCTGTTTCCTTGGCTGCATGCTGTGGAGCAATTTTAAAGCACTGAAGTGCTTTCCATATTTTCTAATTACTCAAGTCCAGAACTGATTATGGCTCTCAGAATCCTCTCAGATTTGCACCACTGAAGCACTCCATGTCCTTCTGGGAGTGGGTTCACCTTGAAAGTGGGCGCCTGCATCCAGAAGCACATATGGATACAGCAGGAGCAAACGTTTAACTGCAGCGTGACCCACAATGGCCAGGTGTTTCAGAAATCACTGCTGGCCCAGCTCCAAGACAACCTGGATTGATTCACTTTCTTGTTTCTCACAGGAACAAAACTACTTCCCTTGGAAGAAAGCAAAACAAAAAAAGGCCCTACCAGAAACTGAACTCCCTCAAACAACAACAACAACAACAACAACAAAAAACCTCAGAGAAATTTAGATTATTGAAACCTATGGGCAAGTTCACACACACACACACACACACACACACACACACACACACACACACGTTTTATATGCACAGAACATCTCTGGAAAGAATCCCAAGAAATTGATAGCTATGGTTTTTTCTGGAGAGAATTGAAGGGGTGAAGAAAATTGAGAGGTTAATGAATGAGAAAGACTTTTTTTTTTTACCATAACCTTTTGAATATTTTGATTTTTAAAAAAATCATATGCTGTAATGAAACAGAATAATTTTAAACCTGCATGTGGTACTTATGGCCTGCTAGGCACTGTGTTCAATGCTTTATATATATTCACTCCTTTAATACTTAAAATAACCTTGTATTTAGACACGACTCTGTATCATACTGATTTTACAGATGAGGAAACTGAAGTACAGAGAAGGTAAGTAACTTGTTCAAGGTCACACAGCTAGTAAATGCAGAGCTGGGATCTGGACCCAGAGAGGCTAGTTCTGGAGTCTGTCCTCTTAATTACAACATAAAACTGGCTTGCCAAAAATAAATATTCTCAGTTGCCTGCTCATAAGAGAGATGAAGCAGATAAAATAGTTCTTTACTTTTCTCATGTGGCCCTCCACAAAGATGGGGTGAAGAAGATAGTGGCTCAAAATAACCAAGATATAATCTTAAACCTGTGGGGGTTTAGAGAGCTTTGAAATTGTGTGATTATAGGTTAAAAGCATAAATTTGCCAAGTTGCTTAATCCTTCTGAGCCTCAGCAGCTATTCTATGCCAGGCGCTCTGCTAAATCTTGGGGACAAGTAGTGAATAAAATAAAATTCTTGCTCTTGAGAAACTTACTGTATCTTGGGGTGGGGAGGGGGGATAGGCATTAAACCAATAATCACACAATCATAATGTGAGCAATAAAGAGAAATTAAAGGGTGCATGGAGAGATGAGGATTGGGGTCCATTTATACTAGGTGGTCAGGAAGTGTCATTTAGACAGAGTGCTGTAGAATGGGTAGGGGTAAAGCAGGAAAACAGAGGAGGTGGGCGGGGGACGGGAAGGGCAGAAAAGTATTCTGGGTGCAAAGGCCCTGTGGCTGGAAAGAAGTACCTGTTTCAGGACAGACAGGCCTTTGTGCTAAAGCCAGGTGAGTCAAAATGAGTTTGGAGAAAGAGGCAGATCATGTGGACCACGGTAAGTATTTCACATTTTTCCTAAGAGCCATGGGAAGCCATTACAGGTTATAAGGTATGATTGACATAATTGCATTCACTTCTTTGTTGTTGTTGTTAATCCTTACCCAAGAATATTTTTCCATTGATTCTTTTTTTGAGGGAATGGAAGGGAGAGGGAGAGCCAGAGAGAAAAACATCGATGTGAGAAATACTCATCAATTGGTTGCCTCCCGCACGGGCCATGACCAGGCCCGCAACTGAAGTATGTGCTCTTGACTGGAATCAAACACTTTTTTAAGATTACTTGGGCTGCCATGTGGGAAATATACAAAGAAGAAGGCAATAGAGAAAGAAGAAGACCAGCTAGAAAGTTACTGTAAGAATCAAGGAAAGCAATGATGATGGCTTGGAATAAAGTGCTGGCAGAGAGAGCAGTAAATTTGAGATGTTTTAATGGTATGATATTTTATAAAATTAGAATAATGTTAGCTATGAACTGTTATTATAAAGCATAATGTAAGTGTGAAAATGCTTTGTCAACTATGAAGTGCTAAACAGAGGTCACTGACTATTACTATAGATCAGTGGTCGGCAAACTGCAGCCTGCGAGTTACATGTGGCTCTTTGGCCCCTTGAGTGTGGCTCTTCCACAAAATACCACGTGTGGAGGTGCACATACAGTGTGATTGAAACTTCGTGGCCCATGCGCAGAAGTTAGTTTTCGGCTCTCAAAAGAAATTTCAATCGTTGTACTGTTGATATTTGGCTCTGTTGACTAATGAGTTTGCCGACCACTGCTATAGATGAAAAAACCAAGTACATGCTAGTGGGACTCTAACCTGCCAAAAGCCACACAAGGGCTTAGTGGTTGGGAGGAAGCTGACCTGTGATCCCTTCACTCCTTCTCTGGAGAGTGCCCAAAAGAAGAAGGCTAGTGACCAGGTCTAATTTCCTTGTTAAATGGGCCTTAGGGTAAATAGAATAATAATATTTAGGATGTGTCTGGCTAGTATATAGAACTCAAGGCCTATGAAGCAGGGCTCCTTGGAGAACATCGTGTCAGCTCTACAACCCTCTGGGGGTACAAAATGAAAAATTTTTCTTTTCCGTGCGGGAGGCAACCAATTGATGAGTATTTCTCACATCGTTGTTTTTCTCTCTGGCTCTCCCTCTCCCTTCCATTTCTCAAAAACTCCACAGTGAATGGTGACCCCTTGGTCCTCCCCTGTTATTCTGGGGGAGTGGTGTGTGTCAGTGAGGGGATCTAGGACCTGGGGAGCCACTCCTGAGGTCCCAGAGTTTTCTTTACTTCATCTAAATCTCTGATTGCCTGTACCCTGGACATTACTTTGCAAAGCTTCATAATGGGTCTGAGCTCTGATTTATGTGACATTATTTGATAATCTCATCCCACATATTTATTCAGTGGCAGAGACTGTTTTCCCAGGTTAGTAGACCCTATGTAATATCAGGCCCAATTATAAAGTCCATGGGCAAAGGGAAAACAGACTTGGTTATATGTGACCCCCTTGCTAGTGGCCTAAGATCTTTATTTGACACATAAAATATCCACCTACCTGAAAAATTAATTTTTTAGGACAGTTATGCAATTTAAGAAACTTGATGTATCTGCCTTCATTGTGAATGAGTAAAATGGAAAGAATAGTGGAGTCTTTGAGATGGTTCATATGATTTCTTGATGAGGTGAATCAGGCCTTTTGGGGCTCCAATGATTAATCCTAAGCACTTACTTTAAAGAGGTTTCCCACCCTCCAATTGCCAAAGAATCATTACAATATTGATGTGCAACAGTGAACATGGCTCTTCAAACTTCTCTTGGCCCTCCTAAGTCATGAGTTCTCTTCTCACTCTTCTTTTTAAAAGAGGCACAATTTATCTTAGCATACAACTTCATTATAGTACTTAGGAAGGATGAGAAAGGGAACTGTCACTCTAGCAGGAAGGGAGAAAAACCTCTTTTCTTCTCTGTCTCATAACAAAGTGCATTTATGCTGGAGGAATCAAAAGACAGAATCAATGCACATGGATGTCCATTTCTATTCCTGGTGCAAACATCTCTGATTATGAACTGAGCTGTTGCAGATAAAACACATCAGAGGACTAGGGCTTCCTCTGGATGATGCTAAGCATGAGGACATTGGCAGGCTTATGTGATGGAAGCATCAACATGTTTTATGTGATGGAAGCATCAACATCTTTCCCCACAAACAAGCTTCCAAACTAAAGTCAGGTGTTTACCTTCAGCGAGTGGGTCAAGGGTGTGTATCATGAGCTGGAAGATGCTATTCCTCATGAGACTGTTGTGGAGGGAGGCAGAGCTCCCACCTCGCTGGAGACGTGGCTTGGCCTGAACAGAGAAACCAGACAAAGATGCTGTTAGTTCTCAGAAATCAAAGGCAAGTGCATTACAGATAAGATCCTCCCCTTGTCTGGTGGTCACTTGTTTCTGTCACATGATCACACACTCTTGACCAAACATTCCCAAGGTACATTTCAAATCCCCCAAAGGAATGGCTTTCTCACAGCCTTTCCTACTAAACAAATTAATTTGCTACCATTTTTAGAGCTTAGTAAATGCTAGTCAATGTGCTATATGCTTCATTCACAAAATGAACTAGGCGCTATTATTATTCCCTTTAAAATATTTTTAAATTGATTTCTGAAAGAGAGAGAGAGAAAGAGAGAGAGAGAGAGAGAGAGAGAGAGAGAGAGAGAGACATCAATGATGAAAGAGAATAATTTATCAGCTGTTTCCTGCACACCCCCTACTGGAGATTGAGAGCCTGCAAGCCAGGCATGTGTCTTGACAAGGAATCAAATGGTGACCTCCTGGTCCATAGGTCGATATTCAACCACTGAGCCACACCAGTCAGGCTATTATTTCCTTTAGACAGATGAGGAAACTGTTATAGAGAAGTGAAATGAAGTGTCTAATTCACACAGACAGCAAATGGAGGGTAGAGGAATGAATCTCAAGGTTGCTTCTCTTAGAATTTGTTACCTGAACCAGTGGGTGATCTCTACAATGTTTGGATTGTACATTCTATCAGTAAAATGTTTTGAGTATATATGTGTATGTTATGTATCCATCTGTATCTGTATATATCTATATTCATACCTATATTAAACAATGAGCATACAGTGGTACCTCGAGATACGAGTTTAATTCGTTCCGTAACCTTGCTCGTATATCAAGTTGCTCATATCTCAAAGCAAATTTCCCCAATGAAATAAATTGAAATGCCGTTATCCTTTCCAGCCCCCAAAATGCCACCCCAGTTGTTCTTGTTACATGTTTTTGAATAAGAAAAATGTATTTATAAATGACAAATATTGTATAAAAACATAATAAAAGAGAATGTAAAGGAATAAACTGGTTTTATAAAGTGTATTTATCTACTCCCTACACTCTTAATGCTACGCTTTATCCCTAAACTGAATGTAACTTAACTAATCTTCACTGAACTTAATTGCTACTGGTCTTTGCATTTTTGGCCGATTTAAAAAAAACACGTGTCCAACGAAGTTTGCCTCTTCCTCCTTTTCAGAATGTTTCTGAAATGGGTGAGGCAAGTTTCATTGAACAGCTCCAATGCACAACCAGTAGCAACTTTTTTGGGGTGTTTCTTTTCCACGACACCCTCTCCCACATTCCTAAGATCTCCTTTATCTCACTTGTAGAGATCTCCTCCACCTCTGGCTCCTCCTCGAAACCAATTTCTTGGAGAACCTCCACATGTTGCTGAGACTGCAACTCTTGTAACTCCTCCGTGGTGAGTTCCAGAGAGTGCTCCTCGACGAGCTCATTCACGTCTCTCTCATCCACCTCCAGGCCCATGGATTTTCCCAGAGACACTATCTCCTCCTGCACTGGCACCTCGGGTTCGAATCCTTTGAAGGTCCTTTCGGCTACGGCCTCAGGCCACAGCTTCTTCCATGCAGAGGTCAAAGTCCTCCTTGTAACACCCAGCCAGGCCTGATCAATAATTCTGAGGCATATCACGATGTTAAAGTGGTTCTTCCAGAACTCTCGAAGGGTGAGGTTTGTGTTTTCCGTCACCTCAAAGCAGCGCCGGAACAGGTGCTTGATGTACAGCTTTTTAAAATTAGAAATCACCTCCTGATCCATGGGCTGCAGGATAGGAGTGGTGTTGGGAGATAGGTAGACAACCTTTATAAACTTGAACTCTTCAAGGAGTTCATCTTTGAGGTTTGGTGGGTGAGCAGGAGCATTGTCGAGGATGAGGAAGGCTTGCATGGTTATTGTTTTCCTGTAGATATTTCTTAACAGAAGGGCCAAAAACCAGGTTTACCCACTCCACAAAGAACTGCCTGGTGACCCATGCCTTCGGGTTTGCCCTCCACATAACTTGCAGTTTATCTTTTAAAATCTTATGTGACTTAAAGACTCTGGGGTTTTCTGAATGGTATAGGAGCAGAGGCTTGATTTTGCAGTCTCTACTCGCATTGGCGCACAGTGCGAGAGTTAGCCTATCCTTCATGGGTTTGTGGCCTGGCATCACCTTCTCTTCTGCCGTTAAATAAGTCCTATTCGGCATCTTCTTCCAGAAAATCCCTGTCTCATCACAGTTGAAGACTTGCTGGGGGATATATTCTTTGGCTTCTATCAGTTCGGAAAAAGTTTTGAGGTAATCCTCAGCTGCCTTCACATCCAAACTTGCTGCCTCACCATGCCTGACGATGGAGTGAATGCCGGACCTTTTCCTGAAGTTATCAAACCAGCCTCTACGTACTGGCTTTAAATGAGTCTTTCGATGTTTCGTCTGTGGAAGTGTGTGGGGTCTGCTGCAGCAAATCACTATAAATCGCTCTCGCATATAATGCCCTGTGTTAATGTATCTCCTTTAAGCTGCTTCTCCGTCACCCACACCATCAGTAGATTCTCCATCTTTTCATGGGGAGAGCTATGGAGCTTAGAAATTATTGTAACGCCCTTAGCTGGCGTTATACCCTTTATCGACTCCTTCTGTTTAAGCACAGTGCATATCGTTGAAGTACTACGCCCGTATTGCCTCGCCAAGTCAGCCACTCGCACACCTTGCTCATATTTTTCTATGATTTCACGCTTTAATTCAATAGACATCATCCTCTTCTGAGCACTGACCTTTCCACTCGCTTTCTTCGGACCCATGGTTATAAAAAGAAATGTGATAAAGTATGTAAATGCACAAAAGATGCTTCGACAATGAGGTAAACAAGCACACTGACGGAGGCGTGGGAAACTATGAGACGCTTGAGTTGCGGTAAACTGGTGGGTCGTGTGCAGCCGGCCGATCCATGCGATTACTCGTATCTCAAATGTTGCTCGTATTTCAAAGCAAAAAATCGCTCGCTGGACGGCTCGTATCTCAAAAATCTCATATGTCAGGGCATTCGTATCTCGAGGTACCACTGTATCTTACCTAATAATAGACAAACATATAAATTGACTGTACCTCTGCTATGCCCACAGTCAATCAGAATGAGTATGCAAATTAACCCAACAAAGATGTCAGTTAATTTGCATACGCAGGTGCCCCAGAGGCCTCCATCCGGGAACATCCTCAGCACCCAGGTCACTCCAAAGTAGGCCCTTAGTGGGCCCTGAGCAGCCTGGGAAGGCCTTGAGCCAGGGGCTAGGGTGGGGTGGGGTGGGAAGGGGTGCGCTCCTGGGCAGGGCCAAGCCTGCGATTGGAGTCGAGGGGGCCTCTGCCTAGGCCTAAAAGCCTCGGCTAGAGGTTTTAGGCCTGGGCAGGGTGGATCCAGTGATTGGAGGGAGCTGGGGGCCCAGGCCCCAGGCCCCGAGGCCAGCGATCAGAGGGAGCCAGCAATTAGAGGGAGAGGAAGCCAACGATCAGAGAGAGAGGAAACCAGCAATCAGAGGGAGAGGGAGCCAGTGATCAGAGGGAGAGGAAGCCAACCATTAGAGGGAAAGGGAGTCAGCCATCGGAAGGAGCTGGGGGGCCCCTGCCCAGGCCCCGAGGTTTTAGGCCTGGGCAGGGGCAGACCAGTGATCGGTGTGAACTAGAGGAAACACCTTTTCTGACCACTCATTGGCTAAGCTCCCTATATGCCATTGGTAATATTCTTAGCAACTTGGGTAATAAGAATCTAAAAAGATGATCTAGGGTTTTCCACCATAATCCTGGAGGAAAAAAGGAAGGTCCGCTGCTGGAGGGCTAAGAAATGTCATACCCTGCCCTAGGCGGTTTGGGTCAGTGGGTAATGCCTCGGCCTGCTGACAGCAAGGTCTGGGTTCAATTCTGATCAAGGGCAGTATTTAGGTTGCAAGATCCTCCCTGACCAGGGCCCAGGTCAGGGCCCATGCAGGAAGCAACCAATCAAAGTGTTCCTCTCACTTTGATGTTTCTCTCTATTTCTCCCTTTCTCTTCTACATCCTCTAAAAATAAATGGAAACATATCTTCAGGTGAGGATAAAAAAGAAAAAGAAAGGTCATATCCCATGATAGTCACATCTTGAAAAATGCCTAAAGAAAGTTGTCATTTTTTCATGGTGAAGGGACTAGAGTCTGTGTTGATGAAAACACCTTGGTGGTTGCAGTGACTGGCAGTAGTTGCAGCAGCAGAATGATGGGGCTGGTGCCTTCCTCTGATCAGCCCGGTCACCTCCTACGAAGGGAACGGGCCTAAGCCATCAGTAAGACACCTCCTGAGGCCTCCCAGTATGTGAGAGGGGGCTGGCTGGGCTGAGAGACCCCCCCCACCCTCCACCAGTATATTATAAAACACTTGAAAAAGTAGAAATTATGAATAATAATATAGAAAGTAAATGATAGAGGTGTTAATATTTCCCCCTTCTCCTCAAAAGAACAACTCCCACATCTCCTAGAGTTCCTCTTCAGCTTTAGTCCATGAAGCCCAATGGTCTGTGTTAAGTGATATTTAAAGAGAGAGAACCACTTATGAATCTACAGAGAAGCTTCCTAACTTCAAAGGGAGGATTTCTTTTGTATAAACTCCTGCTAGAGTGAACCTTTGGGCAAATAAATGAAACTGGCAGGTAAGAGAGGAACAATGAGTCTCTAGAGGTGAGATTAGCAACAAACTCTTTTTTAAAACCCCCCAAAACAAACAATCTAAAAAAATATTCAAACAGTGGATTGCAACTGGCTTTTATCCTGATTAGGAACTGTCCTATTCTTCTTGGATTGATTTTGTGTTGGTTAACACAGGGGATGATGCTCCAGAGGCCAAGCTTCACAGACAGATTGAAGAGAGGGAAACGCAATATGCAGAAATGAATTTCTTATTGAACTTTCTATCCAAATTCTTGCCATGAGATTTTTCTGGGGTCTGGTTAAAATAAAATATGCTTTCCCACGGTCTTCTAATCCTCTACAATGCAGCGTTTTCCAAAATGTTCTATTGTACTTTGGATCTACACGGTGCTTCTCAAGAAAAGTTCCATAAGAGACTCCATGGGAGTCTTTGGAAAGTGCTACACCTCAGACCAAAGCACCTTTCCAGTTTTAATATACACATTAGACCACTAAATTTTTTTTTAAAAATCAGGTTAACTTGATAAACTTGGACAGTTTTTGAACTATTGCCCATGGAGCCTTACTTTGAAGAATACATATTAACAATCATAGTCTGGTGTGTTTGGAGACAAACATTAAACCTATAGTAAGCTTGAAGTATGGGTAAAATGTCAGTATGCAGTTCATGGAAATGTCTGGATTTCTTAGTCTGATTTTATTATAATTGATATTCCACTAGAAATTATGTTTCCCAGAGCTACAGTGTTTGGAGAAGAATCAGAGGGGATTACTGTTGTCTCAATAATTAGCCAAATCATGGGCTCCTTAAAGAAAGAGACTGGGTCTATACCGATAGCCCAATACTGGATCTGGCATATTCTATGGGCTCTCAGTGACTGTCATAAATCTTAGTGTTGAGCATTAGAGGAGGAAGGATGAAGCAGTATGTATCTTCATTCCTATGCCCTTCTGCCTTAAAAATCTGTAACGTTTTTTTAAATGTATTGTGTTATTTGATTCAGATGGTTAAGGTTCAAAATATTTTAGAGGCAAGGTTAAGAGATTTGAATAGAGTTGAAATGTAATCACTGTTTAATGGCTGAAGACAAAAACTCTGAAGGTCATTTCCTTGTCATGCTTCACAGGCAAGATGTGATGTCTTAATTGGACAGGAACTGAAACATGTGCTTGTTGTTAATAATCAGTCATGACCACTATGACTATGGTTCTTATTCTGAGAAACTGGCAGAACTCTGCTGTGAAGATCTTCATTGCAAAGGATTATAGCTATAAAAGAACTGGAAGCATTCTTTTGGGCATTACGCACATATTGGATATATAGATCTCATGCAGTATTTCTTTTTATGGAACCAAAAGAAATTTCCAACCAAAAATTAGGTGCATGCAGATACATAAAGAAAACAGATATCAAGCATTAGATGCCTCCCAGCAATGTCCCCAAATATCAGCTCAACATCCCTTGGAATGTAATGTGGGACTATCTCACTCTTTCAACTCCTATAAAAGTTCATGCCAAATGAAAGAGAGAACTCAGACTTTTTGAAACAGTTCCAGAGATAACTGGTCAATGAATGTCAAAATTCAGTTGAGACTAATTGAAGACCAGAGCATACACACACAGCAGCAGATCAAACCACTTAGTATTCCAAGGGAGAGGGTGACGTGTTGAGCACATGAGCCCCTTCTTCACCCCCCTACCCACTTCCACAGGCAGGGCCACTGTTTCCTACCGGCAGAGTCGGTTCATCCTTGTCCCTGACTGTAGATGACTGTGTAAGAAAAAAAGACAAAAACAGAGACAAATAAACGAACGATGAAGCACATACAGCTTTCACACTTAATAACAATCATCAGTATAGGGAAATATTTGTGGGTTTTTTTTCTGCTCCTTTGGGAAGGATTATGCCAACACAAGGGGCTAAGAGTGTATATTTCTAACCAATATGATGGTTTGTTTAGGCATATGGTGCATGTTCCTGAAAGATCAAAATTGAATGGGCAACCTAACTGCCCGGCAATAGAAGGCAGGCAAGTCAATTAGGGCCCAGCCACAAAGTGGAATACCATGGTCATTAAAACAAATGGAGTGAGTATACATGTATTGTCATGAAAAAAACACCTAAGCTATATTAAGTAAAAAAAAAAAAGTAAACCTTACTTCTATCTCATTTGGAAAATAAATAATGATACTTTAGTATATTTAAAGAAAAAAACTCTGCAAGGATTATTCCAAAGTGTTATTGCTGGGAATAAGATTACAAGGGAGTGTCATTTTCCATGTCACTTGAAGGGAGCCAACATTTACTGCCCCACGTGTGGTCAACAAGAATAAATAATGCCTGAAGAAGTAAGGTTACCAAATTAGACTAGGCTCATCATACATGGAATTCAGATAATCCGTCTTCTTTCCTACCCCCACTACTTCACGTTGTTCATGCTAAAAGTGGAAATATCTGTCAGGTTGAGGAAAGGTGACTAAAACATAGTAGAATGTGAGGACCTATGCATTTGTTGGGAGAGAACACAATTCAGATAAGGTGACAATGGAGTTCTACCAACATGCCCCAACTTCATACAAACACTCCTTCTTCAAAAGAACTGGGAATATTCCTGAGGTCTTTCCCATGATGTGGAGGCAAGTGTCATGCTCAGACCACTACTGGAGTTGCTCCACCTCAACTGTGAATCACACAGCAAGAAAAACCTGGAGCCTTTCCCCCTGCCTTGCCTGCTGGTATTCCCCACTCCAGTCTCTGCTGATCTGCATCTTCAAGAATGATCACATACCTGGAGGCCAGCAGACAGGTGCAGAGCTGTTCTAAAACCAGCCATGGCTCTAGGCTCTCTTTTTCAGTTCTACCACACACATCATACAAAGAACATTAAGTGGCCCCCACATTCTATCTAAAATATACATTTTTGTGTAAAAAATGAAAGGTATTTTTACACTTTTGCATTTCAAATTATTGGTTACATGCAATTCACTGAATTTGTGATTGGTATGCTCAAAACCTTGAAAAGTAAAAAGATGAACTCCAATTTGTTTTCCCAATGTTATTTTTAAGAAGACTGAGTTTAATACTTAAGTTGATAGGAACATTTTGTAGACATTCAATTAAACATTAATTATCTTCTAGATACTTTTTTTGGAGCTTAGAGTCAATATCAATGTATATTTTTTCTTCTAATTCCAAATATTTTTGTAGATCCTTGAAGAATTAGTAACTCCCAGGCACCTACAGAAGTATTCTGACTTGTTGGTAATTTCTGAGCACAGTCCATGAGCATTACTAACTTTGCCATTGCCTCCTGGTTTGGGATTTTCTCTTAGTGACTTTTCTAACAGCACGAATATAAAAAAATCCTGATTCTCTAGTTCCCAGGCACATGCTTGGGGAACTGGCATGGACCTGAAATTGCCCTTTGATTTCCCTTTTTGATCTCAAAGGCACCGTATGAGCCTGTTTCTGTCTGGCAGGCCCTTTCATTTTCTCTTCTTCCACATCAGACAGCTCAACAAATGGCCCCACATTATACAGAACAATCCCCCAGGGAAATTATCCAGTGTGGCCAGCTCAGCCTCTGGACACATGTTGAGGTGAACTGTTAAAGCACGCCTTTTCAGTTAGCAAATTTACACTTGCAGCTAAATGGAAGACAAATAATTATGAGCTGGGAGTGATACCACGGAACATGAAGAAACAGGCTGAAAAGGGTGGTGGTCTTTATAAAAGCAAACTATCACCAGCTAAGAGTTTTGTTTAAAAAACATATTTAAAGAAAATATTAGAAAGAAAAAAAAAATCCAAGCCTGCCTTTTGGTTTGAAAGGATGAAAAAATATCTACCCTATTGACTTCCCTTTTCTCTCACAAGCAAAAAGGGTCATTGGGTACAATAAATGAAAAGAAATGCCTTGTACATAGACACTACCAAGAAAAATCTGAGTGCAGAGAAAAGTCTGAAAACCTTCACAAAATCTCCCACTGTTTAATGTCAGCAGAAGTTGACATAGTTATTTTTCTTTCAAATGTAATTTGCAGACATGAATACACATCAGGTTACAACATAAATTTAGGTACACAAATGGCAGCTGAGGCCATTAAAATACCCCTCCACTTGCCTTTCATGTAGCCCTGTTTTAAGAGATGAGAAATGTGACATATGCGAGCTCATTTTCAGGGGCTTACCCACATCTACTGATAATTCCTGACCCTTACCTGACTTAGCCTCACTAATTACATGTTGAAGCAGCCCCACAGTCCTGCCAATGGGCTGCTGATTATGTTAGAAATTCAATTTTAATGGGGTTTTAATTACGTTGGAATATAAACTAGTGAAGGTGACAAAGAAAGAATTCAACTGTCTATAGCCCATACAGTTTCTAACCACTAGCTTATTTAGCTAATTATCTGGGTTTGGGTTGGTCTTGGTGCTATGAATTTATTTTCAGGGCCATTGAACATCTGGCAAGTTTAACTAACTCCTGGGGTGTTACTGAAGACAGTCTCTCAAAAAAAAAACAACACACAACAACACACCACTGTGACTTTAAGGCTTGATCTTGGCATTCTTATGCATTTTGCTTTGTAGCCCCCTTAATTTTAAACCACCAACACATCATACATTTGAAAGCCCAATTCGCAGTGGTCAGTTAGGAAAGATCTGTTAAGACTAAACCACAGCATACACAGTAATTTTCAAGGAATATTTAATATATTTTTATTGATTTTTTTACAGAGAGGAAGGGAGAGGGATAGAGAGTTAGAAACATCAATGATGGAGAAACATCGATCAGTTGCCTCTTGCACATTTCCTACTGGGGATGTGCCCACAACCAAGGTACATGTCCTTGACTGGAATCAAACCTGGGACCTTTCAGTCCACAGGCCGACGTTCTATCCACTGAATCAAACCGGTCAGGGCAGGAATATTTAAAAAAATTCATAAAATGCATCCCAAAGGGTCTCAAGTTGGGGCTCTGGTGTGCAACACAGATCTCTTTTTTTAAAAAACTTAAAAAAATATAAATATTTTGATTTTTCACAGAGAGGAAGGGAGAGTGACAGAGAGCCAGAAACATTGATGAGGGAGAAACATTGATCAGCTGACACCCTCACTGGGAATGTGCCCACAACCAAGGCACATGCTCCTGACTGGAACTGAACCTGGGACCCTTCAGTCCACAGGCAGACTCTCTATCCACTAAGCCAAACCGGTTTGGGCCAGACCTCCTCTTCGTCATGAAAGCAGAACATTTACCAGGGCATAAGAGAGAGATGTTTTTGCATAAAAAAAGAATTATGTAATTCAGCTCTTTATATAATTTAAACTGTTCTTCTATAATAATATCCTTCTATAATTACTGCAAATCATTGATTAATTGATCAATAATTAATAACTGTTGTTGCCATAAATACCCATTGTTCTCCCTGGTGGAAACCCCAGTTCTATATCTGAATTTTGCTACCTATTTGCTATGTTTTGAAAATGCCTCCTCTCTCATGTAATAAAACATACAGCCCATTTAGATAACATTTTTTAATGCTATAAGTCATTCACAAATTATTATATCATCTCATTTCCTTTGACCCTTGAAAGCCACTGATTGAGAAATAATTTCCTTGACTACTAAGTATAGTTTTGATGTGAATTTGTACAGAGCCTTACCCCTCATTCAGGCTTTCACTCTCACTTCTCACACATACTAGTAAACATTAAGCAAATACTGCATCTAGCTGCATCATAGCCACATGGCCCCTGGTTTACTCTGACTGGTAATTGCCCACCTGCAAATCACATAATCAAATGGATCACTAGGAAGATTTCATATGCCGATACCAGTGTATAAAGTAAGGGGTGGCTTTTTTGGCCAGTGGCTTGGCAGCAGATAGAAACGGACAAGCAATTTGGCTCAACAGTCAAGTAACAACCATAACCATCCACTACCATAACCTCTCACTACGTCCTATGAGATGTGTCTAAATTCACTGTGTCAAAGACCCAGAAGCATATAAGGCCAGTAAAAGAAATTTAAAAGTGTAATTATTTTGTCATAATTGTGATTCAAAACACAGATGCCAGTGATTAGAAATATTAATCCAATATTTAGTTGACATTCATTTTAATGTCTTAGAATTTAGAAAGGGTAGGTGAGGAATGATTTGAATCACTGACATCTATTTCAAAAATTAGCAAGGAAGTATGAAATAATGTCTCCTTTTTCTTTCAATACATTTACCTGTAATAAGCAAAATCATTTGATATCGCTCTTCTGGTTAAAGATTAATAGACCTTAAAGCCTACGGGAAGACGAGATAAAAGACTGAAATCTGCCGAAAACCAGTTTGGCTCAATGGATAGTGTGTCGGCCTACGGACTGAAAGGTCCCAGGTTTGATTCTGGTCAAGGGCATGTATCTTGGTTGCGGGCACATTCCCAGTAGGGGGCGTGCAGAAGGTGGCTGATCGATGTCTCTCTCCCATCGATGTTTCTAACTCTCTATCCCTCTCCCTTCCTCTCTGTAAGAAATCAATAAAATATATATTTTTTAAAAAAGGCTGAAATCTGGATTCTAAAAGAAAAGAAATTCTAGAACCTCTTAACCAGACACAAAAATCATCTCCTTCTCCCTCTCTTTACTGTGTCTTAACATAATCCCCAAAATATTAAGGGGGGTGGGATTAAATAAATTCCTCAAGAAAAATAATACTGATATTTAAATTCAAATTACGTTTACCTTTACCACTGGTTGCCAGGTAATTATCCCAATGTCACTGTCCTGTGGGAAAGTAAAGAGCTCAGACATTCATGAGGTGCTGAAGCTGGCAGCCCAGAATGAGGAACACCCCTTCACATTGGCTTAAATAGACACATTAGCATGCTTACATCGATACCTAGGCATTTTATTGTTATATTTTGTGGCAACTGTAAGTGGGATTGTTTTCTTAGTTTCCCTTTCAGATAGTTCATTATTGATATATAAAAATGCAACAATTTCTGGATATTAATTAGTATTTTGGTCCCTTGGCTTGGCCTGTGGGATCAGGCCGAAACCAGCTCTCCGACATCCCCTGAGGGGTCCTCGATTGTGAGAGGGCGCAGGCCAGGCTGAGGGACCCCACCAGTGCATGAATGGGTTTGGGGAGGGATGCAGGAGATTGGCCAGCTGAGGAGGCACAGGAAGGCTCCAGGGTGTGTCCAGCTCATCTTGCTCAGTCCCAAACAGCTGCACCCTAACAGCAAACTAACCTAGTGGTGGAGTGTCTGCCTCCTGGTGGCAAGTGCACATCATAGCAAGCAGTTGAGCAGCCTTAGTATATCATTAGCATATTATACTTTGATTGGTTGAATGGATGACCAGACAACCGGCCACTTAGCATATTAGGCTTTTATTATATAGGATTTTGCTACATTACTGAATTCATTTATCTGTTCAAATAGTTTTTTGGTGGAATTTTAGGATTCTCTATATACAGTATCATGTCATCTGCAAATAATGACAATTTTACTTCCCCCTTTCCAATTTGGATGCCTTTTATTTCTTCCTCTTATCTGACTGCTGTGGCTAGAACTTCCAGTTTTATGCAAAATAGCAGTGGTGAAAGTGGACATACCTGTCTTGTTCCTCGTCTTAAGGGAAACACTATTAGTTTCCCCCCTTTGGTTATGATGTTAGCTATGGGTTTGTCATATATGGCATTTATTATGTTGAGGTATGTTCCCTCTATTCCCACTCTGCTGAGAGTTTTTATCACATATGAATGCTGAATTTTGTCAAATACTTTTTCAGTAAAAAGTGTGGTAATGGAAGCTCACATTTTGGAAGCAATGCATTTTGATGATTTATTTTAATAATTCCAAGGACCTTGAAATATAGAAAGAAATTTCAGAATAATAGATATGCCCCTCAATGGAGGGAATGGCAATGAAATTGCATAGCGACAGTTAATAAACAACAATTTGCCTTCTAAATAGTTTTACAAGAGAAGAAATAATGTAGGATGAGAAGTGATGCCATATGTTATTAAGAACATAAAATTCAGGCCCAGCCTGCTTGAGTTCATTTTCCTATTTTTGTCATTTATTAGCTCTGTGACTTTTCTGACAAGTTACTTAATCTCTCCATGCTTTATTTTTTCTCATGTGTAAATGGTGATGATAATTGTAACTAATTCAGAGTGTTGTTGTGAGGATCAAAAAAGTTAATGCATATAAAGTGCTTAGACCAATGTTTCATACTTAGTAAGCATACGTATTAGCTCTTATTATCATTACTTTTACTATTAGGAGCCACAGGGGAGAATAATGTCACATTATATGACAAAGGTTATGAGCTGGACTAAAGAGAACACACTAGGTTTGAATGGGAAGTAGGAACATTCCACTAATTAGAAAGGGGAATGGTGGTTTGTATAGAATGCTAGAGAATGGTCCTAGGTTGGCCACTGAGGGAAAAGGGGATATACAACAAATTACATTTCCTGCCTTGGCTTCTGATGCTGTCTTGTCCCATGAATCAGCATTGTCAGCATATAGGATTGGCAATGCTAGGTCAGCATTTCATATATCATATCTCTCAATGGGCCTGATTTTGATCAGGAAGCGCTGGAGGCTGGAAGACTCAGAAAAGATAGAACTTATACCTGAACCCAAAGGATCTCACCTCCCATGGAATTCTGCAGGTTTCTGGTCAACACTTTTCACTTGGTAGGATGTTGCTTGTGAGCAGAAAAAGATCAGGATCAGAAAGGGCCACAGGCTTGGTCTCAAGTTCAGCTTCTGCTCGCTAGCATTGTGGGCTAGGAGTCCTCTGACTCCAGGAAACCAGGCTGTGCAGGGTGGTTTGTGAATTGTCCAGTATGAGCACCTGGGTGTGTTGGATAATTGTTGAAAGTCATGATTTGGATAAATAGTAAAGTAAGATCCCCTCAAAACTTGGAAAAAAGTTGATCCCATAAGAGGGCAGCTACTCTAACAGATGAGATGAGGCATCTGATATGATCTCCTCTAAAATTGTTAGGAAATATGATGTGGGAATACTCAGTAAGGCAAAAGGCCAGAGTGACTTCCAGATGCAGAACTGCACTATGACTGACGAGCTGCTATCTATCCAACTGCATATAATTAGTGTCTCCAAACTTGATTGATCACATGCCATTATCAAAAACATTCTGAACAAGAAACATATCTATAATAATAAAAGTATAATATGCTAATTAGACCAGATAGCCAAATGACCTTCTGGACAAAAGCTGTGGTGGCTGAGGCAGAGGCAGTTAGGGGCGATCAGGCAGGCAGGTAAGCAGTTAGGGGTGATTAGGCAGGCAGGCAGAGTGTTTAGGGGCAATCAGGCAGGCAGGCAAGCAATTAGGGGCTACCAGGCAGGCAGAGTGGTTAGGGGTGATCAGGCAGGCAGGCAAGTGGTTAGGAGCTATCAGCAGATGAGTGGTTAGTGGTGATCAGGCAGGCAGACAGAGTGGTTAGAGGAGATCAGACACGCAGGCAGGCCAGCAGTTAGGAGCCAGCGGTCCTGGATTGTGAGAGAGATGTCTGACTGCTGGTTTAGGATGAGGCCTAAACCAGCATTCGGACATCCCCTAAGGGATCTCAGATTGTGAGAGGGTGCAGGCCTGGCTGAGGAACACCCCCCCCTACCATACACGAATTTCGTGCACCAGGATTCTAGTGTGTTTGTGTGTGTGTGTGTGTGTGTGTGTGTGTGTGTAATGCGAAGGTCTATCACCTATCAATCTCTTATTTATCTATCTAGTTTATGTGCTACTCTCAACCATTAAATAAACATGGACTAATTTCTTCTTTAAAAATAAAAATACATAAGGAATACTAGTATTTTTTTTCTTACTTTTTTTTTTTTGGTATAGCAAAGGTAGTATTGAAGATCAAGTACAGACTCCCACGTGGAGCTACATGGGGAGAGGGAAAGAGTCCCACAAATAGGGAGGAGGAGAAGGGTTCCCTTTTTCTTACATCTTAAATGATTTCCTAGTATATACTACTGGAACATCAGCACAGACCTTTAAAAAGTTTTACAGAATGTTGTTTACCAGGGGTTCTCACCAAAAAGGAAATGGTAATTATGTATGACATGATGAAGATGTTAGCTAACCCTATAGTGGTAACCATTTTGCAATACAGGAATGTGTCAAATCAACACATTGTATAACTAAAATTTAGAGGATGCTATATGTAAATTACATCAATAAAGATGGAAAAAATAAAAAGGAGTTTTAAATGTTTCTCACAGAATTGGTAAGCTGTATTGGGTGTGTATTGCACTCAGTTCTCCCAGCTAGCCTCTCAAATAGTGGAAGATTCTCGAGAAGAGCATCCAGCTCGTGCCCCTATGGTCCCTAATGTGGCCACTTAAAATGCAATCAGGTGGCATGGAAGAGAGGCCACTCAGACAGAATGGGGACTGTGAGTTCCTATTCCAGTAACCAAAGCTCTTCTAATGCTTGCTCCACTGGCTAAATTGATAGTCATGATGATTATTTAGATCCACCCCCTGAGAACCTGTTTTTTAATCTTTCATATGACAGAGGTGCACAGAAGACAGTAATCCCCATTTTATAAATGGAGGGAGAGAAGGCAGGAAGTGCCTCCAGCTGTTTCTGTACTCAGGATACTAAGCACCTGGGTAAGTCACTTAATTTAGGAGTTAACAACTCAACCACCACTGGCATCTCTCTCCGCCTGAATAGTCCAGATGTTGCTAATATACTTTGTAGTACTGGTTGAGCAATTCTCACAATTGCCAATGAATCATTTTAATATGCCAATCAGATACAATCTGTTAGTGGTGTTCTGGTGTCAGCCACTCAAATTTCCTGTGACCAGTAAAGAACCCCAGATGCATTCACATATTAATTCTGGATTGCCTTACTTTTTTTTTTTTTTTTAAGAAATGTGTCTAAGCCTGGCTGGCATAGCTCAGTGGTTGAGTTTGACTTATGAACAAGATCACGGTTTGATTCCTGATCAGAGCATATGCCCAGGTTACAGGTTTAATCCCCAGTGTGGGGCATGCAGGAGATAGCCAATCAATGATTCTCTCTCATCATTGATCTTTCTATCTCTCCCTTTCTCTTCCTCTCTAAAATAAAAAAATATATATTTAAAAAAGACAATGTTTAAGATGATCTGAAAATTTTTTTTAAAAAGTCCAACAAATGCTGGATAAATATTATCAAATAATTATTAAGTGAAGAATGAATTGCCTTAATTTAAATATCTAGTGTCCTTTGCTATATGTTGCTATATGTTGCCACAAATAAATTCCAGTAATAATCCTATCTAATAAAAGAGTAATATGCAAATTAACCACCACCCCACTATACCCACAAGCCACTCCCACAAACCAATCAGGAGTAAGTATGCAAATTAACCCCAACCAAGATGGCTGCAGCCACAGAGAGAGCAAGAGGGAGGCTTGAGTTTCCCTGGTGATGGAGGAAGCCAAGCTTTCCACATACCCTGGCGGGCTCAGGTCTTCACTCAAGGCTACAAAGTTTCAATTGTAGAAGATAAATAAATCCCAACAGAAATGGCTGACACCACGGAGGGAGCAGGAGGCTTGGCTCTGCTCTAGGTTACAAAATTTCAATTATAGAAGATAAATAAATCCCAGATGCCAGGGCCTCCAAACCACCACAGGCCTAAACGGGCAGTCAGACATCCCTTGAGGAGTCCCAGATTGGAAAGGGTGCAGGCTGGGCTGAGGGACACACCTTCTGTGCATGAATTTCATGCACCGGGCCTCTAGTGGATAATATTTATTAAAAGTTCAGTACCTGGTATGTACCAAGTGTTTCACATATAATATTTTATTGAGTTCTCTCAACAGTAGGTATTACAACCATCACAACCTCCTTTAATACATGAGGACCCTGAGGCTGATGGAGGTTGGACAATTTGTCCAAGGCCACATAGCCAGTAAGTGGAAGAGGTGGAATAGAAACTCAGACAGCTGGGCCCCAGAGCCTGTTTCATTGGCGAGGAAGCAAGGAAGTGGAATTTCCTTGCAATGGACTGTGTGAAAGAGACTGAGGACATTAGAACTGCAAATACAGTAAAACAGTTTATGTGTATTAAGAACTATTTATGAGTTCTGACTTTCATTGGGGGCCACATATAGTTGCCAAGTGAGTGATGTGAATGAAGAATGACAGATTTCATTTGTGTTTATATGGTACAAAAAGTTGGTCTGGGAATAGAGAAAGCATAGTTATTTTCGTGTCTTTTGTATCTTCTAAGATTATTATTTAGACTCATCTACAATTGTCATGAATTTTCATTATTATGTTTGTCTCTTGAAGGTCAAGGAGGCACTTTTTATGATTTCCACGATAGCATAGGTTCAAGTAACCCTGCAAACTAGTTTATTCCTATAACAAATTGACTTATATTAAGGAGTTTATAGCTCAGCAGTGGTTTGGAAGAATGTGGCCCTCTGGTGGTCCCATTTATCATGGTGTCATGTGATACTGATCTATATTTAGTTTATTGGAAGCACACGTGCACAGTCTTCAATTTATTTCTGTCACTTGAAGGACTAAGGCTATTTCTTTGTTTCAGGGAGAGAACAACTCAAAACATGAAATAATCACATTTATTGTGTCTGAAGCATTAATAGGAAGGCTTAATAGCAAGTTCTGAATAAAGGGAATTCTTTCAGTTACTTAATATTTATTTTATAATATTTACTGGACTCTTACTATATACCAGGTATTATTCTAGGTTCTAGGGATAAATATGTGACCTAAATGGACAAAAATATCTATATTTATAGAGTAACATTCCAGAATGTTGTTATCATAAAATTAACTAGACAGAATAGGTAGTATTTAGATAACTT
Organism: Lasiurus cinereus; assembly: GCA_011751065.1. Classification (NCBI taxonomy): domain Eukaryota; kingdom Metazoa; phylum Chordata; class Mammalia; order Chiroptera; family Vespertilionidae; genus Lasiurus; species Lasiurus cinereus. The sequence continues at coordinate 47,080,634 of JAAGEH010000226.1, forward strand.
AATATTAAGTATTAATATTAAGAGATTAACCAAAGAATTTATATGCCTATGTGCATAGCCCATGGACAGACAATAGTGTGGGGAAGACTTGGGGAGGAGGTGAGAGTGGGAGGAGGGAGCGAGAGTGGGGTGGAAGAGGTTAATGGGGGGTAGGGGACATCTATAATACTTTCAACAATAAAGATAAATTAAAAATATTAAGTGATATTAATATTAATATATTAACATTTTTAAGTGATATTAAGGTATATTTAGGGATACACTTAAGTGAATTAACTATGGCCTAATCATCAATTTTGTAATCAAGCCTTATAATTAATTTATTAATGCTGGATTTAGTATGCATTCTGGTTTGGGCAGAAGCTAGCAAAGACGATAAAGAACATAACTTTTATAAAGTTATAAATAACATAGGAAAGGGCAGTAGATATTTAAAGTACATCTCAAAACTGATAAAATTAAAAATGAAATTTAATATTTGATAATCTTATTGGCAACAAAGTTTCTTGACAATATTTCTTTAAAAAATTTTTACAGATTTAAGATTAAGGACAAAAAGAAGTCCTGAACTCTGAGGAGAACAAAAGCCTACATTAAATATAATATAACTCTGTGGTTTTGATACATGTATTTTTTTACTTTTATGTTCTCCTAGATAATATTCAACCTCATTAACAAATCATATTAATTTTCCACCACATTTTAACATGTGATCGTAAACATTTCATTGACACCATACCAGCATCTAATTTCTAAGGAACTCTGACACAATTTCCACACATGTGGAAAAATAGGGATGCCAGATTTGCTGAACATAAGTTTTTGAACTCTCAAGAAGCAGATGAGTATCAATTTAAATATTTAATAATTTAAATGAAAATGTAATTAAACTTTGGGAAAATAACAAATGTACTAATATATCAAATACATGCATTGAATGATATATCAAATGTACTGAGATTGAGAATCAGTTCCATCCCTTGATCGCTCTCCTGTTTCCAAGAGAAGCCAGGAGGAAGCCAAGATTGCTCATGACATGGAGATAAGTTTTAAAAAGGGGACAGAGAGGAGAGAATCCAAGATGGCGGCATAGGTAAACACCTACACTGCTGCCTCACACAATTTCAAAACTACAACTAAAAGAACGGACATCATCCAGAACCACAGGAAAGCTGGCTGAGTAGAAATTCTACAACTAGAGGGAAAGAGAGGGGCTCAGAGAGACCCAGAGGAGCTGCAAAAAGCTGAGGTACGGAGATGCACGCACACGTGTAGAGAGTGGGTGCTGGAGTACCTGGCTGGCTTTCTCTGGCAGGAAGGAAACGGAGACTCTCAAAGGCATTGAACCCTTTATCTTACAACACTAAACCCCAGGTCCAGCCGAAACTCATACGGGGGGAGTTTGGACTGTGAAAAGGGAGAGGTGCATGGAAATTTAGGGGAGTCGCAAAAGATCAGAGGTCTCATGGCGCCCACGGCACTGCGCAGAGGACAGACTGCTGATTGTGCTGCTAGCTTTCACAAGCAGGCGGGAGACAGACCCTCCCAACAGTGCCACTTCTGACTCCACTAAGCCCCTGTTTCGGGTGAAACCCTGGGGACCTAGACTCGTGTAGTCCTGGAGCGCAGGGGAGCTTGAGGGGCAGTGGTCTAGAGGCACTGCAGGTGCACGCGCACAAGGACCGCTCCAGTGATTACCCAGTCACGTGAGACTCAGGGGCCGTGGAGGGCGGGGCCGACTGCAAGGCAAGGCGGTCCTTTAAGCCCTGAGACTCCACCCATCCCAAGCTCAACAGAGAGGCTTCTTCAGAGTTGCAAGTCTGGTATCATAAGGCTGAATCCAACATAGAAGTTCTCCCGGCATAGTGAAAATGCCGCGTCAAGGGAAGGGGTCATAAACAAAAGAAATGGAGGAAAACAAACAACTGGATATAGAGTTCAAAACCACACTTATAAGGTTTTTCAAGAATATGCTAGAAAAGTTGGATAAAGTTAGCGAGAGCCAAGAAGAGATGAAAAAGGACCAACTAGAGATGCAAAAGATCCAACTAGAGATGGAAAAGGTCCAACTAGAGATGAAAAAGGACCAACTAGAAATTAAACATACACTGACTGAAATAAAAACTATTATACAGAGTCCTAACAGCAGACTAGAGAAAGGCAAGAATCAAGTAAAAAATTTGAAATATAAAGAAGCAGAAAACACTCAACTGGAAAAGCAAGGAGAAAAGAATACAAAAATGTGAAGATAATGTAAGGAGCCTCTGGGACAGCTTCAAGCATACCAACATCAGAATTGTGGGGGTGCCAGAAGAAGAGAGAGAGCAAAATACTGAAAACCTACTTAAAGAAATAATGACTGAAAACTTCCCACATCTGGTAAAAGAAATAGACTTACAAGTCCAGGAAGCACACAGAACCCCAAATAAAAGGAATCCAAAGAGGACTACACCAAGACACATCATCATTAAAATACCAAGAACAAAAGACAAAGAGAGAATATTGAAAGCAGCAAGAGAAAAACAGTTCATTACCTACAAGGAGCACCCATATGACTGTCAGCTGATTTCTCAACAGAAACTATGCAGGCCAGACGGGAGTGGCAAGAAATATTCAACGTGATGAATAGCAAGAACCTACAACCAAGAATAATCTATCCAGCAAAGCTATCATTCAGAATTGAAGGGCAGATAAAGAGCTTCACAGATAAGAAAAAACTAAAGGAGTTCATAAACTCCAAACCAGTATTATATGTAATGTTGAAAGGTACTCTTTTAGAAGAGGAAGAAGAAAAAGGTAAAAGCTAAAAAATTATGAACAAATACATATCTATCAACAAGTGAATCTAAAAATTAAGTGAATTAAAAATTTGATCAACAGAATAAACTGGTGAATATAATAGAATCAGGAGCACAGAAAGGGAGTGGACTGATAATTCTCAGGGGTAAGTGGGTGAGGGGTATGTATACAGGGAGAGACTGGACAAAAATCATACACTTATGGATGAGGTCAATGGGAGGGAGGTGAGGGCAGAGGGAAGGGTGGGAGCTGAGTGGAGGGGTGCTATGGAGGGGAAAAAAGAGAAACAAATGTAATAATTTGAATAATAAAGATTTAATTAAAAAATTAAAGTAAAAAATAAAATAAAATAAAAAGGGGACAGAGAGACCTTTATTTCAAATACTGCCTGGCTACTTGCATATTCTATTTGCTCCCTAATTTGCTCTTTTGTATTACTTGTCTCATCTCTTTCTTTTCTATTACTGAGTATCCTTTTGACGACAGAGACCATGCTTTTTTTCATTTTATATTATTCCATAGTACCTAGCAGCATGGTGTTAGATAAATAAATGCATGTTTAATAATAAATATGTGAAATCAGATCCAACTCCTTTGTCAGATATGTGGTTTGCAAATATTTTCTCCCCAACTGTAATTTGTCCTTTCATCCTCTTGATTTCTTAATTGTCTTTCACTGAGCAAAAGTATTTAATTTTTAAATTTTTCCTTTGATACACTGACTTTTAATAGTACATCTAAGAATTCTTTGCTTAGTCCTAGGTCCTGAAGATTTTTATCTTACCGTTTTCTAGAAATTTTTAGTTGTATGGTTTATACTTAAGCCCATAATCCATTTGGAGTTAATTTTTGAATCATATGTGTGATTTGGTTATAATCTCTCTCTCTCTCTCTCTCTCTCTCTCTCTCTCTCTCTCTCTCTCTCTCTCTCTCTGTCTCTCTCTTTACTATGGATGTTTAATTGCTACTATATCCATTTTATTTATTTTTTAAAATATATTTTTATTGATTTCAGGGAGGAAGGGAGAGGAAGAGAGAGACATATACATCAATGATGACAGAGAATCATTGATCAGCTGCCTCCTGCACATCCCACACTGGGGATCGAGCCTGCAACCTGGGAATGTGCCCTGACTGGGAATTAAACTGTGACCTCTTGGTTTTTGACACTCAATCACTAAGCCAGGCGGGCTGGACATCTACTATATCCATTTTAAAGATCAGGAGTGGAAGGTCTACTGAGATTAAATGACTTGCCCCAAACCATAGAGGAAGTAAGTGGAGGCAGTGGGACTGAAATACACATTCCTAATGACTAGACTTTGCTCTCTGCATTCCTCAAGTAAACAAAAACACTCTGAATCCACCTTCACGAAGGACAGAGAAAATTTATTCATAGAGCTACTTAAGGAAATCATCAGCCTCACTTTGAATAAAATGGACATGACTTTATTTTAAAAATATATAATTTCCAATGTCATGCATTCTTATAGTCATAAAAGACAAAGTGTAAAACAAAAAACTAGAGATAAAGTCGAGATCTGCCATTAAGTAAGGACAGTGCTCTATTTTTGCTGATGAAGAAGTAATGAGCTGATGATGTTGAAAGTTTTAGATCTTAAAATAACATTTCTGGTTCCAGACAGTGGCTGTGGTCTCCCAGGGCATATCTTGTCTGTTATCTGTCAATAGCTTAACGGAAATTGTGTACTGCTAAAAACAGATGTAGCCTTGCAGTAACAGAAATGAAAGAGATATGCTCTGGGAATCCTAACTGCATCACTGTCAAATGGAGCCAAGAGGTACAATGTGATAGTCGGCATCATGTTCTTGACTAAATAGTCAACACGATTTTCAGTGTTGGAATTAAAAATCTGCTGCAGAATTAGGAGACAATGACATGCAGAATATCCTGTAAAAGAAAGCTTCCTTCCTGATTACTGCTGGCTCTGAAGCTTTGGGTTAGCCATTTGAGAACTTCTGAAGATGGTTTTTAGACCCATCATTTTGTCATGGGTCCTAACACACAAGTTTATTGCCCAGAAAGCATCACAGATGCTGATAATAATCATGTAATGTTACATAATATCATCACTGAAAGTTTACTACTTACTAAATTATAGTAGCACTGGACATCTTTGGGCAGGATTCTAATACAATGGAAAATACACGGAAGCAATGGGAAAATGATGCTTGCCAATTGGTTGAAGAAATCCAGTCTAAGAGTGAAAGACTGTGCTTATGTTAAAATTTTCCTCAAAATAATGTATGCTCATTTTCTAAGTTTTTATAATGAAAAATTTTAAACACAGACATTTAAAGAGTAGTACAATGAGTAGCCATATTCCCACCACTTAGATTCAGTAACTGTCAACATTTTCTATATTTGCTTTATCAATATATGTATATACTTATAATTTTTCTAAATCACTTTAATATAAGATGCAGATGTTATGCTATCTTCACTCCTAAACATTCACATGTTATCGTCTAAGGATATGGGCACTCCCCTATCCTATGTAATAAAAGGCTAATATGCAAATTGGCCCTATAGATGGGAGTTCAACAGACCAGAAGTTAGATGTGTGATGACCACTAGGGGTGGCATGGAACTTGGAGGGTGTCAGTGACACGGCGCTGGCAGCAGGTGTCAGTGAAGGCGCTGCCGGCCCTGATGGGCCCCGACAAGAGTGGGACTGCAGTGGGATGGTGGAGCAGGTAAATGGGTAGTGTCAGGCCAAGGCAGGTGCAAAGGGAGATCCTGGCCAGCTGGCAGCTGCAGGCAGCCAGAGTAAGGGAGGCCCCAGCTGGCAGCCGGCAGCCATTAGGGACCCTATCTGTGCATGAATTCCATGCACTGGGCCTCTAGTATAATCATAATACCATGTGTTTACATTTCATATGTAATAGGTGACATATTGTCTTAGCAGGTTAATACTTTCCAATGGTGTTTTTAAAAATATGATCAATTATGTTTGTATTTACAATTTTGTCGCCAGGCTGGTTATTAATATGTGTACAACAAAGTACCTGTTTTATTTGCTAAGACCTCCTCTGTTCCCTACCTATCCCATCAACTCATAAGAACAGATCAATACAAATCATTTGTTTCATTTAAAAAAAGTTGCTTTAGATGGAAGTACACATTTCTTGACTGCTTTTTGGTATTAGCTTATTGGCAGACAGGAGGGACCACACAGACATTTATAAATACTATTTAGTGCTGGAATTTGGAACCCCCCGGTCTGGATTGAGGAAGGAGAATGTGAAATCTCTAAAATGATGTGTAAAATTGCATAAATATATGAATTTTCAGGAAAAAGAGTGCTCATAATTTTCATCAGATTTCCAAGAGACTATAACCCTAACAAGGTTAAGAATCACTAACTTAATACCTTCAAAATGCCCTTTGGAAGCTGAAAGATGTTATTACAAAGGACACAAATGATCAATTACTAACTGACAGAAAAGAGGAATTCCTAAAGGACCATCTCGTCTACCTATCAAAAACTGATGTCACCAAAGTGGGTCCAGGCAGAGGCCAGCTGGAGCAGAAGGCGGCACAAAGCATGTTACACAGTCTGACACATTCCCAATTAGTTCCAACTCTTTGGGAAAAAGATCTGACTGTCATTGCAGATGGTCCAATTCTACTCAGTGGGCAGAGTGCCAAAAGGCCATTCTGGAGACAGACTCTCATCACACCTAGCTGTTCATTCCAAGGCTTTGGGAGTCCTTCGGGTGGTTTACACCTGTGTTTGTGCTCACCTTAAAGAAACACAGGACAGGGAAGCAAACAGCAAGAACAAAAAACAAAACAAAATAAATGAGTGAGAAAAAGGAGAAGTCTCCTTTTCACCTGCCATGACCTTTTGGAAATGGGTGCATGTCCTTGTAAATGCCAAAGGGAGAAAAACAAGGGGGTGAAGAAGTGCCAGGCACTGTGCTGGGTGTTCTCACATGGCTGTCTCATAGCATTAGCAGAAGCATGAGTATCGCCTTTGTTTTGCAGCTGGAAAGAAGTGAAGCTCAAAGGGCTGAAGCAAGTGGATGGGGTAAGGACAGCTAGTTCCTCAGCGGGAGGGGCTGGGGTTAGAACTTGTCTGCTGAATGCCATTTCCCATCACTTCTCATTTTATAAATACTCCGTGTGGGAGGATAGGTGTGGAATACACAAATGTAAGAGAACAATAAATGACGGTGAAGTTAGCTGTGTATATTGTGGGGTCTTGCTTGCTGTGCTTTGTTTTGTGCTAGCTTTTGTGGACAAATGCAGGTGAGAGACAAATCAATAGCACTTAGCATTTGCACAACTTGATTTAAATGCATTATCTAATTTATTATTTATATCTCCACAAGCATCATCAATCCCATTTTACTGCTGAGAAAAGTGAGGCTCTGCTGAGGCTCAGAAAATAGCCCAACACCACAGATGCAGTACTGGATAAAGTTGGGGTTCATGCTCAGGACTGTCTGACCCTGTTCCTCTCTGCAGGCTTGAGGCTACCAACCAGGGAGGAGCCATAAGTGTGTTAAAAGCTGGGATGGCATAGACTTTCAGGGCACTAGATAGCACTTAGTTGAAGGAAAAAAGGTGTTTTTTTTCTCTCCTAATCAATATATTTCATCCAATATATTCATTATTTTTTAAAAAATATATATTTTTATTGATTTCAGAGAGGAAGGGAGAGGGTGAGAGAGATACCAGTAAAACATCAGTGATGAGAGAGAATCATGGATCAGCTGCCTCCTGTATGCCCCTTACTGGGGATCAAACCTGAACCCGGACATGTACCCTTGACTGAAATCGAACCAAGAACCCTTCAGTCCACAGGACAATGCTCTATCCACTGATACAAACCAGCTAGGGTAATACATGCATTCTTAAGTTTTGTAGGAAATCAAGTTTTAGTAAATGGATATTTATTAGGTATATGATTCTAATATATTCTTTTTACCTGTGCCCTCTATCAAATTAGAGATTCATAAATAAGCATTTTAAATATCCTAAGACAGTGGTCGGCAAACTGCAGCTCATGAGCCACATGCCACTCTTTGGCCCCTTGAGTGTGGCTCTTCCACAAAATACCACGTGCGGGCGAGCACGTACAGTGCGATTGAAACTTCGTGGCCCATGCGCAGAAGTTGGTTTTCGGCTCTCAGAAGAAATTTCAATCGTTATACTGTTGATATTTGTTCTGCTGACTAATGAATTTGCTGATCACTGTCCTAGGATATCTAAGGGAATCCCTATTTTGCTTGTTTTGGTAATAACTTAATTATATTCCAATGAGTCAGAACTTGACATTTATTTCTAACATTAAGTATTAAAAACAAACAGGGTATGAATCAGGAGGATAAGCCTGGAGTGACACTGGAGAACAGGGTGTTTCAATGACTAGTACTGTTTGGCCTCCAGCTAGTTGGAGGTCTGCCTAAGCCTCAATTCCTACACATGTAACATGTAGATGGCAGCCATCTCAGAGGGCTGTTTGGTTATCAAATTAAATACGATGACATATGCAAAATTCCTGGATCCTTTCAAGCACTTAATAAACCATATATGAGAATAAAAGATCTATAACTAGAACAGTCAGATACCTAAACTCAGACATGGCAGATAGTCAGGTTGAAATTCCCATCCCTGAACAAACTCAGACTCTTTCAGAAGCTCTGGCCAAGAACTTAAAACTTCATATAACAATGGAGAACTGGGCACGTCAGTCATTAATCATCCCAGATAGATGAGCAAATAACCTTCAGTTTTTCTAGTTTCTCATCAAACAGTGGCCATTTTGCATTTGCAAGTGGTTTTACCAATACAAAGATTCTCTTTCATAGTTCATCCCCTCCCCCATATAATCTTATTAAAAACTCATCAGGTAAGGCTACACTATGTTATAGATAATTGAATGGGTTTTCCCACTTTATTAATTGAGATAGTTTGTTTGCAAATGGCTTCTCCTGCCCCTATCCATGTATCTTTCAACAGTAACTTTGTAGGGCTCTCCACCCCCACACCTTCCCTTTCATAGGGAGGCAGAAGTTATTTCCCTTCCCCTTGATCTGGGCTCATCTTGTGACTTGCTTTGGCCCACAGAATGTGGTAGAAGTCCCCAGCCTAGGCTCAAGAGGCCTTGCATGCATCTAGTTGTTCCCTCAGAATTCTGCCCAGTTACCATGACAAGAGACAGCATACTACCTACAAGTCATGCCAACCATCGTTCAGTCAGATGCTAGAAATTACTAGTGCAATTGAGAGTGACGCAAGTGCTTCGGAGACATTTATGTGCATGGAACACACCCAGGTTTTTCTCACCAATGATCTTGTTTGGATTTCCAGTTGTAATGATGACAGCATTGTGCATTAGGGAATTCTTAAATCTCAAATATGGAAACTGAGATAGACACATTTCCTGTAATATAAGAGCTTAACTAAGATGAGAGTCAATAGCTTTTAGGTCCTGCTGAATCCATTAACCCAGTTATTCACAGAGGAAGCAGGCCAACCTTGAATACATAAGGCACAGAGATGAGAGAAAAGGAGAGAGAAGCTAAGAGAAACAAAGTATTTGGAAAGTCTACAAATACTTATTCCACCAATCAAATCTCAAACCATATGCACTCTTAAAAATGTTTGTTAACAGATTTCTAAGGTCCTTCGTGCTTCAGTATAATATAGATTTATCAGATGAATAAGAAAATTAAAGCTGCCTGGTGCTTTTGGTTGGTAACCTGGTAAATAAGAAAACCCTTTTCTCTCTGTTAAGAAGTCACAAAATAAATTTTTATGGGCTATTTAACTATTAAAAAACTATTATATCATATACAATGTGAACTTGCCTGGAACCTTTTCATAAAAGCTTCATCAGTTTTATCTAAAACAACTCTGCTGCTGTCATTAACCAAGGTGCCTCGCTGGGCACTCACTGCATGAGATCAGATCGATTTGGAAAATAAGTTGAATCTTCACCTTTGGAGATGTTAAAGTTGGGTGCCATTTTCTCTGTACTGCTGGGCAAAACATCTTCGTGAGCTTGGGATTTATTTTAGATTGCTTTAAACATTTTAAACACTTAAACTTGTATTTATAAATTTATGTTTGTTTTTTCCTATCTGGATCCCCAGCTCACCTGGTGTCAGCTTTCTTTTCTTTCTTTCTTTTTTTTAATTAAATCTTTATTATTCAGGTTATTACATTTGTTTCTCTTTTTTCCCCTCCAGTAGTTTCCCTCCACCCGGCTCCCACCCCTCCCTCTACCCTTACCTCCCCCACAATGACCTCATCCATAGGTGTATGATTTTTGTCCAGTCTCTCCCTGTACACTATTCACCCCTTTCCCACTGAGAATTACCAGTCCACTCCCTTTCTGTGCTCCTGATTCTATTATATTCACCAGTTTATTCTGTTGATCAAATTTTTAATTCATTAATTTTTTAGATTCACTTGTTGATAGATATGTATTTGTTGTTCATAATTTTTTTTCTTTTTAAAAAAAATTTTATTGTTTGAGGTATTACAAATAGTAGTACATATGTCTCTTCTCCCTTCTCCCACCCCTGACCTCCCCCAGGCCTCCCCCAGCACTTGCCCCCGCTCCCCCTGCCCCCAGTGTCTTCAGTCTATTGGTTGTGCTTATATGCCTGCATACAAGTCCTTCTGTTGATCTCTTACCACCTCCCCCCTACCCCCACCGCTGAACTCTTCCCTACCTTCCCACTGGTCTGCACTTATTTTTTATTTATTTTTATTTTTTTTGCTCTTTTTTTTTCAGTTTCTTTTTTAAAATTTTAATTAAATCTTTATTATTCAGATTATTACATTTGTTTTTCTTTTTTTCCCCTTTATAGCACCCCTCCACCCAGCTCCCACCCTTCCCTCCCTCCCGTTGACCTCATCCATAGCTGTATGATTTTTGTCCAGACTCTCCCTGTATACCCCTCACCCCTTTCCCCCTGAGAATTATCAGTCCACTCCCTTTCAATGTCCTGATTCTAGTATATTCACCAGTTTATTCTGTTGATCAAATTTTTAATTCACTTAATTTTTAGATTCACTTGTTGATAGATACGTATTTGTTGTTCATAATTTTTTGACTTTAATCTTTTTCTTCTTCCTCTTCTTAAAGAGTACCTTTCAGCATTTCATATAATACTGGTTTGGAGTTGATGAACTCCTTTAGCTTTTTCTTATCTGTGAAGCTCTTTATCTGCCCTTCAATTCTGAATGATAGCTTTGCTGGATAAATTATTCTTGGTTGTAGGTTCTTGCTATTCATCACATTGAATATTTCTTGCCACTCCCGTCTGGCCTGCATTGTTTCTGTTGAGAAATCAGCTGACAGTCGTATGGGTGCTCCCTTGTAGGTAATAAACTGTTTTTCTCTTGCTGCTTTTAATATTCTCTCTTTGTCTTTTGCTCTTGGTATTTTAATTATGATGTGTCTTGGTGTGGTCCTCTTTGGATTCCTTTTATATGGGGTTCTGTGTGCTTCCTGGACTTGTAAGTCTATTTCTTTCACCAGATGTGGGAAGTTTTCAGTCATTATTTCTTTAAGTAGGTTTTCAGTATCTTGCTCTCTCTCTTCTGGCACTCCTACAATTCTGATGTTGGTACATTTGAAGCTATCCCACAGTCTCCTTACATTATCTTCACATTTTTGGATTCTTTTCTCTTCTTGCTTTTCCAGTTGAGTGTTTTCTGCTTCTTTATATTTCAAATTTTTTACTTGATTCTTGCCTTTCTCTAGTCTGCTGTTAGGACTCTGTATAATATTTTTTATTTTAGTCAGTGTATGTTTAATTTCTAGTTGGTCCTTTTTCATCTTTAGTTGGACCTTTACCATCTCTAGTTGGCTCTTTTGCATCTCTAGTTGGTCCTTTTTCATCTCCTCTTGGGACTTGATAAATTTATCCATCTTTTCTAGCATATTCTTGAAAAACCTTATAAGCGTGGTTTTGAACTCTATATCCAGTCGTTTTTCTCCCTCCATTTCTTTTGTTTGTGATCCCTTCCCTTGTCTCGGCATTTTCACTATGTCGGGGAAACTGCGGTGTTGAGTTCAGCCTTATAATGCCAGATGCGCAAAGCCGCAGAAGCCTCTGTTGAGCTTGGGATGGGTGGAGTCTCAGGGCTTAAGGGACTGCCTTGCCTTCCAGTCGGCCCCGTCCTCCATGGCCCCCTAGTCTCATGTGACTGGGTAATGGCTGGAGCAGTCCTTGTGCACACATACCCGCAGTGCCTCTAACCACTGCCTTTCCTGCTCCCCTGAGCACCAGGACCACACGAGTCTAGGTCTCCAGGGTTTCGCCCGAAACAGGGCTTAGTGGACTCAGAAGTGGCACAGTTGGAAGGGTCTGTCTCCCGCCCACTTGCGAAAGCAGGTGGCAAAATCAGCAGTCTCACGCAGTGCCGTGCGCGCCGCCACCAGCCCTCTGATCTTTTGCGACTCCCTAAATTTCCGTGCACTTCTCCCTTTACACAGTCCAAACTCACCCCGTATGAGTTTCGTCGGGATCTGGGGTTTAGTGTCGTAAGAGAAGGGGTTCAATGCTGTTGGGAGTCTCCGTTTCCTTCCCGCCAGAGAAAGCAGGCCAGGTACTCGGGCACCCACTCTTTCCGCGTGCGCATCTCCGTACCTCAGCTTTTTGCAGCTCCTCTGGGTCTCCGTGAGCCCCTCTCTTTCCCTCTAGTTGTAGAATTTCCACTCAGCCAGCTTTCCTGTGGTTCTGGATGATGTCCGTTCTGTCTTTTAGTTGTAGTTTTGAAATTGTTGTGCGAGGCAGCAGTGTAGGTGTTTACCTATGCCGCCATCTTGGATTCTCCCTGTTTTTCATAATTTTTTATCTTTTACATTTTTCTTCTTCCTCTTCTTAAAGAGTGCCATTCAGCATTTGATATAATACTGGTTTGGAGTTAATGAACTCCTTTAGCTTTTTCTTATCTGTGAAGCTCTTTATCTGCCCTTCAATTCTGAATGATAGCTTTGCTGGATAGAGTACGTATTCTTGGTTGTAGGTTCTTGCTGTTCATCACGTTGAATATTTCTTGCCACTCCCATCTGGCCTGCATAGTTTCTGTTGAGAAATCAGCTGACAGTGGATGGGTGCTCCCTTATAGTTAACTAACTGTTTTTCTCTTGATGCTTTTAATATTCTCTCTTTTTATTTTGCTCTTGGTATTTTAATGATGATGTGTCTTGGTGTAGTTCTCTTTGGATTCCTTTTATATGGGGTTCTGTGTGCTTCCTGGACTTGTAAGTCTATTTCTTTCACCAGATGTGGGAAGTTTTTAGTCATTATTTCTTCAAATAGGTTTTCAGTATCTTGTTCTCTCTCTTCTTCTGGCACCCCCACAATTCTGATGTTGGTACGTTTGAAGCTGCCTCAGAAGCTCCTTATATTATCTTTACATTTTTAGATTCTTTTTTCTTCTTGCTTTTCCAGTTGAGTGTTTTCTGATTCTTTATATTTCAATTTTTTACTTGATTCTTGGTTGTAGGTTCTTGCTATTCATCACATTGAATATTTCTTGCCACTCCCGTCTGGCCTGCATAGTTTCTGTTGAGAAATCAGCTGACAGTCATATGGGTGCTCCCTTGTAAGTAATCAACTGTTTTTTTCTTGCTGCTTTTAATATTCTCTCTTTGTCTTTTGCTCTTGGTATTTTAATTATGATGTGTCTTGGTGTGGTCCTCTTTGGATTCCTTTTATTTGGGGTTCTGTGTGTTTCCTGGACTTGTAAGTCTATTTCTTTTACCAGATGTGGGAAGTTTTCAGTCATTATTTCTTTAAATAGGTTTTCAGTATCTTGCTCTCTTTCTTCTTCTGGCACCCCCACAATTCTGATGTTTGTACACTTGAAACTGTCCCAGAGGCTCCTTACATTATCTTTACATTTTTGAATTCTTTTTTCTTCTTATTTATCCAGTTGAGTGTTTTCTGATTCTTTATATTTCAAATTTTTGACTTGATTTCTACCTTCCTCAAGTCTGCTGTTAGGTCTCTGTACAATATTTTTTTAATTCAGTCAGTGTATGTTTAATTTTTAGTTGGTTCTTTTGCATCTCTAGTTGGTTCTTTTTCATCTCCTCTTGGGTCTCACTAAATTTATCCATCTTTTCTAGGATATTCTTGAAAAGCCTTATAAATGTGGTTTTGAACTCTGTATCCAGTCGTTTGTTTTCCTCCATTTCTTTTGTTTGTGATCTCTTCCTTTGTCTCAGCATTTTCACTATGCTGGGAGAAATTCTGTGTTGGATTCAGCCTTATGATACCAGACTTGCAAAACTGCAAAAGCCTCTCTGTTGCGCTTAGGATGGGTGGAGTCTCAGGGTTTAATGGACCACCTTGCCTTCCATTCGGCCCCACCCTCCATGGCCCTTGGGTCTCATGTGACTGGATAATCGCTGAAGCGGTCCCTGTGCATGCACACCCTCACACAGTGCCTCTATACCTCTGCCTTTCCGGGTCCCCTGTGCTCTGGGACCATATGAGTCGGTCCCCAGGGTTTCGCCCAAAACTGGGGTTCAGTAGAGCTAGAAGTGGTGCAGTTGGGAGGCTCTGACCCCCGCCCACTCACGAAAGCCAGTGGCACAACCAGCAGTTGGTCCTCTGCACTCAGTATTGTGCCTGCCACCAGACCTCCGCCCTTTTCGCGTCTCCCCCAGATCTCCGTGCACTTCTCCCTCTTCACAGTCCGAACTCCCCCCGTATGAGTCCCAGCCGGACGTGGGGTTTAATGCCATAGGATAAGGGGTTCAATGCAGCTGGTAGTCTTCATCCCCCTCCCACCAGAGAAAGCCAGCTAGACACTCCAGCACCGGCTCTCTCCATGCGTGCGTCTCCGCACCTCAGCTTTTTGCAGTTCCTCTGGGTCTCCACGAGCCCCTTTCTTTCCTTCTAGTTGCAGAATTTCCACTCAGCCAGCTTTCCTGTGGTTCTGGATGATGTCCGTTCTGTCTTCTAGTTGTAGTTTTGAAATTGTTGTTCGAGGCAACAGTGTAGATGTTCACCTATACCGCCATCTTGGATTCCCTCTAGTGTCAGCTTTCAATGGGCCAGTCTGTGGACTGAGTGTCCAGGAATGGTCTGATATATGTCTTGTACCAGTTGTCTAAATTTATGTTTTGATCATGAAAACAACACATGGTCACTGAAAACAAAGAGGGTGTGAATCAGGAAAATGAAGCCCTGGAGTGACACTGTAGAACGGGGTGTTTCAAAGAGCCCTGGTTCTGCAAATGACTATATTGTGGCCTCCAGTTAGTTGTTGGGGCCTCCCTAATCTTCAGTTCCTACTCAGTAATATAAATGCAATATTTCAAAAATAAGCATTAACAAAAATTCCATAATTGAGCCCAAAGTTCAAGATTCTAAATAAAGATTTTAAACATTTTGACTCAACACTCCCATGACCCTTTCTCACTCACAGCACCCAAATCTTAGCCCTGGTTGCAAGAAAACTTTATAAAAACAAGGGGCTGGCCTCTTGTCTGTAGTTTGTTTATTTGATTTTTTAAAATCTCTTGCATTTAAATATTTATCTTGATTATTGAGATTTCGTGTGGCCTCTTAAATTTTGTACCTCACTCACCTCACTCTATGTCTAGTCCTGGGAGTTTGGATTTTATTCTAAGTCCAAATAGTAAGTAAGCCAATGAAGGTTTTCAAGCAAGTGGCTGATGAGATTTTTGTTTTAAAATGGTGGCTTTTGGCCCTGGCGGTGTGACTCAGTGGGTTGGAGGGTCAATCCAGGCATTAAAAGGTTGCTAGTCAGATTTCTGATTAGGGAAGGTTTCTGGGTTGTGGATTTGATTCCCCAGTGTGGGTACATGTGAAAGGCAGCTGATCAATATTTCTCTCATACATTGATGTTTCTGTATCTCTCTTCCTCTCCCCTGCCTCTCAAAAAAATTAAATAATATTTAAAAAGATGACCTTTGTTCCTATATAAATAGTTCAAATATGGAATGTGGGAGACTAGTCAGGAGGCTGATGCAATAGTCTAGTGATACTATTCTTGGCCAAGTCACCAAGAACTACTGTGATATAAAGACAGTGGCTACTTCCCTGTCCCCCTATTTCACAGGCCATCTCAGCATTTGTCTTATTCTTCTCATTCTCTCATAGTTTCCTTCTACCTTACTGACTTCTCTTCCGTTCTCTTCTGTTCTTAAATAATCCCTTTGCCTTAAATACTACTAACAGACATTTCTAAACCCTCACATCCACCTGACAATTTGCCATCTCCATTCTAGTGGGCATGACAGATTTCAAAGGCTGAAGTGCACTTTCTTAGGTGTTAAGGTGCGGGTGTGTGTGAAAGGCAGCCAAACAATGAGTCTCTCATACATCAATGTTTCTCTATCTCTCTCCCTTCCCCTTTTTATCTCTAAAAAAAATAAATAAGTTATATAACAAATAAAAAGATGGCTTTTGTTGCTATGTAGATGAGAGGGGAGTCAAACATCCAATCTAGAAGACTAGTAGGTGCCTTTCTCTCTGTGCTGCTGGGATCAGTCCAATCACAAATTTAGATGTTACAAAACATCTTCATATTTCTTTGGTTTATTTTAGGTTGTTTAAAAATTTTTTAACACTTAACATAACATGTATATGTTTGGACTATAAAAGCAACACATGCTCACTGGAAATATTTATATCTACTTCACGAACCTGTTAATCTTCCATGCACCCTTTAATAGAGGACGACACTACCATCTACCTTATTGCTCAAGCCCTAAAATTAGGAGTCCAGCTTCATTTTTCTCCTCCTCCTTTCTCCTACATCCAATCCACCTGCAAATCCCATCAGTTCTAAAGCAAAACTATGTCTCCATATTTCTTTCGGTAAAATCAGCACCAACCTCAGTAGGCCTAGAAAGGACATAGCTCCCACATAATCTAGAGTGGAACCTGCCTCAGAGGGAAGAAGATGGGGGGCAAGAGGGAAAGGGCAAAGTGCTTGAGACTGAAGAGTTCCCAGGACAGGTTGCTGGGAGAAAGACTGGCTTGGCTTTTGGGAAGGGGAAGATGCAGGTAGAAAGAAAGGTTCCTCATGCACCTGGGCCTCCCCAGGTGGGACAGAGGCTAGAAGGTGTCCCCACCTTTGGCCTACCAAACACTCTCTCACATCCTGCACTGGGTCCACACATCAGGACCTGGGATCAGAGGGAGGAACCCTCTAGTGAGCCCTACTTGATCTTGGAGGGAGCAGGGTGACCTTAAGTGACAATGTGTCTAGTTATCATCTGGGAGGTGGCCTGGATAGAGTAGGTTGGTGATAATGCTTAGAGGAGTTCAGCATGTACAGCTCAGAAACCAGGGCTGGCTTTGTTGTGCAATTTGGCTTTGAGGGAGGTATGTGCTTGTGCTGCTATGACTTTTCATGCTTCATGATCATGAGATCCTGGTCTAGAGATGCTATTAAAATTTTTGTACAGGTCTGAATAAATTCATAAATCCTCTGGCCACTTACAAAAACTCAGCAGATTTAATTTAGTAATTATTGATTTTGAATGCTCTTTGCATATCAAATATAAGCTGTCCTGACCTGTTAAGATAAAGAACTTGTATCTTAACCCTAAATATTTAAAAATTATAAATACTTGCTTTACTTATGTCTGCATTTTATAAAATTCAATGGACTCTCTAGTATAAAAATACTGTATTTAATATTTCTTTCCTACTGAATTGTCTGTTTGTAGAAATCAAAGGAGCCATTATTCAGGCCAGATGTTATGTTTTTCATTAATCTTATTTATAGGCAGAATCGCCAGCTTATTTTTTGATATGTCCCTGCTACTCCACAATTTGCTATCATTATTAAATTTGAATAACTGGTAGAAATGTCCTTAAAATGGCAGCAAATGGAGCATAGAACCTTTGGGATATATTTCTGTATATTTGGAGTGTTTGCTACTGATGTGCCAGTAAGTGGGTCTAATCTAGATATGCTCCAGAGAATGGATGAGAGAGCCTTATTGCCATGGATACTGTGCCCTGGAACAACTGCCCCAAACACTCTTCCATCCTTAGGAAGGGGCAGACTTGTCATGTCTGAGCCTTCTCTCTGAAATGTATTTGCCAAGAATAACTATGAACATCTGTGTATGCATTTCCAGTTTGCAAAGCACTTGCAACGCATCACTATCAACATGTTGCTTAGGACAGCACTTCTCAACTTGTTTTTTTCTGAAACCCATGAAGATGACACGTGTGATACTTGCACAGGTATGGACCACTGATCTGCTTAGTGCAACGAGTGTAGGATTCACCAGACTTTTACATCTTTGCCTTCTCTGGATTTGTGGAAGCTTATTGGAACTCAATTATTGAGGATGAAGTAATTGAGATAACCCGAAACTACTCTCATGGGTAAAAGCAAATTTATGTACGTTCATCATTGTGAATAATAATAAACTGAATATGACACACACTACCTCACACCAGAAGACACACTAGTCCATCTCAATACTACAGTTGTGAACTTGGAGGATAGTGAGAAATGGAATCTCTCATCTGAAGAGCAAAGGCTTATGTAAAGTGAGAAGAAGGTACAGAGTTGGAAATGTTGATGGTTGAAGTGTTGGTATTATGGGTGGTGGGGAGAGGTGGTGCTTAGAATTGTTGATTTCTGCTCTTCTGGAAATAAATATATACATAGAGATATGAGGACATTCAGATTCAAATGATATAGATGGAAGATTGGATTCTCAAGTAAAAGAGCATGCAGATGAAATTGACATGTTTATAATTTTTTAAGGTGGCCGTGAGTGCTTATGAGGCCAGGATAGGTCTATGTACTTAACATAGATTTACTCACTGAATCTTTATAACAGCTTATAAGTTCTATTCCCATCCCATGTTACAGACTGGAGAAGCTGAGAAAACTGAGGAAGCAGAAAATAAATCACTTGTCCAAAGTGCATTATAATAAGTTCAGGAGCTGAGATCCAAATCCAGGTAGTCTAGGCCCAAGGTCTGTGCTGTTAGTCATCAATTCTGGCTTAAAAAATTTTAAACTACAATCCTGCTTCCCTCTCTTGCCTGTAGCTCATGTGTATTTTTCTATTTTTTTTTACATAAGAAATATGCTTGAAACATAAAATACTCATGCTGATTTTATATATTTTTTTAAAAAACTAACCATGCCATTTTTCATACTTTGATTAATGAATATTTATAAATATCTGAAAATAGCATTCTTCATTAGGAATATTTGTCATCATTAAGGTTACTTGTCTGCTCTGAAAGTTTTGAAGGTGAATGACTCTATTAGTGTTCTCACTCTCTGATCTCTAAGTTAAAAGGTACATTTATTTAAATGGAGTCTTTTTCATGAATTAACCATGAAAATTTCAGAACAAAATTTGAATAGGCATGAAACTAAACAAGGAAAATAAGACATATACAACACATAAAGGTGAGAAAAAAACATCCTATGTTATTACATTCTGTTTTATTTAGCTTCTTCAGATCTCCTTACCCCCACCAATGAAAGAAATAATCTTAATATTCAAGCTATATCAGCAAAGACATAGACCAAGGACATAAAAAAACACTTTGCCTACTCCTCATTACATCAGCTACTGTACTAATATAATTTCTATTCATATTAACTTGTAAAGACCAATATTTCTGGAATTTCTACCATCTTAGGAATATTGGTGGTTAACTGTAAATGAACACTTTTTAAACTTAATTATTTTTTTCTCCCAATGAACATGCTACATTGTTACAATTCATTTTTTTTCCAGACTATTATTTAGCACATTTTAATTTGTGAGTTTATGGCTGTAAGAGAAAAATAAGAACATATTTTGTACTTCAGAGAGAATTCTCCATACATAACAGTAAACACAGTAACAAAAAATCTGTTTTTAAAACTTAGGGGCCGACAATAGTGTGGTGAAGGAAGGCCTGGGGGGGGCAGGAGCAGGGTGCAGGGGAAAAAAAAGGGGACACCTTTAATATTTTCAACAATAAAGATAAATTAAAAAAACAGAACAAAAACGTGATGCAAAGAAGGGTGTGGAAGAGGTGGGGCTCAGCACAGAAGGGGGAAAGGATGGACGTTTCCTAGGTGGGTCCCAATGACAGTGGGTCTGAGCTCCAGAGCAGCACAGGGTTGGGAGAGGAGGGCATCTCGAGTAGCCCTGACACTCCAGTAGCCTTTAGCCCACTCCACACCTCCAGGTTGGATTCCCCACATTATGAAAGAAGACTTTGCTCTAATTGTTCTCTATAAAGCACAAATAAAAACTTTTTAGTTTATAAAGGATCTCGGAGGACCTGTCCTTGTCCAGTCAATGCAGAATCTAATGAACAAAAGAAACTGATGAACAAAATAGAACCAGAGGCGTGGATACATGGAACAGATGAACAGCTGTCAGAGGGAAAGCAAGAGGGACTGGATGGAAGAAGGTGAGGAGATTAGCCAAAGCACACAGACAGCAGTACGGTGATGGCTGGAGGGAAGAGGGTTTGGGGGCTAGGAGGAGATGGGCAAAGAAGGGGAAAATGAGGACATCAGCAACAGTGTCAACAGTAAAAATAAAGTTAAATAAGTAAATAAGTAAGTAAGTAAGTAAGTAAATAAAGGCACTTGACCCCCTAGAGAATCAGCGGCGCTTGAAATGCAAAGGGCACTGGACCTGGGTCAGAGGGCCTCTTTGGAGTCTCATTCCCAATCTTCCCACCTGAGTGATCTTGGGAAAGCTCGCAGACTCTCTGGCCATACCCTCCTCAGCTATAACACTACGAGAATTCTTTCTGGGAATGTGAGGAAGAGGAAATGGGATGATATAAGTGAAATCACCTTGGAAATGATGTAAAACAATATAATCATTGATAGGCTCAACAATTCTGTAGGATCTGAGCTTTAGCCAGAATGCAAGGAAATACATACAGACACCGAGGAAAAGAAGTTGCTAGTTGTTTAGTTGTATCACTTGTCTATAATTTTATCTTTGGCCAATTTCTCTATAGATGACTATTGAATTTCCTTCCATCCTTTAACTCTCACCTCTTCCATGAAGCCTTCCAAGATAAAATTAATTTCCTTTTCCTTCTTATCATGAGGACTCCTCTATTATAGCAGTATTAACAGTCTTCCTTGATTTAGCAATTTATTTTTATTTATTTTCCCTCTAATATTGTGAACTCTTCCACCATAAAATATAAGTCACAGTCATCTATCTCTCTCCCATAGGACCTTAAGGACTTACTTAGTAAAGGTATTTACAGGAACACTTAGCTGTCAAAACTCTTTCAAGTCATCCTTTTTAGCTGAGGGAACTTACAGATGGTCTGTGTTAGCATTTCCTAAATATCTTTTATTGAAAATTTGGCTAAAGAAAACAAGACACAAATAGGTCTCTAAAATGAGAAAAGTAAGGAGCAAGTGAGAAGGATGAAAAAGATGTGGATGTTAATGGCTGTATTTTCATGTGACTATGTTCTTGAGATGAGGTGGGACAAACACTGCTCAGAACAGCACCTTGATCAAGGTTTACCATGGAAGAAACAGGAAAATGGGTCATTAAAGGAACTTTAAAGATGGGACAACGTAAACATAAACAGAAGAACATTCCTGGATTAAGATGAGGGGAGGAAATAAACAAGATTTATTAGCAGCAGGAAAGAGTGCTTAGAAAATTAATCAGTTGGGTATCATTTATATCTCTATTATTAAACAGAGTAAATATAGGTTCTTACCTCTTTATAAGAATCACTAGAGGCCTGGTGCATGAAATTAGTGCACTGTTGTGGGGAGTCCTTCAGCCAGGCCTGCACCCTCTTGCAGTCTAGGAGCCCTCGGGGTGTGTGTGACTGAGGGCTTAAGCCTGCTCCTGGAATAAGCCATCAGTCGGACATCCTTAGCATTGGTGTGGAGGCGGGAGAGGCTCCCACCACGGCTTCTGGCTGAGAGGCGCTCTCCCTGTAGGAGCACACTACTATCAGGGGAAGCGCCAGCATTGATCGTCTGCCTCTGTTGGTCAGTATGCATCATAGCGACCAGTCATTCTGCTGTTCAGTCAATTTGCATGTTAGCCTTTTATTACATAGGATTATAATTCCTATCAATGATTGATTTCACAATCAGCATAAAGAAAATGCCTGTCACTTGAGCATTGTATACTGGCCCCTCTTTCCTCTCTTGCCAAGAGGGACTCTCTTCTCACAACTCAATGGCCCTCAGCTGTAGCCTGAGCTCTCTATTCACGCTGAGGTTGAAGCCTCAAGGTGGCTGGTATAATGGATCTGTCTCTCACCAAATGGTGTGAGCTGGGCCTTCCTTAGAGAAGGAACCTGAATTCCCCAAGATAAGTGATCAGTGCCAGGGCCTCCACCAGCAGGTACTGGGCATGGAGGCCATGGGGGCATAGGCTACCATTGAGACAGAACAGAACCTCACAACATCCTGCTTGGCCCCGGAGAATGACTGGTTAGCCAGAGACAGGTAAGATTTCTCAGGGAAGGAATGACCTAAGATAGGCACAGTCGCAGAGGGGCCATCAGGAGAGAACTTGGGGGTCAGTAGAGGTAGGGCACAGATCCTCACCCCTCCCCAACCTTGCAGGGGTCTGAACCTTCACTCCTTCTGAGGGAGGTCTCCTGCCCCCATGGCTACCTCGCTTCCCATGATCAACACAGATAGGGACCCAGGTAACAAACAGACAGAGACGTGGCCCAGTTCAGATCAGGACCCAGGTAATAGACAGAAACATGCCGACAGCAGCTGCCCTATATCTAAGTTCAGCCTAACACTAGGAATGCTCAGTGCCTACTCAAGAATGCAAATAAATCTTTCCACTAATATATACAGGGTAATCTAAGATTGTTGGTAGAGTATTAAATTTGATGTAAAAGAGTTACCAAGTTGTCAGATTAATTTAAATTGGCGAATTGAAATAAGTGAACACTTATTTAAGAAAATTTGAGTGTACTGGACAAAAAGCTGTTTCTAAAGTATTAATTAAAATTTCTATTGATAGCTCATCTCATAGTAAAATTGCTTAATATGAAATGAACATAAAACAGGCATATTTGTATGCAAAAAATTAAATTATTAAGATTGCATTAAAAATTTACCAAATTCTCCATTAATCAAAGAAGAGGGGGAGAGTAGGATAATATCATGTAAGGAAAAATATCTGGTAAGTAAATTACAACTAGAAAATTTTCACTTTAGAAAATTAATTTTCATTTGTAATACTAACAGCAAGACACTCATGAAAAATATACATAGTATCAAAATAAGCCAAAGGAAAAATGAGTAGGCAAAAATAAAAATGACTCCAAGTCAATTTTATAGAAAAGATTCCTTTCTTAACTCTTGGTTGAGAATATGTTTATATACTTTCAGAATACAACTCCAAGACCAAGTGGACTCCAGCAACAGAGAGGAACTGACAGGTCTGCCCTAACCACAAAGACAAGAGGAGAAATAGTCCAGAGATGGAAAATGCTGACGACGCCTTGCCATTAGAGCAGTCAGCAGCTGTGCATTGCTACAGGATGCCTAGGACCAAACCAGAGAGGGTCCGATCGGCATTGCCACCATTTGTCCACTATCCAGATACCATTGATAATGTAAGGAACTGTTTGACATTGAAACTGGGACTCAAAGCTATTGGACATTGAAATTGGGACTCAAACGTTTTTTTTTTTTTCTCTTGTGGGTTTATTGCTAGCTGACAGGGGCAAGATGTTTTTTAAGACAAGAATCGGGAAGTGGGGGTAGGGGAGCAGATGCAGAGGCAAAGAAGCAATGAACAGACTGTCATGCTACAGTGAGAAGGCAGGGGAGGTTGAGAAGGGGAGGGCTGTAGGAGATCAAATGAAGGACTTGTATGCGTGTGTGTAGGCATAGCCAGTGGATACAGGACATTGGGGCAGAGGGGGGAGAAGAGGGGAGAGATGGGTGAGGGCATGTACTGGGAGGTGGGGAAAGCTGGGGAGGGCATTAGGGAAAAAATAAAAAATAAATAAATAAATAAATAAATAAATAAATAAATAAATAGAAAGAAAGAAAATACCTGTGATAAACAAGGTTATTGGGTATCCCACTTGAATTAAACAACAGCTCTTTATATTCATATAAGCATTGTGAACCTTGAGTTTGAACCTCCTTCCTCCTCTTATTGGTGATAGAGGCAAGGAGTATTTGTGCAAAGCAAGAAAGAAAGATAAAAGATGAAAAGTCATTTGCCAAGACAGCACTATTTCCTAGTTCTCAAAAATAAAAATGGTGCTAACATTAACTGAAGTGTCATAAACAGTATTAGGCAGCAGGCAGTCATTAGTTCATATAAGAGAAACATCAACCCTGTACAGTGTACTCATTATCTTCCTACTCCAGATGGGGAGCAAGGCTAAACAACTTGCTTTAAGGCCACCCAATTAATAAGTGGTATTGCCACACCTGTCTGATTCTAATGAAGAAGGAAAATCTGCCAAACAAGGGTAACACATTTCACAATATTAGATTTAAAGAATTCAGAGAAATAGCAGAAGATGAGGTGGGGAAATTGAGAAACAAAACAAAACAAAAACAAAAAAGCCCAAAGTATTGGATGCTGCTTATGGAAAGAATTTCAGAACAGAGAAAGAGAAAAAGTAAAGATAAGAAAAATAATCAAATTGGCTAAGACTAGAATCTTCGCCAATATAACAGAATGCTACAAAACAAGAAAATTAACCCACTTAAGAAGAAGTGAAAAAAATTCATCTGGAGGAAGAAAGCCCCAACGAGGAGACAATTTATAAGAGCATTATTTGTAACAAGGGAAATCATTATACAATTCTTTTGGGCCGAAAAGTACTGGGTAGATACTGATTCAATGGTAAGGAGGGGCATCTAATAAAAAAAGGACACTTTTACGATTAAAGGGCTAGGGTTGGTTATTGGCTTTTATATAAAACAATCTATGAAACTGGTTTTACTCAGACTGTCTAGGCCTACTGACATTCATTCCAAAATAAGAGGGCTTAGTAAATTTGACCATTGTCAATTAAAAACAAACTGCCCCCCTCCACACCACACCACCTGGGCAATTGTTCAAAAGTGGATGATGGCAAATAGGGAAATCATCTAAAAAAGTTCAAGATCAGGGATCAGTCCGACCCACTTAAATGCTAGAAATGAATCAGTGCCAAATATTATCCAACTTGTAAACACTGTATCTATTTAGAGATTTGAAACTATAGTTAAGTAGTTTTGAGAATCAGAGTAAATAAAACTCTGTTTCTTGAAGTTGGGCTGTAGACATTTTGTATTTGCTTTTATGATAAGCATTGAGATGTATTAAGTTATCTTTGCTTTTTAAAAAGGTAATACTTGACTCAGTGGATAGAGCTGCTGCCTGCGGACCGAAGGGTCCTGGGTTCAACTCTGGTCAAGGGCATGTATCTCAATTGCAGGCTTCTTCCCAGCCTGGGCCCTGGTTAGGGCTTGTGCAGGAGATAACCAATCAATGTGTTTTTCATACATTGATATTTCTCTCTGTCTTTTCCTCTTGCTTCTACTCTTTCTAAAAATCAATGGGTAAATATCCTTAGGATATTAAAAAAAAAAAAGGAAAAACTTGTTAATCAGCATCTTGAATTGTGTTGGCTATTTCAACATCTATAGGAAGATCTGAAATACTAGTGCATTAAAAAGAAAGCACTGATGTTATACCATTCAACTTCTTAAGCCACTAGAACCATATC
Organism: Lasiurus cinereus; assembly: GCA_011751065.1. Classification (NCBI taxonomy): domain Eukaryota; kingdom Metazoa; phylum Chordata; class Mammalia; order Chiroptera; family Vespertilionidae; genus Lasiurus; species Lasiurus cinereus. Next base: position 47,106,152 of record JAAGEH010000226.1, read on the forward strand.
TTCATGTAAGGCTGGGAGGTTGGTAAGAACAACTATGTTTGAAATTCAATGTGAGGTTTCTTTTAGCATTTGAAAATCACTTCCAAAAATAGCATCTAGTACATACTGACATTTGGAGTGAGTACATCTGGATCAAAGACTTCCTCAAATATAGTTGTTGTTGTTTTTTTTGGGTCACAAGAACTAGCATGTTCAAACACCTCTGTACAGTGAAATATTTATGAGGTCCAGGCAATCGTCTACTTACCCCCAGTGGCATGTGATTCAACTAAGAATGTGGACATTGCATAGGAATAAGATTTAATTGCTGGCACAGGAAGAGCTTGTCCAATTAGCACAGTTTGCCAGGCGGTCGTCTTGGATATAGTTCCAAAAAAAAGGGTGACACAATATAATGGCATCCACCCAAATTAGGTACCAATTCAGAGCATTGTGAATCTATAGTAATCATTCACTTGCTAATAATTCTGCCCAGAGTGTCAGGTCTGTAGGGAAGTGTCATGGCACAGTGGCTAAAGGGTGCAGGATCTAGAAGCAACTGAAGGAATCTGATTCTTGGCTGACTGTACTCCACTCAACCTTAGTGCTCACGAGATAAAAGAAAAATCAGGTTCTACCTCATAGGCTATTTTGAGAATTAAAGGAGATAGCTCATATAGAAGGTCTTGACACAAAGTAAGTTCTCAATAAATGTTAGCTGTTATTAGCAGATTTCTTTTTTTGTAACAAACCTTAGAGCGGAAAATGTAAGAAACCAAAGATGTAATACCTCCAGAAGACAAAAAATAGTGGTACTAATTGGGTCCCAGGAGACTACTCTGGTGGTAATGAGGATGGATGCTGAAATGATCTAGTCTACCGGTTAAGAGGAACAGAGCCCAAAATAGATTTCTGTAGGGAAAAGTATGAAGTAGTGACCACATAAAAACAAAGAACAACCTGATGAGTGATTATAGCTAACATTTCCAGAGGACTCTTGTACCATAAGCTTGATCAGTGGTTGTGGGCCAGCCCTGATAATCTGCCTTTCCCCTCATCCTCCCAACTCATGGGACACAGGCTTGGGTGTGATGATGAGGGAAGAGTCTGTAGCTTTGTAAGGGAGCAGTGTGCAAAGCTAACTGGCCAAATGGGAATTGAAACTGTGACCTTGGCCTCATTAAAATAGTTAGCTATGTCCTTGAATAGACCAGTTTTTTTTTGTTTGTTTTTTACAGAGAGCCAAGCCATCTGCAGACAAAACAAAACATGGCATGTGTACATACACAAATAAAAATACAAAAACAAGAAACAAAGATTTATAACTAAAATAGAATTTAATTCATAGTTTTTGTTCTTTCTTTTTTTTAAACAAAATTGTCTTCTATTTTTTCTGGTGCCAGTATTAATAGCCAATTCAGAAGCATTGCAAGATTGAAATGATTCTGAAATGGAGAACTTGATATTGTAGCTTACATTTGAAGAGACATCTTAGCGAAGTGGTCAACTTGCATTGACTTCTGATCTTCAGAATTTTAACATAATAAACATGTATTGTGTTAAATCATAAAATTTGTGGTAATTTGTTATAGCAGTTATAGGAATCTAATACAATCATCCTTGTTCAAATCCTTGTTCCTGTTCAAAACTAGTGTCCTTGACTTCAGTCTTTTCTCTTTATCATTTATAACACCAGTTTCAACGATTCATTCATCCATTGAAGTCTTTAATTTTTACTGAGCTCCTACTATGCAAAAAGCACAGTGAGCAAGATGACCTGCAATGGCTTACTCTTTTCTGCTTTTGTGCATGCCATTCTTTCTACCTTTATTGCTCTGTATCAATATATGACCAGTAAAATGCAACTAGCACTATGGGGCAGCTCACCTGGCTTTAGTTCACCTTTGGTTGAAATAATGATTGAAAATTTTTCTAACTTGGCAAAGGAAAAAGATACACAAGTCTAGGAAGCACAGAGACTCCCAAATCAAATGAAGCAAAGAGGCCCACACCAAGATATAGCATATTAAAATGGCAAAGGTTAAAAACAAAGATAACTTTAAAAGTAGCAAGAGAAATACATTAGTTACCTACAAGGGAGCTCCCAGCAAGAATGTCAGCTGATTTACAACAAATATTTCAAGCCAGAAGGGATTGGCATGAGTCAAAGTGATGAAAAGCAGGACTTACAACCAAGACTATTTACCCAGCAAGGCTATGATTTAAAATTGAAGGAGAAATAAAGAGCTTCCCAGACAAGAAAAGCTAAACATCCCCTACCTGGTGAAAGACATAGACTTGAAAGTCCAGGAAGTGCAAACTGTCCCAAACAAGAGGAACCCAAAGAGGCCCACACAGCATAATTAAAATGTCAAGGGTTAAAGACAAAGATATAATCTTAAAAGAGCAAGAGAAAAGCAAAGTCAATTACCTACAGGGATTACCCATATGACTGTCAGTTGATTTCTCAACAAAAACTTTGCAGGATAGAAGGGAGTGGCAGGAAATACCCAAAGTGATGAATAATAGCAAGGACCTACAACTAAGATTACTCTACCCAGCAATGCTATCACTCAGAATTAAAGGTCAGATAAAGCACTTTACAGATAAGAAAAAGCTAAAGGAATTCATTACAACCAAACCTGTATTACATGAAAAGTTGAAGGGTATTCTTTTAGAAGAGGAAGAAAAAAATAAAAAATATGAACAATAAAAAGGCAATCAATACATATCTGTCAACAACTGAATCTAAAAATCAACATAAATGAAGAAGTCTAACGAAAATAATACACCGATGACTAAAATAAAACCAGAAGCCTGGAAACATGGAACTGACTGATGAATCAGAGGGAAGCAGGGAGGAGGCTAGGAAGAAATTAACCAAAGAATTTATACTAGTATGCATATATACATTCCTATGGCCACAGATAATAGGGTGGTGAAGGCTTGGGACAGGGTGGGAACCAGGTGGAAGGGGGCAATGGGTGGGAAAAGGGGAACATCAGTAATATTCTCAAAAAATAAATAAATAAATTCCCAACAAACCAAAGTTCTGGACCAGATGGTTTTACAGGTGATTTTTACCAAACATTGAAAGAAAAACTAACACCTATTTTTCTTAAACTATTTCCAAGAAGAAGAAAGACTCCCAAACTCATTTTATGAGGCCTGCATTACCAGAATTTCAAAACCTGACAGACATACTGCAAAGAATGAAAATTACAGGCCAATATCCCTGAGAAACATAAATGCTAAAAATCCATAAATGCTAAAATCCTCAACAGCATATTAGCAAACTGGATACAGCAATACATTAAAAAGATCATATGTCATGATTGAGGAGGGTTTATATTGGGGAAGAAAGGTTGGTACAATATTTGCAAATCTATTAATGTGATACACTGAATAAACAAAATGAAGACTAAAAAGCACATGATCATATCAATAGAAGCAGAAAAGGCATTTGATAAAATATAGCAACCATTTATGATGAAAAGTCTCAGTAAGTGTAAATATAGGTAACACACTTCAATGTAATAAAAGCTATATATGATAAACCCATCGCCAATATCATACTCAATGGATAAAAACTACAAGAGTTTCCCAGTGATACTAATTCTAGTCATACAAACTTCTAAGAAGCACAGTATAGACTCTCCAAAGGCTGTTGGCAAGTGGGTCTCAACTCCTCCAGCAATTACAAGTTGGTAGGTGGAATTGACCTGGAGTGCTTGTGCTGAGAACAATTTGAGCTCCTTCACATCTGGCTGGGCTCATTGGGAGAGGCTGGGCTCACTAAGACTGTCCAGTGATGTCTTCTGTGGACATGGAGGAGGACACAGTGGCTTGAAAACCACATGTTTAACAATGAATCTGAAGGAGCTATAGTTGATTATGAAAAAAGATTACGGTGGCCAAAAGTTCTATCTGCACCTGCAGAGACTGAAATACTTTCTCCCACTGGATTTCAGAAGCTGGGTCTGTAATTATGAAAAGTGGGCTCTTTCAGAACTGTTTGTGCAAGGCCTCAGATTGTCAGCTTCAATGCTGTGACTGGATTGTAATTCTCTCTGAAACTGGGAAATGGATCATTTCCATAGAGAGGGCTTCCATTTAAGTCAAATTGCTATGTAAGATACCACAATGAACAGAATACAGAGTCTTTGCGGTTACCAAGACTACAACCAATATAAAAAAGGAAAATAGAAAAAGTAAAAACTTATACCAGGGAAGTCTAAATTGCTCTGTGTGGTTAGTTCTGTTGATCTTACACTGGTCTAATTTTATCCCCTATTTGCACCTACCATGACCTATCCTATTTATTTTGGACATAGGATGATCTTCTCTTGTTTTTGGTCAGTCTAAAAATCTATATTGTGGAGCCTCACTTTCTATCTCAAGTCTCTTTTTTTTTTCCACTCAACTCTCTTCTTACCACTTGATTCCAAATACCCTCTCTAAAATCCATTTCCTATCTTTCATCAGCATGTATTGATATACCTTCAGTCTTTTCCCAGACTCTCACTTTTTCTGTTTGGAAGATTCTCATATTTTCTTCCCACCTTCAGAGCCCTCATAGCAGAGTCACAAAGCTCCTATGTTCCTCCTTTTTATTACTGCATTTTCTTTCCATCGCCTCTTCAAATCCGATGTGTAGATGGGGTCTCTTTGCACTTCCCACCCTCTTCTCCTCTCACTTCTTTACAACGGTGGTAGTTGAAATGCTTCCCTTTCTCTTTGTTCACCTGCTCCTGCCCCTCAACTTCTTTGGATGCACTCCACTAGAACTTGTCACCCACCAGATGAAGACGAGTCCCTTCCCTGGTGCCCACCATCCATCCTCTCTCACTTCCTCAGGGATTGGCATCTCCCCAACAATGATCTATAGGGCCTCTCTGTTTCTGGGGCTACCTTCCACCAGGGTGACTCTCTCTCTGGTGCTCCTGCCACTCCTGGGCACCTGTCTTTTGTGTGCAAACAGCTTGTTGGCTGGTTGCACTGGGTTTCCTCCCTTTGCAGTGGTTGGAGCCACTGCTGGCTTCTAAGAGTTGCCCTTCTTCACTCCAAGGTATAGTCTCAGGTCAATCTCAGAAGAATCTTGAAACAATTATCTATTAAATAGGGCTATCCTGAGGAGGGAAGAGAGTCAGAACATGAGGGAAGGACTGCAATGACCTAGAGAGCTGTAATATCTGTCATGTATTTAATGCTATGCCCTCGGTGGAAACTCAGTCAGGCATTCTAGATTCTTTATTATCATTACTGTTTTCAATCCTATATCCCCTATAATCCTCTTTGATGTCTTATATCTTTCCATCCACATTCCCATGTAGGCCACCAGATCTATTCATGCTCTATGTAGTCTCTGTGCAGTCCCATTTCTTTGACTTTTCTTAGTCTGTTGCTTCCCCTGCTCTCCAGTCTCCAGGTGCTCAAATCCTACTTTTTTTCAAGGTTAAGCCCAAATATTAACACTTACACAAAATCCTCTCAGATGTCCTACTGCAGAACTATCAGTTTTCTTATCAGTCTTAAATCTTCATTGATTTCTACTTGCAGTGAGAGTTACCTGTGTCTTGCTAGACTGTGAGCTCCTGAAGGTACCAGTCATAGCTCTACCAAAACATTGTACATCAGGCACTCTATTGGCCATAACTCCATTATGGAAATTATCTCAACCTTTGTCCAAGCTGCCTTCTGGCCAATACTGGTCCCAGGTGTTAAACAACATTCATCTGGGTTTATGACTCAGAAAAATCATAGAACACTGTGGGGGGAAAAGACTTGTGTGAATATTTGTGTCCATTATACACATGATTCCTATACTGCTCATATTTATCAGGTTCATAAGGTAATTGCATGGAAGTTGGGTCATTTGCATATAACCAGAACTCAATAAAATAATTATTAACATTTGTGATTACTATGTACTGGACACCAAACTAGCAAGCCTGTGAGGTAGGCACTATTATCCCTAATTTACAGAGAGTTAAAATGAGGCTTGGAGAAGTTAACAGGCTATGCTAATTGCCCCTCCAATATTCAGTCTTCACCTTCTCCACCCAGCTCCATGCTCTAGGAAGCCAATCTTTAGGGAATGCATCAATGGGCTTCTGCCCTTGGACTTCCTGTTGGACTCAGTCAACTTGAGGTACCAACTGCAGATCCAGGAGATCAGAGGTTGAGATGAGACAGACAGAGGTCAGAATCTTTATTTCCCCTGCTTCTTCCCTGTCTGGCTGTCCACTGATAGTGGCTGCAATTCTTTTCTGAAGGCCATAACTCCTATCAGGTAGTCCTTTTCTACAGCCCCGGGTACCAGAAAGTTCCAGGGACTCTCTGTCCCTTGTACCTTAAGGCAAGAGATGGACCCAGGTGCTTCTTTGAATCTTACAGTTTCCTTGAATCTTAATTGTGTTCCTTCCCAAAAGATATATTGCAATTCTAACCCCCAGGACCTCTGAATGTGATTTTATTTGGAAGCAGGGTTATTGCGAATATCATTAGTTAAGGAGTCCCTAATCTAATATGACTGGTGTTCTTATAAGAAGGAGGCCATGTCAAGACAGAGAGGCAGGAAGAATGAAGGCAGAGATTAGATTTACTCAGCTGCAAGCAAAAGGACACCAGAGATTGCTGGTCACCACCAGAAGCTTGGAAGAGGCAAGGAAGAATTCCTTAGGTTTCATAGGGAACATAGCCTGCTGACACTTTGATTTCAGACTTTCAGACTCCAAAACTATAGGACAATAGGTTTCTGTTGTTTTAAGCCATTCAGTTTGTAGTACTATGTTCTGGCATCCCTAAGAAACCATGATGCCTATCTAATACTTTGGAAACAGACACTTCATTAAGTTCTCAATTACTTATTTTGGGTGTAAAACATGTTTTCTGCTGGGACCTTTACTTTCCTAAGGTAAAACACAATGCCTATATTATCTCCCTTTATGCCATTTGGTCTGAACACAGTATTGCAGACTGCTTTCAGTGTTGATGGCATGGCTGATTTTTTGCTATTAGACTAGCTGATTTTTTGCTATTAAGTGGTTGAGCTATGATGAAGAGTAAACTGATTTCCTAAAGAGGCACAAATATACCCAGGATGGAAGCCAGTGTCCATAGGGGTTCAGGATTTTCAAATATGCTCATTACTTCTCATGAACACCATCAGAGGACAGCCAGGCAGAGGCTCAGGTCCTGGCCTTCATTACTATTAAAGCCTAACACTACAGGACACTATCTCCATTTTTAAGGTGAATAGGCAGGGACTTGTGAGGGGACCAATCCCTTTTAAACGCAAATAGGCTGGTTACTCTGCAAGCTGCAATACTTCCAGATTAAAAAAAAAAATCAAACAGATGAAAGGTATAGATATGAAAGTTTTCCTTTGTCACAGAAGACCTCTCTGATTGTTCTACCTTCTGAACCATCTCAAAGCCTCTGTCTTCATGCATCCTAGTTCCAGCCCCAGGAAAGCAGGTGGAGGAAGCTGCTGTCTGAGTAATTACTGCTCTGCCATTTCTTAAGGATGTCTCTATTTTTAGTAGAAGTGACTCATTCATATAAGCAGGTATACTCAGGGGTGGGGTGGAAGGAGAATGTTCTTAGTGATGACTTACCCCTTACATCTCGGTGTGTTTATATTTATCTCATGCTTGCATTGATCCTTCTCTTAATCAATGCAAGTGAATTTTGCCTTGAGGCACCAATGAAAACACATCAATTCTCCTTTGAAATAATTTAAAATGTTCTCCACCCAGAAGTAAGAGAGTCCTAAAAAAAATATCTCCAGCCAAGAGTAAAAGCAAGAAAGGGAAAGCGGCTCCAAGTCTTCCTAAGAAGCACAGGTGAGGGTGTTGCTAAGAGGTGAAAAGAAAGACGAAAAGCATTCTCTTTCAGAATGAGTCATGCTTTACGATGGAGCAGCAGGGAAACCACTGTGTTAGGAACTGGAATATTTGGAAACCTTAGTTTCAAAGTACTTTACTTGAAAAAAACTCTTTCTGATTCCTCTTATACAAGAAAAGCTTATACTAGAAGCCCCTGCACAGCCAACACCACCATTAAGATAACAATCCCTGGGCTCTGGGCACTTTTCACAGAGGGCTCATGTAGTCCTCAGGACACTCTTGTGAGACAGGTTTTGTTACTACCCCATTTTATAGGTAAGGGAGTTAAGGCTTAGAGAGGTTTTGTATTTCCCTAAAGGGGAACATAGTGAAAAATGGAGATCCTTGAGTCCCTGAGGTGTGGGATTTAGGTCTAAGCAGAGACATGCAGTAATTCTGGCCCTCTGGGATGTGTACATGAGAGCCCATCAGCTAATGATCCTGCTCAAGAACATTTTGGCAGAACTTTCCATATGGCATTAATTGCCTTCCTCTGCCATGAGAAAATCCATCTTTGTGATTCTATGGGTTGGCTAGGCAAGAGATACAGGGTAAAAATCTTGCCATTATGAGCACTTTGGTTTAAACAACCTCTCTTGTAATTTCTCCTCATTTAATACAACAAAGTAACTTATCCATGACATATACTTTCATATCCATGTATTTATTATTCAACTGACATTCCCCCTTAATGACTAGTCCTACCACATTGCCTTTTGTAGTGTATGGATCCCTAAATACCACAGAGATTTCTGTATAAACTACAGATAAAGTATTCAACGTAGTATCAAGGCAGGATCTTGTTTTATCATCCTTCGGATGATTAAGAAAAAGTCAGCAATTGTCAAATCATCATGTCTAGGGCTACAGTTTTTCTAAGTAGTTTAAACACAAAAATAAAAAAAAAAATACCATGTTGGATCAATTCAGCTGAATATCTCTTGTCACAGAAGGCCCTACCTAGTTGACTCACAGGACACCATCAGGAGAGATTAGAGCATTTCTTAATTATCCTAAGAGCCTCATGTAGGGATCTGTCACCTGTGCCTTCACCCATATCTTCCTTGAACACATTTCTATTTATAGCTCTAAGAAGTCATTAGTTTGAGAAAGTTCAAATAAAAGGCATGACAAGAATAATCAACTTTTTCATTTTTTTCAACATTTTAATCATGAGATAGCATTTTAATGTTCTCTAGGGCAATCCTGGACTACAAAATCATCCAAAGTGGAAAATCACAGAACCTCTTTTTGTAATTTTCCATTATTACTGACAGTGATGGACACTTCTTCCTGTTTATTATCCATATGAAGCCTACCAACACATCTGAGTTAGACAACATGTCATTTTATTAAAACACCATTGTCTTTCACCTGCTCTATCCTGACAATCTATTCATTATTCCCTAAATACACCTTACACATTGCACCTTGGTGCCTGCACACTCATCATTCTCCTGGAAAATCCTTCTCTTTCCTTATGTACACCTAAGCCCTGCTCATTCCCCACAGCTGGGTTATAGCTCCATGTCCTTTCTGCCGTCACACACCAAGACCTTCTAATCTCAAGACCAATAGAAATGTAATGTGAGCCACAGATATAATTGCAAACTTTCTAGTAGCCACATTAAAAAAATAACAAGAACAGGCATGATGACTTACTTAATCCTGCATCAAACACTAGAAATATGCCAAGAGAGTAAATTTCAGGTGCACTCATCACACTAGAAAAAGATTAACTATGAGATATGTTAATTAGCTGATTGTAGCAATCATTTCATGATGCATACATATATCAAATAATCAAGTTGTATGCATTCAATATATATAATTTTTATAAGATATATAAATAAAATATAATCAGAAAAACAACGTAACAAGAAACAGATAAAATAAGTTTTAATTATATATTTTATCTAACTCAATAAATCCACATTAGTATTAGATTAACATATAATTGATATAAAATTAGTAATGAGATATGAGCAATTGACAGTTTTTGGTATCAAGGCTTCAAAAACTAGAATATATTTTATACTTACAGCAGCACATTTCACTTGGACTAGTCACATTTCCAGGGCTCAGGGCAGCACTAGGCTGTAGGATTCTTGAGGACAAGCTTAGGGATTGGCTTGAGGTAGGGATCAAAGGCTTGTTGTTGAAGTTCTCTATCCTTGAATTACAAGCTAATCACAAGCACTCCGCAAAGACCAATGGCTACACTTTGATTCTCCCATAGAGTATACAGAGCTACCGGCAGTCTCTAAGCTTGGAATTCCATTCCACATCTTTTCCTGATACATGCTTACTTCTGCCGAATGTTCCTTCCACTTCTCCTTTAAAAAGTAACACCTGCTCTCAAAAAGCATCCGTCCCCTGCCACTTCTCAATTAAATTTAATGCCTACTTTCTGAATACCTTTTATCAGGATTTATCTTGCACTCTCACAATTAATTGCTCATTGGTCTCAGTCACTGCTCTATGAATTATTTTGTGTGTGTGTGAGTGTATTACATGTCTTACTGGTTTTACCCAGGCCTAGAAAATCAATGCAGGAACAGCATATAATATCCTATCTAAGACATTAGAAACACTAATCAGAAAGGATTTATGCACCCCTATGTTCATAGCAGCACGATTTACAATAGCTATAATTTGAAAACAGCCTAGGTGCCCATCAGCAAATGAGTGGATCAGAAAACCATGGTACATCTACACAATGGAATCCTATGCTGCCATAAAAAAGAAGGAATTCTTACCATTTGCAGCAACCTGGATGGGACTGGAGAGCCTTATGCTAAGTGAATAAAGCCAGTCAATGAAGGAGAAACACCACATGATCTCATTCATTTGTGGATAATAAAGAACATTATAAACTGATGAACAAAAGGATAGATACAGAGGCAGTAAAGCATCAAAAAGACTGTCAAATTACAACAGGAAGGTTAAGGAGAGGTAGGGTAGATAAGAGATCAACCAAAGGACTTGTATGCATGGATATAAGCATAACTAATGAACACAGACACTGGGGGGTTGGGGTATACCTGGGAGGGGGGGCAATGGGGAGATATGTATACATGTAACACATTAATAAAAAAATTAAAAAAAAGAGAAACTTGCAAATTGATTGTATCTTTGCTATGCTCACAAGCCACGCCCACCAGACAATCAGGAGCAAGTATACAAATTAACCCAACAAATATGGTGGCAACCACAGAGTTGGAGAGAGCAGGAGGCTTGGGTTGCCCCCGGCGATAAAGGAAGCCAAGCTTTCCGCCTGCCCTGGCCTGCCCTGGCTTCTGTTCAAAGCTACAAAGTTTCAGCTATAGAAGATAAATCCCAATAAAAATGGCAGCAGCTATAGAGCTGGAGCCAGTTGGAGGTTTGGGTTGCCCCCGGCAATGGAGAAAGCCAAGCTTCCTGCTTGCCCTGGCCAGCCCTGGCCTCTGCTCAAGGCTACTAAGTTTCAATTATAGAAGATAAATAAATCCCAGGAACCAGGGCCTCCACTTGGGTTGCTGGGAGGGTGGGGGGCATGGCTGGCCTGCAAACAACCACAGGCCCCTTGCCCAGGCTGCCCCATGTCCCAAGGGAACCCCCACCCTGATCTGGGACACCCTTCAAGGCAAACTAGCCAGCCCCCACCTGTGCACCAGGCCTCTATCCTATCTAATAAATGAGTAATATGCAAATTGACTGTCACTCCAACAAATAAGATGGCTGCCCCATGTAGTCAAAGATGGCTGCCATAAGATGGCCAGCAGCGAAGGGCAGTTGGGAGGGACCAGGCCTGCAAGGGAGGGCAGTTGGGGGCAATGAGGCCAGGAGGGGAGGGCAGTTAGGGGCAATCAAGCTGGCAGGGGAGCAGTTACGCATCAATCAGGCTGGCAGGGGAGTGGTTAAGGGGTGATCAGGCTGGCAGGCAGAAATGGTTGGGGGCAATCAGGAAGGCAGGCAGGTGAGCAGTTGGGAGCCAGCAGTCCTGGATTGTGAGAGGGATGTCTGGGATCAGGCCTAAACAGGTAGTCAGACATCCTTCAAGAGGTCCCAGATTAGAAAGGATGCAGACTGGGCTGAGTGACAACTCCCCCCACACCCCATGCACGAATTTCATGTACCATATGCAAATAGACTGAATGTCAGGATAACCAGAACCGAACAACTGGTCACTATGACATGCGCTGACCACCAGGGTGTGTGTGTGGAACACGGTGGGCATTGGCTATGGTGAGATGGTGAATCAGGTGAGTGGGGGCACCAGACCAAGGTGGAGCATTGGTCACTATCATCAGGGTGAGCCTCTGATGGTTACTGAAAATAGTTTGCTCCCATGTGCCATGGTCCCACCTACCACTCACACCCACTGCCAGTGCTGACTCCGCTTGTACTGCTGCTGGTGCCAGCCCCAATCACTCCACACTGTCAGCGTGTGGGAGCAGCAGTGGTGGGAGTGGGGCTGCCAGCAGACAGGGGACCGGGGGTTGCAGTGGGAGGGGGGGGCTGGGCGAGGGCGCAGAGGATGGGCAGAGACCCACCCCTGTGCCTACTGCAGCCTTTCAGCCCACAGTTCCTTTCAAGGTGCATGAATCCATACAGTGGGCCTCTAGTGTGTTAAATAAAATGTCAATTTATCTTTATAATTTTGAAAGAAAACAGGCTTCTGACTTAAGATATACTCGGAATTTATCACCTGCAAAGCAGGTCAATGGCTAAGTGTTCAATATATTGGCCCATACCCTGGGAAGGGAAAGGGAAATAATGGGAAAGATGGAATTTAACATTCATTGAGCACTTTTTATTTCCTTATGCCATTGCATTTAACCCTCATGACAAACCTGTAAGGAAATATCATTAACTTCATTTCACAGAGAAATTAACAGAGGCTCAAAGAGGTCAAGGGACTTGTTCAAGGCCACATAGCTAGTGAGGGCCTGAGGAGAAATGTGAGTCCAGATCTGTTCCCACAGCTGATATCTGTGCTGGTGCTGCACTCACAATGAAGTTCTGGAGTAATAGCTTTCTGATGGCTTCACAAAAAGCCTGGCTCAGCTGTGCTCTTTTTACAGATGATGGAGGAAAGCACAACACACAGCCAGGCATCTCTTCTCTCTCCATTCCCCTACCAGGATAATCTACCTCTTCCCTACCTTATCAAACATAAGGGTAGTAACAGGAGATGCATCCTGGCCCAGCAACAGAATAGACTCTCGGGGACACAGGCTGGCTCAGAACAGCAGGGAAGGCTCTGTATCTATATTACACAGGCTTCCAGGCTGTCAGAGGGCAGGGGTCAATTCCAGCTTTTGAGGGCAAAACACAACTTTCCTATGCCCCTTCTGCTTTTCCATTGAGACTCTTGTCTTCTCTCTTATTAAGCATTTCTGCCACACTCTGTCCTGGAGTCTGCCTAGACTTTACCAGTTGCACATACTAGTACATGTCTGGCAGGCTGGTCAATGCTATCACAGGGAATCCCAGGGCTGTTGAGACCAGCCTCAAGACACTAAAGCTGCTGGCAACACACTTGGCAGTGGGAAGAACCCTGGGGTGTGGATCTGGATTTGCAAATAGGGGCAGATTTCCCCTCCAATCTCTTGTCTCCTTCTAATAAGCAGCTGGACAGTTAAAGCAACAGACTGTCAGGGCTGCTCTTAGAAGCATCTGCCATCCTGAGCACTGTGGCCCTTCCCCTTGAAGGCTTGTGACCTGGTAGGGAAGTTGGATGGGTTTCCTCATTTGGTTTCTCTGCAAGCTTAGCATCTCCAGGTAAACAAAACTTTTGAGTTTGCAATTTCTATTGTTGTATGAAAGCCCATTTCCTAGCATACGGAGATTTAACATAAATTAGGGACACTTATTTGCTCTGTTTTATAAGTGATCTGATGCGGGGGTTCTTTAAATGGCATGTTTCCTTGGTACCCTTAGAGATTAGCGTATAGGTAATTTTTAAAGGAAGAAGTCTGGAATAAATATAGCTGCCATTTACTGAGTGGTCTCTATGAGACAGGTACTGTGATAAGTAATTTACATGTGTTGTCTCAATGATTGTTCACACTAACCCCCGCAAATTAGATATTGGTATTCCTGTTGAATAAGTGAGAAATCCGAAGTTCAAACAAGTGCAAAGTCATGGGGCAAACCTGCTATGGTAGGCTAAATTGTGTCCCCACAAAAAATATGCTGAAATTCTAAATCCCTGGTACCTGTGAATGTAACCTTATTTGGAATAGAGACTTTGCTGATGTCATTAGGTGATGATGAGGTCATCCTAGATTAGGATGAGCCCTAAATTCAGAGACTGATGTTCTTAAAAGGAGAGAGAGAGACTGTAAAGCAAGGACACACACACAGAAGGCCAGATGGAGACAAAGGCGGGGATTGGAGTGATGCAGCTGTAAACCAAGGAATCCAAGGCCTGCTGACATCCATCAGAAGGTAGGAAGAGGCAAGGAAGGATTCTACCCCAGAGCCTACAGAGGGATCATGGTCCTGCTGACACCTTGATTTCAGACCCATAGGCTCCAGAATGTGAGAGAATAAATTCTGTGGTTTTAGGCCACCCAGTTGTGGTACTGTTATGGCAGCCCTAGAAAACCAACACACCTGGGACTCAAACACCAAAGTTCTTCAATTTAAAGATACACCATCCTCCTCTTAGAACAGGGAGGCTAACTGGTGTGTGGCTTTTGACAATGCAGGCTTTCGCTCTTGCTGGTATCTGACCCACCTGCGCTTGAGGAAAACTAGGACGAGGCATTGGCTGGGGAGTGACATAATCTATCAAAACGTGGGTAAAGGGATTGGAGAGGCACAAGAACAGATGCAGGGATTTTGTTTAGAAGTGCTGCTATTGTCCAGGAGAAAGTGAGGTGGCACAGACTCATGTGGAGGCTGTGGGGATGAGAAGAAATCAATGACTGCCAACCTCTGGATTTGGGATTAGCACGAGGGGCTGTCATCTGTGAAGCCAGGTTTCTGGACTAGGTGGTGTTGGTATCATTGTGAGAAGAAGGAAACTGTCTGCTGTGGGTCATGTAGCCTTGACAGACTCAAATTGCAATGAACTAGTTGCAGAGTTCTCTAAGGACCTCAGGCAAAAGTAGGCATGAGCCTGATATGGAAACACACCAGCTAGGAGATGCTGGGCAAACCATCTAACCTCACAGGCTTGTTTCCTCATCTGTAAAATGTGAGGATAATGATATGACTTATATGCAAACAATGGTAAGCAAACGATAAATGGTTAGTTTTTATAAAATATTTTAAAATTACTAGAATGCTTTCTCCCCAGAATCCTTCAATGGCACATCTTATGAAGTCCCATTATTTCCAAATCAGGTAGAGGGAACCTTGTTTTGTCTCCTCAATTAAATGTAAAAAAAGAAAAATGTGAAGAAACTGCGGTCTATAATGGTTAAGGACTAACGTAGGTCCAAGTCTCAAAACAAATGTTTTTTTATCTGCATTCATGCAACTATACAGGATACATTATTTTTAGTGCAGAGATTTAATTTTTTTGATTAAAAAAGGAATGTAAATGAATTAAAGCCCAGCAGTGTAGAGAGTATATGTTTATTTCCAGCAATTCATGGGAACAGCATGTACCAGTAATAAAATAAGCACTTTCTCTCCCCTAACAGATTTTTTTCCCTTCTAAAGGGCAAAGGGAACCATTCAGTTTTGTTCAATGCAGGACATCTCGTCCTTTCCCTGAGGTTACATCACATGGGCCCTTTCATGGTTTCAGACAGTGAATGGCTCCTAAGGGGGCTCTGTTCTTTGTCCAGGACACCTTATCTATCAGGGAGTACAGTGTGTGCACCATGACAGGTGCTATTTATGTACACATTCTCAGAGCTACTCAAACAATAACTTCATTCTTTTCGTAGACTATATAAAATAAAACACTTTGTACAAGTTAATAAAGATCAGGTGCTTTTACACTTGTAGAATTGGGATCTGTTCTTTCAGCTGAGATACTAATGAATCTAGATGCCTTTACTAGTGAGAAGTAACTCAATTTCCTTGCTATTTAAAAACAACCTAAATGAATTATCATATAAAAAGAGAAACTAAAATTTTTTTTAAATGTATTTTTATTGATTTCAGAGAGGAAGGGAGAGGGAGAGAGAGATGGAAACATCAATGATGAGAGAGAATCATTGATTGGCTGCCTCCTGCTCCATCCCCCTACTGGGGATGGAGCCCTTGACCCTTTGTCTGCAGGGATGTGCCCTTGACCCTTTGTCTGCAGGCTGACGCTCTATCCATTGAGCCAAACAAGCTAGGGCAAGAAATTAAAATCTTAAGATTCATAATGAAAGGAAGAAATTGCTAAGAACAAAAATAAGGACAGAGATCTTGCAAAAGCCATTCCTTATCCAACCTGTTTACTACCCTCTGTATTTTCCTCAAGTGTCTCAAAAGTATTCAAAACTGAAATACACTGTGATTTAACCTTTCTACTCCTCCTCCCAGACCTATTCATTCCCCCACATTTCCTTTCTTGGTTAATTATTCCAGCATCCAGCAGAGGCCTGGAGGCATGCTGAGAGCCTCATGCTCACTGCCCAGGTCTGAAGAGGCACCGAATTCTGGCGATTCCATCACCCAGATCATTGCTTCACCTGTTTCCCTCTCACCATCCCCAAGTTTACCTTTTGGACCAAGTGTTTTTGAACTTCCATAACAGTCTTATTTATAAAATAGAAATAAAAATGCCTTCCTCATAGGGTTGCTGGAAGCCTGAGATATGTTTGCAAGGTGCCTAGCCCATGGGGGACATGGCATCTATACTAATAAGAGAGAAATATGGCAATTGACCATCACTCTATGATGCCCACAGCTAATCAGGAGGGAATATGCAAATTAGCAAAACAAAGATGGCGGCAGCCATGGAGCCATTTGGAGTGAGTGAAAGGCTTGGGTTGCCCCAGCAATGGAGGAAGTCAAACTTCATGGCTGCCTGGGCTGGCTGCTGAAGGAGGGGCCTGTGGGTGGCGGTCAGGAAGGCGGCCTGAGTGCACAGGAGGCTTGGGTCACCCCGGCCTGCTGCCGAGAGAGGGGCCTGTAAACAGCCCTCAGCCCCTTACCCAGGCTGGCCATGCCCCCATGGAGTGAGGATCCCCGCTGGGGGTGTGGCTAGCCTACAAATAGCCATCAGCTCCTTACCCAGGCTAGCCAGGCACCCCAGCAGAAACCTCCACCCTGAAGGGGTGTGGCCAGCCTGAAAACAGCCCTCAGCCCCTCACCCAGGCTGGCCACCCCTCCCTAGCAGGGACTCTCACACTGTAGTGACATGGCTGGCCTGCAAACTGCCCCAGCCCCTCATCCAAGCTGGCACTGTCCCCAGTGGGTCCCCCACCCCAATGGGAGAATGGCTAGCCTGCAAAGCACCACAGGCCTCTCACCCAGGCCACCTCACTCACCAAGGGAACCCCCACCCTGATCCTGGACACCCTTCAGGGAAAACCAGCCAGCCCTCACCTGTGCGCCAGGCACTAATAAAAGTAAAATGTGCTAATTAGACTGGGAGATCTTTCAGGAGACCTTCTGGATGTTCTTCTGGACAAAGCCACGGTGGGGCTGAGGTAGAGGTGGTTAGGGGCCAAGAGGGGATGGCAGTTGTGGGTAATTAGGCTGGTGGGGTGGGGACATTGAGGGTAAAGGCTGGCATGGGGAAGGGCCAGTTGGGGGCAAGCAGGATGGCAGCGGGGGGGGGGAGTTGAGAGTGATCAGGCTGGGGGTTGTGGGCAGTTGGGGGTGATCAGGCCAGTGCGGGGGGTAGTTGGGGGTGAGCAGTACAGCAGGCAGAGTGGGTAGGGGCAATCAGGCAGGTAGGCAGATGAGTGGTTAGGAGCCAGCAGTCCCAGATTGTGAGAGGGATGTCCAAGGGGTCCCAGATGGAGAGGGTGCAGGCCAGGTTGAGGGACAACTCTCCCCAGTGCATGAATTTCATGCACCGGGCCACTAGTGTCACAATAAATTGTGTCATACTTATTACCACAGATTCCTGCAAATGTGAGACCCTCCAGATCTATAAGGGTCATCTACCCCCGCTCCCCACCTTTCCCCTCTGATCTCATTTGTCCTTTCTCATGTTTCTCCCACTACACTTCAGGGTCTTGACTCTGATCTTCCTCTCTGGAATGCTTTTTACCCCAGATAGCCAATGCATCTCAATACCTGTTCTGTGCTGAGATACTGTGTATCTATAGCCCTCTCACCTGCTAGTACACTATCTAATTTACTCATTTTATATTGTTTACTTTCTGAGCTCCTGCTCTAGAAGGTAATCTCAAGAGGACAGCAATTATTATTGTTTGACCCAGGTGGAGTCTGGGATACAGTGTAGAAAACCATCCGAGGTCCAGAGGAGCCATTTGGTGTCTCCATTTTTCCTTTGTCCCTGGTTCATAGTGCTTAGCTAATAAAAGTTTTGGAGGCAAGACCTTCTCTATGTAGCATAACCACTGAAAAAAGGGGGTGGGCAATAATTGAGCCACCTAATATAACAATAGCACTTTTGGCGAGTATCTTTGTTCTCAGTTAAGCACAAACATCACAAACATATATTGATGATCTACAGATTATTGAGTGGGAAGATCACTTAGCTGTATTCTCCAGAGACTCATTCAGTCAACCTTCTACTGGGAAACAGTACATTATGCTTGCAGAATATTTCAGAGAGAATGATAAATATCAGTTTGCCAAAACAACTCCTTCACACAACAGAAATAGGCCCTGATTGATGGGTTCTGCTAGGGTGATTTATCATCATTTCTCCTGCCCAATCCGCCAGCTTTATTGTACTGTTGACATTTTTTCATGCAGTTCTCTCTGGCACACACTAATTGGAACTGGGACCTTAGATAGGACCTCTAAAGCTCATTATCCTGCATCATGGATGTGCTTTATGTGAGGTGAGATTCTAATTTTAACAATGCTGACTTGCAGTGATAAATATTTATCCCAAAATGTTTGCTGGGCCCAGAGTAAGTTTCCCAGTGACTAAAGCAGCACTCATGAAGTGTCATTCAGCATTCTTCTCCGTACTGGTAGCAGACAGCTGCACACAAAATTTAGGTAGCCCAGTGCAAACACCTGGGCCATTCTGTAAACCCAAATGGAAAAGAATAGATTAAATTAAATTGCAAATGAATACTAGAAGGAAGAAACATACCAGTTTCCTCTAACAGCAAACCTCTCTTTATAGCTATTATACTTCCTTTAAGTTTTAACTAAAATGCCAAAGAAAAATACATCTTAATATCGCACCCCCCAAGTGGAACAGCTTCCACTGTGGATAGGCCTATTTCCATGTCACACTGGCATATTATCTGATGTGGCATAGTTGCAGAGCAGGGAGCAGGACACACAAATGCACTGTAAAAATGAGCCTGATATTGTTAATTGGGATCAAAGAGATTCATTTAGTTGATCTTAAAAGATGTAACTGTTTAAACGAATTTGTACTTATTCTAAGCAAGTGGTGGAAGATACAAAGGCTTTGAAAATAGGACCAAGGGAGAAACCAAGATGGCGGCATAGGTAAACACCTACACTGCTGCTTCGCACAACAATTTCAAAACTACAACTAAAAGACAGAATGGACATCATCCAGAACCACAGGAAAGCTGGCTGAGTGTAAGTTCTACAGCTAGAAGGAAAGAGAGGGGCTCACGGAGACCCAGAGGAGCTGCAAAAAGCCGAGGTACTGAGACGCGCGCGCTGAGAGAGCGGGTGCCGGAGAACCTGGCTGGCTTTCTCTGGCGGGAGGGAAACGGAGACTCCCAACAGCACTGAACCCCTTATCTTACGACACTAAACCCCAGATCCAGCCGAAACTCATACGGGGGGAGTTTGGACTGTGAAAAGGGAGAGGTGCATGGAAATTTAGGGGAGTTGCAAAAGATCAGAGGTCTGGTCACGCGCACGGCACTGCGCAGAGGACAGATTGCTGATTGTGCCACTGGCTTTCGCAAGTGGGCGGGAGATAGACCCTCCCAACTATGCCACTTCTGAGTCCACTAAGCCCCTGTTTCGGGCGAAACCCTGGAGACCTAGACTCGTGTGGTCCTGGTGCGCAGGGGAGCTGGAAAGGCAGCAGTTAGAGGCACTGCGGACACACGTGCACAAGGACCGCTCCAGTGATTACCCAGTCACGTGAGAGTCAAGTGATTACCCAGTCACGATTACCCGCCGTGGAGGGCGGGACTCACTGGAAGGCAAGGCGGTCCATTAAGCCCTGAGACTCCACCCATCCCAAGCTCAACAGAGGCTTCTTTGGTTTTGCAAGTCCGGTATCATAAGGCTGAATTCAACACAGAAGTTTCCCCGGCATAGTGAAAATGCCGAGACAAGGGAAGGGATCACAAACAAAAGAAATGGAGAAAAACAAATGACTGGATATAGAGTTCAAAACCACACTTATAAGGTTTTTTAAGAATATGCTAGAGAAGTTGGATAAAGTTAGCGAGAGCCAAAAGGAGATGAAAAAGGACCAACTAGAGATGCAAAAGATCCAACTAGAGATGGAAAAGGTCCAACTAGAGATGAAAAAGGACTAACTAGAAATTAAACATACTCTGACTGAAATAAAAAATATTATACAGAGTCCTAACAGCAGACTAGAGAAAGGCAAGAATCAAGTCAAAAATTTGAAATATAAAGAAGAAAAAAACACTCAACTGGAAAAGCAAGAAGAGAAAAGAATCCAAAAATGTGAAGATAATGTAAGGAGCCTCTGGGACAGCTTCAAGCGTACCAACATCAGAATTGTGGGGGTGCCAGAGGAGAGAGAGCAAGATACTGAAAACCTATTTAAAGAAATAATGACTGAAAACTTCCCACATCTGGTAAAAGAAATAGACTTACAAGTCCAGGAAGCATACAGAACCCCATATAAAAGGAATCCAAAGAGGACCACACCAAGACACATCATAATTAAAATACCAAGAGCAAAAGACAAAGAGAGAATATTAAAAGCAGCAAGAGAAAAACAGTTCATTACCTACAATGGAGCACCCATACGACTGTCAGCTGATTTCTCAACAGAAACGATGCAGGCCAGAAGGAAAGAGAGGGGCTCACGTAGACCCAGAGGAGTGGCAAGAAATATTCAACGTGATGAATAGCAAGAACCTACAACCAAGAATAATCTATCCAGCAAAGCTATCATTCAGAATTGAAGGGCAGATAAAGAGCTTCACAGAGAAGACAAAGCTAAAGGAGTTCTTCAACTCCAAACCAGTATTATATGAAATGCTGAAAGGTACTCTTCAAGAAGAGGAAGAAGAAAAAGGTAAGAAAAAATTATGAACAACAAATACATATCAACAAGTGAATCTAAAAATTAAGTGAATTAAAAATTTGATCAACAGAATAAACTGGTGAATATAATAGAATCAGGAGCACAGAAAGGGAGTGGACTGATAATTCTCAGGGAAAAAAGGGGTGAGGGGTGTGCGGGGAGAGACTGGACAAAATCATACAACTATGGATGAGGTCAACGGGAGGGAGGTAAGGATAGAGAGAGGGGTGGGAGCAGGGTGGAGGGGAGCTATGGAGGGAAAAAAGAGAAACAAATGTAATAATCTGAATAATAAAGATTTAATTTAAAAAAAAGAAAGAAAATAGGGCCAAAAGGGAAACCCCAGAAAAAGTAATGGCTTACATCCATTTTTCATTCTTACTACTTTATATCTGTATTGATTGGCTGTACTCTTGGAATGAGATGGATTAAAAAACAAACCTGAACCAAACCGAAAACAGCTGTTTCTAAAAAAAAAAATGCAGATGAGCTAAGGTGGCAGTAAAGCAAGGAGCCCACAATGAATATTCAGCATCACAACTCTCTTTTTTAGTGTAAGGCTGATATAAAATTCTAGTGCAGTGCATTTGCCACAGGGAGGAGAGCAAATCACTTTAAAGAACAATAAATTAACTACTGAGTGTCTAGTGTCTGCCAGATACCATAGTACGCACTGTGGTGAAAACTCCGAGAGAGAAGAGTTTACAGGTTAGTGGGAAAGATGGATGGATATGAACCATTACAAAACTGGAGAGTGAGAAACACAGCCATCCATTCATAGAGAGTGACTGGAGCAAAGGGCTAGTAGTGATTGCCTCAGCTCCTGAAATTGAGAGGTTTCCAGGGAGATGGCATGAATACTGCGCTGTATTTTGAAAGGTGCAGAGGAGCTGAGCTCACTGTTCTTTTGGAAATGGAAGGGTGATGGCCATTTGGTCTGGTCACATGCAGCCATTCTGATCAAGTACCTGCATTACACATTCAGCAGCAAGGGTCCTGCTGTAAATTGTACTCTGAATGTTTTGCTAAATCTGCAAGAATTGCTTTTTTATTGTTTCATGAAAGATGTGGCCAACCAAAGCTCATTAATTAAAGAATAGTTAGTTCATATTCCCACTTTTATTAATTGGAGGCTTCCAATTAGAGCGTCTGAGTAGCAAGAACCACAACACAGGGCAATGGAAATGTAGCTGAGAGCAAACAGCACTGGAATTTATACAGACAGGGAAGCTGTCCTGAGGTGAAATGGGAGCATTTAGGGACATGCAGGGAGAGCACACTTAAGAAAGCTGTTTAAGATCTGATGCCGAAGACACCAGGGGAATATGGGCTCTTCACACCTATGTGTTCTCTCCTACTTCCTGGCAGTTCCTTCCTGTGTCTGAATACTCACCATCTCCCCTTGGAGGGTAGGTCCTTACGATTCTATGGTTACAAAGAAAAGAAACTTTCTGGCTAATGTGGAGATGGAAATTCATTGGAAAGAAATGGAGGAACTCACTGGATTAAGAGAAAATCAAGACCTGTGTTTAGAAACAATAGGCATTGGTTCTTATGGGGTTCCGGGATGCAGAAACTGATGGGCAGTCACTCTGTGGGGCCAAATCAGATTCAAGGATTTTTCCTTCAGTTTCTGTGTCATTTACTTAAGTTTCCAAAGCCGAGGAGAGAGACTGAATCAACTGAGTGGTTTGTACTAAAAGAAACAGAGATCTGCCCCATGGAAATCAGGATGCTGCACCTAAGGGAAGAGGAATCCCTCCCCAGTGGGGTCTCCTTTTGGAACCAGGTGACATCCTTCAAGCAAACCTCCATTTGGGAAGTCCTGATGATGCCTTTTGGCCAAGATGATCCAAACCAGTTTGTATGATGATCAGAGAGAGACGGTCCACATTTCCTCATATAGTGAGTACAAGTAGCCAGGGGAAGCAGCACTTTACAGACCCATACTGTTACTGAGCATGTCAGCACTAAAAAACCAAGGAAGGTGAAGCCCTGGGTCGATCTGGCAAGTGGAGGTGACCATAAACATTTGGGCTCCAGGGTATTGACTTGTGGAACACAGGTCCTCCCATTAAGAAAGCCAAGTGGTTAGAGGAGCAGGTAATAAGAAACCTGGAAAAAATCCATCCCTGAAGACAACAAGATGACAGCATTGCGGAGCTGAGTTCTACACTGGTTCCACATGGACTCTGTCATGGTAGTCTGCGTGGTTTAACCAGCTCACTGTGCTTTGCATGTCGGATGAGTAAAATGGGATGTTACTTGCCATCTGTATATAGATTTTACTTAGATTTTATAAGCCTTTATGAAACTGTAGGGATTCATGTGGAATGTGAAATCCATTAGGGTAGCCACATCAGGCAATGGCTTCTGGCTTCCTCACACTGGTCACACATTCTTCATTCTGAGACAATTGGTCCAACGTGGCAAGGTCATGTTTCTTCAACTTACCTTGGAGCTTCCCAGGTTACTTTGACTCAGTTCCTATTAGGGGTTCCCTTGACCTTTTCACGTGACTTGAAGACTTACCGTATTCTCTGGCTTCGACTGTTGCTCTCTTCTTTGAGTCTGACTCAGGTCCCCACCAGTTGCTACTTTCAGCTGTCTTGCTGAACAACCCAGTTCCAGGACTGTTTTGGAGCCCTGAAATTTGAGTGACAAATGCTCTAGTCAGGAGCTCTGGCCTTGAGAGGACGTGAAAAATGATGAAAAAAGCCCGAGCTACTTAAATGTTAGCCCCGGCAGTGCAGTGGGGAGTTGTCTCTATGCCCCCACATATGTCTTTCTGTTTATGCATAAACACTCAGTAGTTTCCAATCATTCTTTCTCTTTTTTTTCTATTTCATTAAACTGCCATGCAATATTTTTGTGCATTTTTAAAAAGCTCTGTATAGACAGTTGTCAGTGATGGGTGAAATGATGTCTATAAATAACTTGCAAATCAATTTGTTCAGCTTGTAGAAATCTTAATGAAGGTGCTGTTTAATGTGCAAAATAAAAAAATTACATTTTGGTCTAGAGCTGTGGTCAGTAAACTGTGGCTCTCGAGCCACATGCAGCTCTTTGGCCCCTTGAGTGTGGCTCTTCCATAAAATACCATGGTCTGGGTGAGTCTATTTTGAAGAAATGACATTAGAAGAAGTTTAAAAAATTTGGCTCTCAAAAGAAATTTCAATCGGTGTACTATTGATATTTAGCTCTGTTGACTAATGAGTTTGCCAACCACTGGTCTCAAGTATGGAACTAATACTCTATGAAATCAGCCTTGAATTTAGAGTGGGGAAAACCCAGGTGTGGCTTTCTGGTTTACCACCTGTGTGGCTTCAGACTCTGTCATATAACTGCTCTAGGACCTCAGTTTCTTTTACTGTGTAATGAGAGAATTATGTCCCCCTTTTGTTGTACTGTGGCAAAACCAAAATGAGGGAACATATAAAAATGTTGATGATAAGATGCTGGGTCCCTAAGGCAGGCCAATGCATTTCTATTAAATCTGAACTTGAAAGATAATCTAAAAGTGATTGGAAATAGAATAGAAGGGAGGGAGAGAAAAAGGGAGGAGAGTTAAGGAAAGAAGGAAGGAAGAAGAGGGAGGGAGGGAAAAAAAGAGTGTCTTAGAAATCATATTTTTAAAACTCAAAATTCTTCCTTTTCCTAACACTGTTTTCTGTATATGAGAAGTATGTGAAAAACAAAACTGACTTTTTAGGAGGAACAGAAAAGACAACTTTAGTGTTTATCAGTCTCTCAATGTACTATTCTATTTTTGGCCTCTATATGTACTTCATTGGGAGCACACCATGTTTTTAAACATCTTCATATTGTAGATATAAAAAAGATAAGAGTTAAAGTATTTAAAGGCAATGCTTTCATCTATTGATTACTTGTCTTTGGTTTTGGATAGGGCCACCAATGACTAGATAATCACATTTGTAGTAAAACTGATTAATAAAAAATGAATAAGCTAATAAATAGTTATGGTTCATTTACTATGGGTCAGATCCTGTGCCACAGGGTTTAATTCAAACATAGACAGATGCATGGATAGATACATAGATGCTTACAATGAGAGATCAACACTTTCATGAATGTCACCTCATTTACTTTCATAAATGCCCTAAGAGTTGATGGTATCTTCATTTTATACACAGAGACATACACTGTAAGAGTGTATGTGGTTAAGTGACCAGGCTAAAAGTCAAATGGCTGACAAGTATGTATTTTTCAGATCTAATAAGTGATGGGTAGAGCTTGAAAAATGAGAGGATTTGGTAATTGTAAAGTTTAGTCACTAATCAACCTTTATTTATTTAACAATGTTTTATTGAGTACCTTCTATGTGCTGGGCATTGTGCTAGGTACCTGGGAGATTACATCAAGAATACAAAGTTCTGCTCCATACAGCTTATAGCCTAGTGGAGGCAAGAGACAATAAATATAGCAAGTACGATAGTGACATAGAATGGCAAGTGCTAAGAAGAAAAATAAAGCAGGTTGAACCAATAGAATAATTAGAAGTAGGATAAGCAAATATGCCATTGAAATCACAAAATCCACAAAGCAACTTTTCCCTTACAATTCAGAAAGGAAACCATGTCATATCTTTTGCTATTGGCATATTTTAACTATAGAGAAACTAAACCATGTAATTAAGAGAATAAAAAAGAAGCCCTTACCAGTGTGGCTCGGTTGGAGTACATATATTATTACTAATCTAATATTTTTAAAAAGTGGATTCACTTTTCCTTCACTTAAATATCACATTGATGGTTCTAGGTAATAAATTTAAAGAAATCATGGGTTTAGTTTACAAGTTATATACTTTCAATTGTATATGTCAAAGTCAGCATATATTCATTAAAAATGTTTGTTGTACCACCTAAAATCTTTTCAAATGCCACAGTAGTATTTATGCCCCTCACTGCAAAATACCAGGATACAGAACAACTACTGGACTTCAAGTCAGAGACCCCACATGTGAGAATAAAAGTTCCTCCCCTGAGAATTACCCAGGGAGCCTGCACTTAGGGCTGTTTCCACGCCCTCTCCTGAGTCCCTCCCCACTGCTCAGACCAAAGTCTTAGCTTTATACTCCGAGGGACAGTGGGTTTGCAGGCAAGTACAGGAATTAGGAAGCTGAGTAAAATAGTCAACTGTGGGCCTGTTGCAAGGGGTACATGCACAATTATTACCTCCTGGCCTCAGAAAGGAATGAAAAATGACCAAGGACTTCACTGCATTTTCCCATCTCTAAAAGCAGTGGCTACCTGAGGACAAACTTAGGTAGTAAATGAATGGTAATTATGTACACATAATTAAAAGTATAATTTTAAAATTCTTTCCAGGCTTCCTGGAAAATTCTATTAATCAGAAACAAGCCACTTATCTCTAAAAAGATGTAGAAGAGTTGAAACCTGAACCTTGAAAATAGACTTTCAAAAACAGCTTTCAAGAATGTTTTTTTCCCATCTGCACTGACAGACACTAACAATGGTCTGACTAGATTTGCTTTGAGTCATGCTTGAAAAGGTCGGACTGTAATTTAGATGCTATTTGATGGTAAGCTGCAATACTTCATGAGGACACTGAAGCCACCTTATTGACTTTTCTTTTTTATTCTTAATCCTTACCGAGGATATGTTTTGATTGCTTTTTAAAGAAAGGAAGGGAGAGGGAGAGAGAAACATCAATGTGAGAGAAACATCAATCGGTTGCCTCCCATCCCTTCCCGAGCCAGGGATAAAACCTAAAATGTCAAAAGTTTTATAATAAGTCCCAATAAATGATATGTCGTGGCCAGCTATTTTATACTAAATGCTGTGTAGGCTACATCTTGGGGAAAATTATGAATTGCTAGAGATGAGTAAATGAGTATATTTTGGGCATTTTGTAGTTATAGTCCAAAATAGAAGTGCTAAGAAATTTAAAAACATGTTTATCAATGTTTTAAGGTCTCATCAATGAATTAAGTCCCTCAGATAAGTGGCTGTTATCAAAGGCTTTGAAAATTGTAATAACTCCTGCAATTATTTAACAAATGCCTTACTTCTTTGGCACTAATGTCTTCTAACTAGTTGGGAACTGAGAAAAGCATGAGAAGTCTTTCATTTTAACTGCATAAGTAAATGATACACGAAAAGTTATGAATAGATTCATTAAATTTCCTTAAATTTTAGAAATACTGTATATTTAGAAATATTGTATATCATGTAGTGAAAAACTTTAAAAATATACATATTTAATAAGTTGAAATAAACATGTTCATTTTTTTAGGGGAAAAAAGGTCTTCAAAGAACACAATTTATGCTTTTCAGTTTTCAATGGCTTTATAAGTACTCACTACACTATGAAGTATAAAAATGTCAAATCACTATATTGTATACCTGAAACTAATATAATAAAATATTGTACACCAACTATACTTACATTTAAAAATAAATTAGCTTTGGAAGTGAAAACAATAACTCCATTCTTTTATTATGGTTACAAAGTTCATCTAAAAAATAAATTTGTAATCTAACCATGGTTTCATACTTGGTGTACTTCTTCTAAAAGTGAAAACTCTATCCTTCTTGATAAATAAACAGAAAGGCCATGACCAATAATACAAGAAAGCAAAGCATAGAGGAGAATCCAAGATGGCGGCATAGGTAAACACCTAAACTGCTTCCTCGCACAACAATTTCAAAACTACAACTAAAAGACAGAACGGACATCATCCAGAACCACAGGAAAGCTGGCTGAGTGGAAATTATACAACTAGAAGGAAAGAGAAGGGATCACAGAAACCCAGAGGAGCTGCAAAAAGCTGAGGTACAGAGACATGCGCATGGAGAGAGCGGGTGCCAGAGAACCTGGCTGGCTTTCTCTGGTGGAAGGGAGACGGAGACTCTCAACAGCATTGAACCCCCTATCCTACGACACTAAACCCCAGATCCAGCCGAGACTCATAAGGGGGGAGTTTGGACTATGAAAAGGGAGAAGTGTATGGAAATTTAGGGGAGTCACAAAAGATCAGAGGCCTGGTGGTGCACACGACACTGTGCACAGAGGACCGGCTTCTGATTGTGCCGCTGGCTTTCACGAGTGGGTGGGAGATAGACCCTCCTAACTGCACCACTTCTAACTTCACTAAACCCCAGTTTCAGGTGAAACCCTGGAGACCCAGACTCATATGGTCCCAGAGCACAGGGGAGCCGGAAAGGCAGCAGTGTAGAGGCACAGCAAGAGCGCACGCGCAAGGGACTGCTCCAGTGATTACCCAGTCATGTGAGACTCGGGGGCCGTGGAGGGCAGGGCCGACTGGAAGGCAAGGTGGTCCATTAAGCCCTGAGACTCCACCCGTCCCAAGCTCAATAGAGAGGCTTCTGCAGTTTTGCAAGTCTGGTATCATAAGGCTGAATCCAACACAGAAGTTCTCCTGGCATAGTGAAAATGCTGAGACAAGGGAAGGGATCACAAACAAAAGAAACGGAGGAAAACAAACGACTGGATATAGAGTTCAAAACCACGCTTATAAGGTTTTTCAAGAATTACCTAGAAAAGATGGATAAATTTAGGGAGACCCAAGAGGAGATGAAAAAGAACCAACTAAAAATTAAACATACACTGACTAAATTAAAAAATATTGTACAGAGACCTAACAGCAGACTAGAGGAAGGTAGAAATCAAGTCAAAAATTTGAAATATAAAGATTTAGAAAACACCCAACTGGAAAAGCAAGAAGAGAAAAGAATACAAAAATGTGAAGATAATGTAAGGAGCCTCTGGGACAGCTTCAAGCGTACCAACATCAGAATTATGGGGGTGCCAGAAGAAGTGAGAGAGCAAGAGACTGAAAACCTACTTAAAGAAATAATGACTGAAAACTTCCCACATCTGGTAAAAGAAATAGACTTACAAGTCCAGGAAGCACACAGAACCCCATATAAAAGAAATCCAAAGAAGACTACACTGATACACATCATAATTAAAATACCAAGAGCAAAAGACAAAGAGAGAATATTAGAAGCAGCAAGAGAAAAACAGTTCATTACCTACAAGGGAGCACCCATACAACTGTCAGCTGATTTCTTAACAGATACGATGCAGGCTAGACGGAAGTGGCAAGAAATTTTCAACGTGATGAATAGCAAGAACCTACAACCAAGAATACTCTATCCAGCAAAGCTATTATTCAGAATTGAAGGGCAGATAAAGAGCTTCACAGATAAGAAAAAGCGAAAGGAGTTTATTAACTCCAAACCAGTATTATATGAAATGCTGAAAGGTACTCTTTTAGAAGTACCTAGGGGAGGGGTGTACAGGGAGAGACTCGAGAAAAATCATACACCTATGGAATTGGTCAACGGGAGGGAGGTAAAGGTAGATGGAAGGGTGGGAGCCGGGTGGAGGGGAACTATGGAGGGGAAAAAAGAGAAACAAATGTAATAATCTGAATAATAAAGACTTTTTTTTTAAAAAGCAAAGCATAGAGGAAAAAATATTTTAATATGGAAAATTTTTATCAAATTAAATTTAACTGGCTAGTTGTTTAAATTTATTCTAACAAGTGTGTCTAAGGCAAGGCTGCTAACACAGATATGTTTGCAAAAATAAAACAGTAACCAAGAAGAGGACCTCTCAGGTGATCTCCTCCAGCTCTAATTTTCCATTCCCCCATTCCTTGATCATTAATGATTTCCTTCCTTTCTTCATTCCTCATAGATAGTTCCTATGGGCCATACACTCTGCTAGACTCTGAGAATAGGCACAGGAACAAAATGAAATGGGTCCCAACTGCAGTTTATCAGCACAAAAAGTTGGGAGGGAACTACACTCCCGAGTCTCTAATACATATGGAATTGGCCAGCTTCTCTGGAGCAGTAAAGAAGTCTGAATGGGGGACATGCACTAACGCACATAGAGACCTTTTGTATAGAACCTGCAGCCTTTCTCTAGCACTTAGTTCACTCTGCATGTGATAACACGTTTCCATTCATTTATAGTTGAAGACATGGAAGGAAGCACAGAGAGGTGACCTAACTTGTTGGAAATCACAGAGCAAGTTAGAAATTTTAAAATGGAACCTGTTCTATTGCAATGATTTAAGCTAATGCATTGAGAATCTGCCAGGTATTTGGCTCAGAGCCTGGAACTGGGAATAAGAAAGATGAAGAACACTCCATTCCTGTCTGAAGGTGCTGACACTCTCATGCTGGCAATGGGTTGATGGAGGAGTTTGGGGAATTATTTTAATATTTGATCATCTGTTACCTCCTGCCATGTCTCTGAGGACTGTGGCAGAACAGAAACAAACCTGGTACTGTGTGTGGATCAGAACATCTGATCAAGATCACAGGGGTAAGCAAGTTCAACTGATTGCCATTGGTAAAATGCAAACTAAGACATTTTTTGCAGCTATCAATCTTGCAAAAGTTTTAAAATAACAACACTCCAGGTGGAGAAATTGGCCCTTTCATGTACTACTTTTGGATATGTAAATTTTATGTTTAGATTCCCAAATTGCAGCATGATGTATAATAATTTACAACCAGGAATGATATCTATGTTCAACAGTAAGTAAATGTATAACTAAATTAAGGTTATGTACATGCAATATTAGGTTATATAAGGCAGTTTTTAAAGATTACTTAGTGATCTGGGGAACTACTCATCATCAAATGCTAATAAGAAAATAGGATATTAAACTATAGCCAGTATGATCATACTTTTCTAAAAATAAAATATACATATATATCTTTATTATATGTATCAAAATAATTCTTGTCATTATTTTGGGGGTGGTGATATTACAGGAGATTTTTATTTTCTTCTTTTCTGTGTTGTCCAAATGTTCATTAAGCTGATTCCATTACTTTAATAATTAAGGAAAAATACAATGTTTTAATTTTTTTCTGATGAGATTGAGTCTTTGAAATGAATTGCTTGCTACCAACTAGTTTCAGGCTCCATGACTCAGCCTCTTCTGGTCTGGACACAACAGACTAGAAAGGCCACGAGACCAGAGCCTTATGATTCAGACCTGCTTCACTGCTTACTGGCTCAATCTCTTTAGGACAAACAGGTCTGAGCCTTTGCAATTTTGCCCATAAAATATGCCCGAGATGAAGTTTAGAGAGGGTATAAGAAAAATGCTTTGAAAAGCACTATATAAATTTAATTTATGTCTTACATAAGATAAATAAGATAGAATACAGATGCTAGAATCAGATTGAGGCTCAAATCCCAAATGAACACTTCTTAATTTTATCATACCTATCAAATTATGTAACCCCTTTGAACCCCAGCCTCATCAATTACAAAGTGCAGACACTAACACCTTCTTCAGAGCATCAATGGGAACCAAGTACCTATGAAGTTCAGTGTAGGTTAGTTCCCTTCCTTTCTTAGGCTCTGCCCTCCCCTTACTATGAAACAAAGATAAAAATATTCCAGCAGCAGCACTTCCTGTTCTCAGTTAAAAGCCTATTTATTTTTGATATGTTTAAGATGTATAAACTTTTTTTTTGCATTTCTCTACCCTTTATTTTGGACCCACAGCTAGCACAAAGTCAGCATAACTTGGGAATATCAGTGAGGATTGTGGACAAATTTTAAGAGAATCATTTGATACCACAATCTGCCTTAAAAAACTTAGAAGCTTTCGCACTTCCCACTAGGGCAGGCGGAGCAGGAAGTGAGGAAATGTCTTTGCTTTTGTGCACTGAAGTTATTACCGCTATTAAGTCTCCTTAGATTCTGAGTTCATCTAAATATATGTGTGACATTCCACAAATGTGCAGAACTCAAGAGTTTCTCATGCTCCTGTCAATTGATAATCTCACATCTTTAATGTTTCCTTTAATTAACCTTCTCCACTTTCAAATCAATTTTCTCACTTCCTCATGGTGTTGCTGCTATTCTAAGAAATGCAGACCTCAGGGATCTATATTTCAAGGATCCAAAGATTCATATGCCAAGCCTCTAACTCTGTAAACAAATAGATACCTAAGCACATCTGCTCTCCCTTCTACAGGCCCACATTTAAAAGTTTAAGGATCAAGATCAAAGTTTCAGGGGATCCAGCCTTAAGTTTTATTATTTGACCTCTCGGTTCCCTTTTGTAAAGGTCTTTCCTATGGAATCATTGAAGATGTTTGAGAAAAGGAGCTACTCACTTCAGGCTCTCCCTATTCTGGGAAGATTAATCTGTAAGGTTCCCGGGAGGTTGATTGGCAGGGTTGGTCCAAAGGGGAGGTGATAGTGGAGGCAGATCAGACAGGAAGAGCAGATGAAGGGCACATTGTGGCAGATTCTGTTGGTGCCCTGTCCATTTCCCTGAAATCTTAGTTCTGGCTGACTTCTGACTGCTAGCGTCTACCTCCCTTCATTTGATAGCTGAAGAACTGACAGCCCACACCCAGCAGTTCTCAGCCAATGATTCAAAGGAGTCAATATATAAACACTCCAGCTTGCTTGCCCTTTGGGTGGAGGAACTCTGAGGTGTGCTTTATTCATTTCCTAATGCTGCTATAAAAAAAAACTTAAAGGCTTAAAGCACATAAATTTATCTAACAGTTCCAGAAGTCAGGACTCCAAAATGGATATTATCGAGGTGTTATTAGAGCCATGTTATTTCTGGAGATTCTAGGAGAGAATCTATTTCCTTGCCTTTCTATCTTCTAGTTGCTGCTTCCACTCTTGGCTCTTGGTTTCTTCCTCCATCTTCAAAGTCAGCAATTTAGCACCTTCAGATCTCTCTCTGACTCTGACCCTGTGGCTTCCCTCTGGAGATTACTTTGGGTCTCTTGGATAATCCAGGATGTCTTCCCAACTCAAGACCCTTAATGTAGTCTTATCTGTAAAGTCACCACATTTACCAGAACATTTACAGGTTCTGTGGATTAGAACATGGCTATTTTGGGGGGAGGGGATGCCATTATTCAGGCTACCACATGTGTGTTTTACACCATCTCCCAGAGTACTAAGGAATGAGGTCTAGGCTACCAGGGGAGGATAACAGCCATGGAAAGGCAGAAGGTGATCAGAGTAGAGGTGACATTAGGACAACAAAGTGACAATGTTAGTACAGGAGTAGAATGTCTCCTGTGAGACAAAAGCTTTGAGACAACATGGAAAAGGTTGTGCATAGAACTTTTTTGATAATAACAATATATCAGTGAAAGAAACAAGGGATCCAAAGGGCATTTGCCATTATTTGAAGACTATAAAATCCCAGAAGGGCCTGAAATGTCTAAACATAAGCTCACACTTACCCTTTCAGAAATTTTTTCACCCTATAGTACTTCTATACCACAGGCAGGCACTATTCTAAACACATTCTTAAAAAAAAAACCTGCACAAAATTCTTGTTATAAGTATAGTTGAGGCCCGTTGCATGAAATTCATGCACTGCGGGGAGGGGGAGAGGGTATCCCTCAGCCCAGCCTGTACCCTTTCCAATCTGGGACCCCTCAGGGGGATATCTGACTGCTGGTTTAGGCCTGATCCCACAGTTGGACATCCCTCTCACAATCCGGGACTGCTGGCTCCCAATTGCTAGCTTGCCTGCCTGCCTGATTGCCCCAAACTGCTTTTGCCTGCCAGCCTGATCACCCCCTAACCACTCCCCTGCCAGCCTGATTGACACCTAACTGCTCCCCTGTCAGCCCCATTGCCCCCAACTGCCCTCCCTGCTGGCCTGGTCATCCTCAACTTCCCTCCCCTACCAGCTTGGTCGCCCCTAACTGCCCTCTCCTGTAGGTCTGGTCCCCCACAACTGCCCTCCCCTGCTGGCCTGCTTGTCCCCCAACTGCCCTCACCTGCTGGCTTAATCACCCCTAATTACCCTCCCCTGCTGGCCTGCTGGCACCCACAATTGCCCTCCCCTGCCAGCCATCTTGTGGCAGCCATCTTATGCAAGGATGTAATGGTCAATTTGCATATTATCTTTTTATTATATAGGATAAGGCCTGTTATTCTTCCCATTTTATAACTGGACCAAAGATCAGAGACATTAAATAACTACTTGACAAACAACTTTCCTGTGGATAATGGGAGAATCAGGATTTGGAACTAAACTGGTTCAATTCTAGGACCTTAGATTTTAATCACCTCATTCTCCTGCTTTGGTTTTGATTATAAAGAGAAGAGGAATTCAAGTGGTTTACAGAGGAGTGGGCACCCAGGAGCTAGCAAAAGCAGCAAGTGTAAAGGGAGAAATGATGTTACAAGAGTCTAATAGGAGCTGAAGCCATGCAAGAGGCACTGCTCATCAGGAGCTGTAATGATGCCCAACCTCTCTCTCCTCTCATCTTCTTGCCTTCTGTCATGGGCCCAATTCAACTGGAAGCCAGAAGGCAAAGAGCCCTGGTTTCTTACTCTACAAGGTTCAACATCTTCAGGGATAGAGAAGAGCAGAAAGTGTACTGAGTGTAAGGGAGAAATGCAAATGGAGAGAAAAAATACTTTAAAAGAGTGTATTCCATTCATTTTTATCAGGCTTTTAGCCCATAAGCAATTGTAATAGTAATATTTAACAGGACTCAAATATGTAAATATGTTATGGCTTAAAAGGAGCCACTAAGATACTCTGTTCATTAAAAATTGAAATTCTTAAAAAAAAGAGGAGTGAATTGGTCAGCATCCTTTTAATCAAAGACTCATTCCTCTTTGCTCTCTTAAAACCAAACACATCAGGTCTCATCTTAATTTCATCGAACTTAATTAAATGCCATTATTTAATTTAATCTCACCTAATTTAATCCAGCTATTGCACACTCCAAGTCTAGAACCGCTGAGTCAAACCATTTAATACCCAGACCAACAAGATCTAGTGTCCCAGAAGCCTGTCTTGGTTAGGTATCAATGACAAAATTACAAGACATCTACAGAGTGAGCACATTTTGTTTTTCATTTTGGCAATAAATAATCCTATGATCTTAGTAGAATCATTAAGCTCTCTGTGATGGATTATAAATCTTTATATACAGCAGAGGTAGGAAAACATATTTTTTGCCAAGGGCCATTTGGATATTTATAACATCACTCATTGGCCATATAAAATATCAACTTAAAAATTAGCCTTCTATATTTGGTTAAGCATTTAATTAACTCACCCCTAATGCCTTGGCAGGGCCAGACCCAATGATTTTGCAGGCCTTATATATGGACCAAGGGCCAGATATCCCCACTCCTGATAGAGGTAGAATTAATACTTGCCCCCTCTTTGAGAGATGTCATAGCAGTTAATTGAAAATTTTGATGTGACTTTTTTGTGTGAGTTCTAATACAATAGTAGTAATTATGTTAATTCAGAACATAGTCAATCTTTTGTTTTTTTCACAAATGCAGAATTTTGTCAAATCTTTCAAAGCAAAGTATCCTCTATACAATTGCTACTTCTCAAATACTGTTTTTTGTTTTGTTTTGTTTTGTTTTTCAAATACTGTTTTTGGTAATAAAGAGAAAGGTCTTGTTGCCAAGTAACATACTGTCTATTTGCACCCAGGTGTAACCGGTGTATGTTGAGCCATCCCAGTTACTTTGATCAATTCCTTTACTACCATTATATCTAACTTCTTATCAGAAACAAACTCTCTTCTTTGAGCCCTTTGGATGTGTAAGCTGAAACAATGGAAAGTTGTTTGTCAAGTAAACAGAATGTTGACTTTTTGGTCAGTTTTAAATCACAGTTGTGTGATGTTTCTTAAGAATCTATTATGTCTAGGGCTCTGTTGGAGAACAATCCACACAACAGCTAACAACAGCTCTCTATATATTGCTCTGCAGTTGGAAGGTGCTTTCCATAGGTAGAAATTGCCCAGTCTTCAGTCATTTTTATAACATCAGCATGATATTTTGCCATATTTTGATGACTTATGCTCTATTATTCATCAATCATTTGACTTTAAATTGACTTTTTTTTTTAAATTTAAATGTTACGTAAAAGGTGAGCTTCATATTACTCCTATAACTAGAGAACCAACATTGCTGGACATAAATGGAAAAAAATAAATGTGATAAGAACTGTTTAATTCTTGTCAGATGTTATTGTCCAGTAAAGATCCTTGAGCTCCAGGTATGCTCTTTCTTTTTTCTTTTTGAATGTTAAAATATTTTTGTTGATTTCAGAGAGGAAGGGAGAGGAAAAGTGAGATAGAAACATCATCAATAATGAGAGATAATCATCGATTGGTTGCCTCTTGCACACCCCCTACTGGGGATCGAGCCTGAAACCTGGTCTTGTATCCTGTTGAGGAATCGCACTGTGACCTCCAGATTCACAGGTCCATGCTCATTGAGCCATGTTGGCCAGGCAGATATGCTCTTTCTTGTGAGGAGTAGGTTTTGTGAAAGAATGTGACTTGCATTGATGAGACAGCATTTATAGAGACAGATAATCCCTAAATTGAAACTCTTTAGTGAATTACTTAGATGTTGGGGAAGAAATTATGGTTTATAATCTTAATTTGTACAACAACCTTATTAAGTGATTTGGTAGGTAAGCACCATAGGTATCATTCCCATTTTACAGATGACGAAACTGGGGCTCAGTGAGGTTACATGATTCGCTCGTTGATTACACAGATGGTAAATGACAGAGCTGGGCCTTAAACACAGGCCTTCTCATTGCAAGTCCTGTGTTCCTTTCACCACACCAATCCCTCTCTGGTGTAAACTGCGATGAGAGGTGCTGCAGAGGACCCGGATGCAGTGCACTGAAGATTCATTCCCTTGAGCAGTGCCAATGATACATTTAAATGGCATCAAGAGAAAGTAAATAAATATCCTTGGAGATATTTGGACTAGAGGATAATGGTGAAAATATTGAGCAAATAAGCCCACTTTAAGTTGAACAGTTTGGGAAGACTCTTTAGAGTGACATTAGAACTGCATAATAAGGATGGGCAAAATGACTGGAAGAGAAAATAGAGGGAAGGCATTTCAAATAATAACAGTGTGATCACAATTACCAAAGATAATCAAAGAAAGTGATGTCCTGGTTCATTGCCAATGGAGAAAGTGCCACGGCTACATTTTAGTCTTATGTTTTCTGAGGTGGAATTCATTACTGTTTTAGATTCTTTAAAAATAAATGATTTTCCTTAAAAATATGTATGCTCCAGCAAACTACTTACAGAGTATTTTTTCCTAAGGAAGTAATGATGGATATGTACTAATATTTATTCAGATGTGCCTCATACTTATAGGAAATTAGGAATAACACTGATGTTTGACAACATGGGGCTTAATTACATAAACTTCAGCACATTGACCCCGGGGACACAGCAGTTTTCAGAAAGTATGTCACCTTCACCTGAAACTTGTTAAAATACGGAATCTGATTCAGTAGCTCTGGAGCCAGGTCTGAGAGTCGGCATTTCTAACAAGGTCCCCAGTGATTCACAGGTGTTAAAGCTGGAGAGGCACCGAGGTGGATGATTAGCAGCATGGGAAGGTACTGTATTTGTAGGCACACTCTCTCTCTGGCAAGGAGCCCCCACCATTTCCTTTCCCCTCTTCATTCTCCACTCCTTCCTCCACACAAAAAAAGAAGACATTTGCAATTAAATGGCAATTAAACAGGGTGATTTCACAAGAATTTTTTTTGGAATGATATTAATTGGTAAAGATTACAAAATATGTATAAATTCATACATATGAGAGAATGAGAGGGGCAGATATAGAGAGAAAGAGAGAGACAGCAAGACAGTAAGACAGACAGATAAAATTTATAGCAAAATCCCAACTGTGGGGGAGTTAAAGGTGATTAAAACTTTCTTCTGTGTTTGCCTATCTCTATTTTCTGCTGTAACCATGACTCTTAAAAAAAAATAAAAGCAATAAAACTATATTCTTCATTCTTTTTATGCTCTCACCGAGTTCTTTCTAGAAAAATAAACGAGCCAACAAGCTGAATTGGAAGAAAACAACCCACAGGAATTGAATCAGTGTAATAAGGTTTCAGATGGTGGGAACACCACATTTAAAGAGCATGCATATTCAGGTGATTGTTAAAGAAAATGGTTAGGATATGAATTTGGGGTGGAGAGTGGGGGCAGTGGAAAGGACAGAAATGACACTGGTGAGGTCAGCAGAACCCAGTCATGAATGGGCCCTGAAAGTCTTATAGAGGAAGTCTAACTTACCCAAAGGGCAATGTGAATTGTCAGACTAGGTATGGTCTGCTTGGAGTTTTAGGAAGAATGCTCTGGCCACAGCGTGGAGGAAGGCATGGAAGCAAGACAGGAGGACTGGAGAGCAACTAGAAGCTGCATTAACGCAGGAGAGGTAATCCCAGCTTGAACTAGGCCAATGTCAGTGCGAACGGATGGTTGCAAATGGAGTGAGATTGGTGATAAACTGAAAGTGGAGGATGATGGAAGAGACACTGAGAATATACATAATAAATGCTTATTTCCTTCTTGTCCTCTGCATAGAGATCTAAGGTCAGTCACTTCAGGCCACAATTAACTAAGTGGCAGTGAAAAAAATATTTCTGGACACAAAATACCTAGCTCTCCTTGCAAAACAACTGTTTCAAATGTGTAAAAGTGGCTAGCAGTCCTCAAAGTGATGTCTAGGGATCTTGGAAGGTCAGTGCATTTCTGTGCAGGGTGTTGTGAGCTCAACCCTATTTTCATAATAATACTAAGACAGTATTTGCCTTTTCTGCTCTTATTCCTTCAAAGCATATTCTGGCATTTTCCAGAGACTACATGTTGATAATGATGCAATTGCTCTGATGGCTAATATCATACTCACACGGATTTTCTTGGGTTTTAATTTTTTCCTCACTTTTAATTTCAAATATAGTAAATAGGGAAAAACATAACCCACATAAACAAAAGCTCTTTAGGGTTCTCAATAATTGCTAAGTGTGTAAAGGCGACCTGACATCACAAAATTTGAAAGCTACTGCCATAAGAACTTAGAGAAGATTTTAAAGGCATCCACTATCAAGATCTCAGCAAAATTATGAGTAAGGGTAAACTCTACTGACTGAGGAGCCTATATTGCTTATACATCTAACCAAGAAATTAAGCGTTGCATCTAATTAAAGAAACCAAAGCATATAACATTCTAAGAAGAAATATAAAATCTACATCTGTGATTTGGCAGAGACTTAGTCCTTTAAACTTGTTTTTAAAGTTAGAAAACTAAGTCGCTGAGTAATATTCAGAACTTAGAACAAGATCTTGGGTGTGTGGGCAGGAAAGCAAAGCAGAAGCTGCAGTGTGGGCAGGTGGAAAACTGCACAGTGAGGAGGAAAGATGCGAAGTGGACTCAGAACCAGGAGCTCCACTCTTGAAAGGACTATGGGACCATTCTTTGACATAACTGAGAAAAACGGGTTGGTTAATCAAGCATAAATCTGGCTGTCACCTGCTCATCATCTGAAGAGTCCCTTCATTTCAAAATTAAGTTTGTTCTTTAAGATGGTCCTTTTTGGGGGGCTACCATTTGCATCAAAGATTAAAATATTTTCTCAAAATTCTTCTTATACATTTTATAAAATAAAGTTTGTTTTTTACTTATTTACTTAAAGGGATATGTAATTTTCCTAGGAAGAATAATATAAGAGAATGAGTTGAATGCTAATTGAATATACATTATTTGCCGGAATCCAAGGTTCTTGTCTTGTTTTGAAAA
This sequence comes from Lasiurus cinereus, assembly GCA_011751065.1. NCBI lineage: Eukaryota > Metazoa > Chordata > Mammalia > Chiroptera > Vespertilionidae > Lasiurus > Lasiurus cinereus. The sequence continues at coordinate 47,145,971 of JAAGEH010000226.1, forward strand.
TTTCTAAATGGCCTGGAAAACAAACACATAAGTTTTAATGAAATAGGACTAGGAAGACAGCAGAGAAAGAGGACAGGAAAAGCTCTGAGAAATTTAGAGTAGTAACACCACTAGACATAACAGACTTGGGTTTGAGGTCCAATTTTCAACTTCTTAGTTATGGGATGATAGTACATTTAAAAATGGTCAAAATTCTTTGCAGTTCCTCCCAGCAAGAGTCCATTTTTCTACCCTGCGAATCAGGACTTGTGTTATGACTTCCTTTCACCAATGCAATGAATTAGAAATGATGTAGGCTTTCCAAACCTGGACTTTGGCTCTTGTTCTGAGATCCTTGCTACCACTACCATGTGAACTACTCCCAAGCAATCTTCTAGAGATGACAAACATGAAGAGTAGATAATGAGCCATCATGACAGAGGCTACCCTAGGTCAACCACTCCCAACTAACTCAGCAGTTGACCTGGCAGTAACATGTGTTAAGCCAGCTGAAACCAAAAGAAATGCTATGGTGAGTCCAGCCCAAATTGATGACCCACAGAACTGTAATCTAAATAAATGTTTTCTGTTTTGAGCTACTAAGTTTTGGAGTGTTTTCTTATGGGACAAAACCTGATAAGTTACCTAGGCATCTCAGGTGATCTTTCTTGGTTCTAGTTTCCCTCACAAATGGAAATAATAAGTGCTCAATTCAAAGGTTCCTTATATCATTAACTAGTGGCCTGGTGCACGAAAATTGTGCATGAAGGGGGAGTGGTTCCTTCAGCCCAGCCTGCACACTCTCCAATCAGGGACCCCTTGGGGTATGTTTGGCTGCTGGTTTAGGTGGGATCGAAATCTGGGACTGCTGGCTCCAACCACTCACCTGCCTGCCTGCCTACCAATTGCCCCTAACTACTTCTGCCTCCCTGCCTGATCGCCCTAACTTCTCTGCCTACCTGCCTGATGACCCCTAACTGCACTCCCCAGCTGGCCTGATCTTGTCTCCAACTCCCCTGATGGTCTGGTCTCACCCCCAATGTTTCTCCCCTGCTGACCTGATCTTACCCCCAATGGCCCTCCCCTACCGGCCTAATCTCATGCCCAACTCCCCTCCCCTGCCATCCTGATCTTGCCCCAACTGCTCTCCCTTGTTGGCCTGATCACCCCTAACTGACTCTGCCTGCCTGATCACCCCTAAATGCCTTCCTCTGCCAGCCTGATCTCTCCCCCACTGCCACTCCTGCAGGCCTGATCTCACCCTCAACTGCCCTCCCATGCTGACCAATTTGGTTCTGATTGGTCTGTTTCCATGCCAATCAGGGTAAAAAACTCTGCCTCCTAGGCAGCCATTGGCTCCTCACAGTTCACTTGGATTTGGTTCTGATTTGCCAGTCAGCATCTCTGGACCCCAATCTATCTTCAGGCCTGATCAGAGAGGTGGGGCTGATCAGCAGCATGGAGGCCCAGAGAGAAACAGAGGCATGGCTGCTGGTGAAGCCTGGAGAGAAAGAGAGAGGCAATGGTTGATCAACAGCAGCCATGGAGGCTGCAGATCAGACCTTACCTCTCTCTTTGGGCCTCTCTCCAGGCCTGATTTGCAGCCCCTTTGGCAGTTAGTGCTGGGTCACTGCACCTGCACTGGCGGCAGTCAGTGCTGCATCTCCATGGCAACCCAGCACTGACTGCAGGATTGACTTCCGGTGTTCGGTCAAGCCTTTGGTCGGTTGTTATGGTCCCTGGGTTTTTATATATTAGGATTACTTGACCACAGTATTTCCCAATAAAACAATGAGGAAAATGCTCTCTATCTAAGCTGTTCCAAATGCCAGCCATGTGGCCATTGAGCACGTAAAATGTGGTTAGTAAGTACATCTAGAGAACTGACTTTTAAATTTTATTTCATTTTCACTAATTTAAATTCAACTAGTTACATGAGACTAGTAACTACCATTTTGGAGAGCTCCATTCTAAGACTTCAGTGAACTGATTTCAATCATTGGAAAGCCAATGCTAAGATCCCCCATCACTGTACAAGATGGGTGTGGAGAACTTACTCTTCAGCTAAACAACTATGTGAAATCCTTTTCTCCTACAAAGACCCAGAGTCAGCTTCCCTGGACATCTCCTCAGGAATTTGTGGAATAGGAGCTTAGCAGAGTGGGAGGCAGTGGTGAAGAAAGGAGAAATAGAGTTCCTGACCATTATCCCACACGACCTGGTCCTAGGCTATCCTTTGAATTCTTTTCCTGGGTAAGTATCCCTGTCACCGTGCTCCAGTCACAGGCCTTCCTCCAATGTGTCAAATATGTTCCCATCTCAGAGCCTATTGTGTTTTTAGTTCCTTCTTGGCCTGAATGCTGTTTTCCTAGATCAGGGTTCCTTAACCTCAGCACCATTAATACAGTACTTTGGACTGGGGAATTCTTTGTTATAGGTAGCTGCTCTGTGCATTCTAGAAAGTTTAGCAGAATTTCTGGCCTCTACCCACTAGAGGCAAATAGCAACTATCTCACCCCCTGCTCCCACACTGACCAGGTTGTGACAACCAAAAAATCCCTTGAGAGGCAAAATCACCCCAGTTAAGAAGCACTGCCCTAGATATTGGTATGATTCGCTCCCTTACTTAATTTAGTTCTGTACTCAAAAATCATCTCCAGGGAGACTTTTTCAAAACCAAGGCTAAAACAGATACCTCTCTTGCTCTGTCACCTTTCTCTGTCTTATTTTTTCCTCACAGTATTTACCACTGATTAATATTATATTAGGTAGCTCTTTTTTTCTTTCTTCTCCTGTTTTGTTCATGGTTGTAACCCTGGCACCTAGTATCTATACAATTGGTAGATGATTTATAAATATTTGCTGAATAGATGAAGGAAGGACATAGGTACCACTGGAAAGGTGGAAGAAGACAGAATGTTCTCATTTGGGGGTAATGGAGACATGTCACCAGCAGAAAGGTTTCAAACCCATTGGCTATTAAAATCTGTATTGGTTGTTAGATACAACAATGACAGGCACACTTTTATTCACCATGTCTAAAAGGATGCTTTAAATCCAGAAATAAAACATTTTAAATGTATTTGTCAGCCACATTTATGAATGGTATGTAGTTTTGAGACCAAAAATTATAGTCATTTCATATAATCAAGAAACAATGTTCTCACCCATTATAAACATTGATACTAGCTTGCCATTGAACAGAAAGCATTCTCATAATTAGAAAAGCACTTGATTAAAGACCAACATTTGTCCTTCACAAACCAAATGTGTTTCTAAGAGACATTTATTAGGATTACTCGTTAGGCCTATTAATTCAGGGCAATTTACCTTAGTAAACTTATTCATGTTCTGAAGTCCTTACTTGGCCATAAGATTGAATGTTTTTTCCCACCTAAAATTTGTTATATTCTTCCCAAATACCTTAAGACATATTAGAATAAATTCTAAGATGCTGACTTTCTTCTGGAATGAATTGTGAGCATTGAAGAGAAATTACAAGTGCTAAGAAAATGGTACATTTTTGGAGAAGGGGTACAGATATCTCCTATTTGGAGAACTCACATTAAAATATGAATCTAGCCACCTGTTAAATGAAGTTTCACACCTGAGCTCCCAAGAATCTTCAGGGAATAACTTGTGAATATATGAAATAGAACTTTAAAAAATTAAATAATTTTACTTTCTCATTTTTCAAGTTTTCACCGATTAAAATCTTTCAAAACACACAATTCTTCCCTCTTTTATAACAAAATATCTGTAACACTGAGTGTCTGTGTGCCTGTATGTGTGTGGGTGTGTTAATGACCTATGGTCATCTTTATGAACAGGAGTCTTTTTGTAAGGCTGTGCATAAACACAAGCAGGAATGGTCTCATAGTTTCAGGATTAGAACCTCTGGTTACTACTATTATTAGAAATTAACAATAATTATTTTTATCTGCTCCAAACCCTCCCTTCTGCCAAAAAAAATCCTTTAAAATACATTTATATGTTCCCAACACTTCCCCTCTCACCCATTAAACCTGGCTTTGTGCTATTCCAGATGTTTGTAATCTGACATCTGAGTTCTGGATAATGGATGAACTACTGCAGTTCACTTTGCCAAAAACTGTGAGAGTTCCTCCTGAAACGCCAAGTACAGTCACAACACTTGACAAAATATAGAGGCAGAATCAGAAGGTAAGAGTTAACGAATAGCAGCCTGCAGAATGGGCCAAAGGGCTCTAAGCTTTGCAGTATATTTCCCTGCAACACTGAACATGCTGTGCTGACTCACTGGTTCTCAAGTTTTCAGAAAAGAAAAGAGGATATTAGATCAGAAAGAGACCCACACTAAGGTCCTATGGGAGAAAGGTACCTCATAAACAGCCCAATACACTCCAGTTTATTTGAAACTGGTAGAATGAAATGGTTAGGTCAATTTGAGATTTTCATTAAACAGGAATTGTCATTTGCAAAATATATAGATTCCTAATATTCAAAGGATGAGGATAAAATGCATTTATCAATTAAAAAGTTACTGCTAACATATTTGCCTCATCGGTCATTAAGAACATTGTAACAACAATAACAAAGTCTATTTGATTTTTTTTTAGAATTCTAGAAAAATTGAAGTCTACACAAAGTCATCTAAATTTAAAAATTAAACTAATGAACAATAAAGTCATACAATACCAGTTTACCTGGTATGGGCCCAATATAATACTTGATATTCTATTTTTTTAACCTGGTTTTAAAATCATTTCCTTAGTTTTTCTCTACAGATTTTCTTCTTTTCTTTGACTAATGTTATCAGAAGCCCCTTGCAGTTATTATACTGGATAAGGATTTCTTTAAAAGGATCAAAAATTCATTTTTCTGTGACTCAACCACATGAAAATTTTACTCAAAACCTGAGTTACAAAAGACAATGCATGCATGTGTTAAGCTCTAATTGGGTTGGGATACATGACGACAGCGATGACAACTGGATGACGATGCTGTGACAACATCACCGTGTTACTGAGACTGGCACCTGATTCCCTTACTGCCAGCCAGGCTTAAGGGGATATGTGTCAGGAACACTGAATGCCAGGGACTAAGATGAACCTCATGCATGTGCAAACAGTTGGATCATCAGTTCCCACTGTGGCAATGCCTTTCTATTAGTTCATTAAAAGATGACCCACTTTCACTCTTTAACTTCTGGAGCTTAAAAGTGTGGTGTCAACTTATCTCCCTCATGACTCTCTCTGAATTTATAGCGGTGTCTTGCCTTTGAAATGTGAAAGCTGGTCGGAGGAAAGTGGGACACGTTTCCCCTGATATGCTTCAAACTGTATGAGGAAGAGGAACCCATCTGCAATACGCTGTCAAATGGAATATTGGCAGAAAGCAATTAAGCCTTCCACAAAGTGAGTTTCACCAGCTCCTTTCCACCTCCACTCCATATACAACCCAAAATGCCAAGGTTCCTGGTGAATTTCCCCTCTGGGCATGGACTGCGAGGGTTTTATTGTTTAAGGAGTTTTCTGAGGCAGTTTGCTATCTTGGTGCTGAGAGTTGCAAGACATTCTTTTCCTTGGTTACCAGCACTGAGCTTCAGGTCAGAAGAGTCTGACTATCCCTCACAATACTCTTGTCATCAAATTATTAGGATGACAAGAACCTGTAGATGATTCATTATACGGTACTAATTTCTTTGGCACTGTTACTCTGTTTCACCTCTAACCTACATTATTTCACATTGTTTTTTGTTTAAATATTTTTAAAATACATTGTTGTTGTTTTTTTTAAATTAACTTTGGAAAAAGAGGAAGGGAAAGGGAAAGGGAGAGAGAGAGAAACATTGATGTGAGAAAGAAACATCAATCAGCTGTCTCCCTCATGAACCGTATCCTAGGATCAAACCCAAAACCTGGGTATATGTCCTGACTTGGAATCAAACTAGTGACCTTTCAATGTATGGGACAATACTCCAACCAAGTGAGCCACACCAGCCAGGGCCATATTTTTTTGTTTAATCTGAATTCTTTGCAATGATCTCAGATGATGCTCAATGCTCTCAAGATGCCTTTACATTTTTGGTTCCCAGACCTTTTTGTACAAGGTAAGAGCTGAGGCTGACAACTGGAAGGAACTGGACTTCTTGTGGATTTGCGCCTAACACCCCACCAATAGCAGAAGAGAAAGAATCCAGAAGGTAAGAAACAGAGCAGAGAAAGACAGGAACCAGTCTGGGTTGAGTTTAGGGATTTACATAGTTTCATTTCTAATTAAGATAAAATCTTGAGTACTTACAAGGACATCAGCAAGATCACTGATTAAGCAAAATGCATTTTCAACCTAAGCAAACTTCATATAACCACCTCAGTGACTCAGAATGTTTTGCCTCATGTTATTATCCTCCTTTCTGAATTATGTTTTTCTGGCCTTTGGTTAGTGCAAATAGTTGATCACACCTAGAAACCATGTTTAGCAACACTGGGAAGCCACATCATCTTTCAGGGTCTTAGTCTTTGAGGTAACTCTAATGTCCCTCCAGATTCTATTGGGGCTCTATGATAAGGTTCACACAAATTCCTTTGGTGGCCAGGGAGGTAACAAAAATGGGTAAAGCTGGCTTGAGATAAACCTGTTGAAACTGTGTTACTAGAATCGTAATGAATTAATACAAGCAATTTCTGCCTTGCTATATTGTATCTTAAAAACCTCTGAGTGTGCCAACCAAAACTGAGTGAGGCTGATTTAGGGCTTTTGGATCATTAATATGATTTTCTCTGAGAACCTATAATAATAAATGTATAATATATGCTAATTTGACCAGACATCTTCTAGATGAAGCTGGGGCTGTGAGGGAAGCCTGGGCCCTGGGTGCCTGCTGGTCTCTGGAGGGAAGCCCAGGTCCCAGTGCCAGAGGGAAGCAAGTGCTAGCAGCTGGGGGAAGGGAGGCCTACTCTTGCTTGAATTTCGTGCATAGGGCCTCTAGTCTACAATAATATACTAGATGCTGCAAAAGGACTTGCATAATATGGTACACACAATGAAGGGGGAAAGGCCCCTTTGAAGATGTAAGTGTTCATTTCAGACAGCTTTGTGAGAAAATGCAGGGTAGAATTTCACAGTGAACATGTGAACAATATGAGCCCTGAATTTGTTCTTAACTGGTTCCAAATGCTATTCAACTACAAAAGGGCAGAAAGAAAATGGCAGCTGTCCATGGTGCTTAAGAATTCTCTATAAAGCTGAAGCTTTACCCTGAAAGTATTTTAAAAAATCATTTGGTATAGCCCAAGAGCATATATTTTTTCTTTTTAAATTAATTTATTGGGGTGACACTGTTAATAAAATTGTACTGAATAGGTCCAATTGTAGTATAATTCTACAATATATCATCTATATATTGTATTGTGTGTTTATACCCCAAGTTGTCTCCTTCTATCACCATTTATGCCTTCTTTACCCTCTTCCTTCTGACAATTATCACAGTGTTGTCTGTGACCATGAGTCTTTCTTTTTTTCTTTGCTTAATCCCTTCACCCGCCTCACCCAGCCCCTAACTCTCTCCCCTCTGACAGCTGTCAGTCTTTTCTCTGATTCCATGAATCTGTCTCCCCTTTGTTAGTTTATTTTGCTCATTAGATTCCACATAAAAGTGAAATCACATAGTACTTGTACTTCTCTGACAGTTAAATAGAAACTCATGCCCTCAATTTCCTTTCTATAGTTCTGAAATAATTTGTGTATAAGGTGGTGTGTGTGTGTGTGTGTGTGTGTGTTATAGTTTTTAAAGTTTCTGCCAGTATCACATATTTCCCTGATGTTAACATTACCCTGAGTTGTTTCTTTAAGTTTCCAAAGTACAGTGCTTGATACAAGAGAATGAGTCCCAGTAATTTTGCTCTGGAGAGTGTACAGTGTCTCCGAACTATAAGAATGCCAATTTTTCTATAAGTTTCAGTTTGTAGAACTATTTTCTTTTACAGATTTAAGAAAAATCACTGCTGTCCCAATGAGATGGGAATTTAAATTCTTCACAACACACACACACACACACACACACAGTTAGTTGGAAAACAGCATCTAAATAATCTAATTCAGAATTTTTTCCACTCTGAAATATGACTTTTAAGATACAATACACCTGGTTTATTTTGAAATCAAAACTTCAATTCTTTTGTTCATAAAGACACAGATCAAAATTATCTCAGTTAAGTTTCAGTTATAGTCAGTCTTTTCCATTATAAATACTCTAAAATGTCTACACTCTGTTGAGCCTGGCCAAAGGGTTTTTATGCAAATCTGGAATTACTTTTTATTTTGAAGCTAGTGGTTTTTATTGATTAGAGTGACAACAATAAAAAGGGGAAAAAACATAGAGAAAAGGGGACAGAGTATATGTTCTTATAAAATAATAAAACATTAAAGTTTTCTTTCTTTCAGAATAAAGGTTTTAAAAACTTTAATCACAAGATGATGATAAATTTGATGGAATCGTGTAAGTTCATAAAGAAATTAAATAATAAATGGAAAGAAATATTAAAAACCATTAAAATAGGAAACTTTTTAAAAATATATTTTATTGATTTTTTACAGAGAGGAAGGGAGAGAGATAGAAAGTCAGAAACATCGATGAGAGAGACATCGATCAGCCGCCTCCTGCACGCCCCACAGTGGAGATGTGCCCGCAACCAGGACACATGCCCCCGACCGGAATCGAACCTGGGACCCCTCAGTCCACAAGCCGACACTCTCTCCATTGAGCCAAACCAGTCTCGGCAAAATAGGAGGCTCTTAAGATGTCATGTAGTTGCCATGATTTCAGACAATTATGTACAGTGGTACCTCGAGATACGAGTGCCCTAACATACGAGATTTTTGAGATACGAGCCGTCCAGCGAGCGATTTTTTGCTTTGAAATACGAGCAACATTTGAGATACGAGTAATCGTGCGGATCGGCCGGCTGCACACGACCCACCAGTTTACCGCAACTACTCGAGCGTCTCATAGTTTCCCACGCCTCAGTTAGTGTGCTTGTTTACCTCGTTGTAGAAGCATCTTTTGTGGATTTACATACTTTATCACATTTCTTTTTATAACCATGGGTCTGAAGAAAGCGAGTGGAAAGGTCAGTGCTCAGAAGAGGATGATGTCTATTGAATTAAAGCGTGAAATCATAGAAAAATATGAGCAAGGTGTGTGAGTGGCTGATTTGGCCAGGCAATATGGGCGTAGTACTTCAATGATATGCACTGCGCTTAAACAGAAGGAGTTGATAAAGGGTATAACGCCAGCTAAGGGCGTTACAATAATTTCTAAGCTCTATAGCTCTCTCCATGAAAAGATGGAGAATCTACTGATGGTGTGGGTGATGGAGAAGCAGCTTAAAGGAGATACATTAACACAGGGCATCATATGCAAGAAGGCGAGAGCGATTTACGGTGATTTGCTGGAGCAGACCCCGTGCACTTCCACAGAAGAAGCATTGAAAGACTCATTTAAAGCCAGTATGTAGAGGCTGGTTTGATAACTTCAGGAAAAGGTCTGCATTCACTCCATCATCAGGCATGGTGAGGCAGCAAGTTCAGATGTGAAGGCAGCTGAGGACTACCTCAAAACTTTTTCCGAACTGATAAAAGCCAAAGGATATATCCCCCAGCAAGTCTTCAACTGTGATGAGACAGGGCTTTTCTGGAAGAAGATGCCGAATAGGACTTATATAACAGCAGAGGAGAAGGCGATGCCAGGCCACAAACCCATGAAGGATAGGCTAACTCTCGCACTGTGCGCCAATGCGAGTAGAGACTGCAAAATCAAGCCTCTGCTCCTATACCATTCAGAAAACCCCAGAGTCTTTATGTCACATAAGATTTTAAAAGATAAACTGCAAGTTATGTAGAGGGCAAACCCAAAGGCATGGGTCACCAGGCAGTTCTTTGTGGAGTGGGTAAACCTGGTTTTTGGCCCTTCTGTTAAGAAATATCTACAGGAAAACAACCTAACCATGCAAGCCCTCCTCGTCCTCGACAATGCTCCTGCTCACCCACCGAACCTCGAAGATGAACTCCTCGAAGAGTTCAAGTTTATAAAGGTTGTCTACCTACCTCCCAACACCACTCCTATCCTGCAGCCCATGGATCAGGAGGTGATTTCTAATTTTAAAAAGCTGTACCTCAAGCACCTGTTCCGGCGCTGCTTTGAGGTGACGGAGAACACAAACCTCACCCTTCGAGAGTTCTGGAAGAACCACTTTAACATCGTGATATGCCTCAGAATTATTGATCAGGCCTGGCTGGGTGTTACAACGAGGACTTTGACCTCTGCATGGAAGAAGCTGTGGCCTGAGGCCGTAGCCGAAAGGACCTTCGAAGGATTCGAACCCGAGGTGCCAGTGCAGGAGGAGATAGTGTCTCTGGGAAAATCCATGGGCCTGGAGGTGGATGAGAGAGACGTGAATGAGCTCGTCGAGGAGCACTCTCTGGAATTCACCACGGAGGAGTTACAAGAGTTGCAGTCTCAGCAACATGTGGAGGTTCTCCAAGAAATTGGTTTCGAGGAGGAGCCAGAGGTGGAGGAGATCTCTACAAGTGAGATAAAGGAGATCTTAGGAATGTGGGAGAGGGTGTCACACATCGTGGAAAAGAAACATCCCAAAAATGTTGCTACTGGTCGGGCATCGGAGCTGTTCAATGAAGCTTGCCTCACCCATTTCAGAAACATTCTGAAAGGGAGGAAGAGGCAAACCTCGTTGAACACGGGTTTTTTTTGAAATCGGCCAAAAATGCAAAGACCAGTAGCAATTAAGTTCAGTGAAGATTAGTTAAGTTACATTCAGTTTAGGGATAAAGTGTAGCATTAAGAGTGTAACGAGTAGGTAAATACACTTTATGAAACCAGTTTATTCCTTTACATTCCCTTTTATTATGTTTTTATACAATATTTGTCATTTATAAATACATTTTTCTTATTCAAAAACATGTAACAAGAACAACTGGGGTGGCATTTTGGGGGCTGGAACGGATTAACGGCATTTCAATTGATTTCAAAGAGGAAATTTGCTTTGAGATACAAGCAACTTGATATACGAGCAAGGTTAGGGAACAAATTAAACTCGTATCTCCAGGTACCACTGTATCTTCCTCTTTCTTATGACTTTCTAATGAGATAATCCCAGTCCTCCTAAATAAATCACTCTAACACACAATAGTCTTCTTTTGGGAGATATTTCTATTCTATCTAACCTTAATCTTTGTCACCTAATTCTTATTTCCTTTTTTAAAAAGTCTTACTCTCTGAATATTCATGGAGAAAACATTGGCCATTATTCTTCATACACCTGAAAATAGTCACTGAATTTAATAAGGTTTGTTGCTCTTTTTTAGATAAATATACTCCGTCAACTTCACTTTGTTCACCTTTCCTCTTAATTTTCTAATATAAGGTTATTTTCCATGATACTTTACCAACTTACTCACATTCCATTGGTTATACAATCCCTTCTAGAGGACAAAGCATTCCAGAAACTACCTGCCAGTTGCTATTATATTTTTTGTACATGCTATTTCCATGATTTTGTTTACATTTAAATGAAAATTACAGAGCATACTATTTAAGTAGTTTCATGAATAGCAGGAAGTGGGTATAAATAGGTTTATTTAGGTGCAAAAATTGGATTAAGGCATCCTAAAGCAGGTGAAATAAGACACCATCTTCAAGAATGTTACTTGGGAAAGTTTATGAGTTTAGGAATTCTATTGAAGAAATTAAAAACATGACCCTTTACAGAAGTTACTTGGGCTAAGCTGAGAATGCTAGGTTGGACACTTATTTTGGTATCACTTTAAAATAAAAAAATATGACTAGGTACATAGTAACATTCATAAAAGCCTTGTCTCCTTTGGTGCTATTATATTTTCAACAGGAAAGCTGAAAGTAGTTGATTAAAATATTCACTTTGTAGTTCTTATGAAATAGCTAAACATTCATCATAAATCCAGACAGTCTTTAAAGGGGCATTTCATCAGAAAGGACCAGTTAATAATATTATCAGATACCCACTAGGTACAAGGTCTGCCTTAGACTCTGCAAAGTTACAAAGGAACAGGCTATTCAAAATATTCTCATCTTAAAGAGCAGAGGAACCAAAAACACAAGTAGCAGAATCAAACAAACAAAGACTACCAAACAACCATATGCATATCTTACTGACTGGTTGGGAAGGACTCAGTGAAGGAGAAATGTCAAAGCAAGAGTTTCCAGATTATTTAGAGGGGCTAGAACAAAATGAAGCCAGTATGAGAAGATAGGTTTTGAGTGACAGTAGTAAAGGCTATTTTTCTTGTCCTAATAGAATTCAGAAGGTCACCTCTGAAAGTAATGAAATCGTCTCTGCACTGCAGTAAGATTGTTCAATTTTTAATTCAAGGAAAATCTCAAAGCAAATGGCACATAAAAACTAGAGCTTGGGTGATAAAATTATCATCAAAATTTTAAAACCTGTCAATCCAAGAAGCACACATGTATCAATTTTTAGATAAATTACATTGTTTTTAAATGAAAGATGCCACTTTTATCATGAACATTCCTGCAATTTAATTCATATAAATCTCCAAATAGTGTATGACAATTATTTCAGGTGCTGCTGTTATTTACTCCCTTTTTCTATTTTGGTTGCGTGAATGTGAAGTTTTAATTTATTTCATATTTTTGGTAACAACAAAGAAAAATGAGATGCACCAGAAAAGAATAACCCAACAGAACATCTGGTACTCCTTCCCCATTTAAAAAATCGTATTTAATACAAGTGCTTTACATTCCAAACATTCTATCACCTTCCATTTCATTTATGGTCAAAGTTGTCTCCCCTTAAACTCTGTCTAAAGTCATAAACTGAATCTTTCATATTCTTATTTTGATTTTAATAAATACTCTCTGAAATAAGTAATTTTTGCCATATGACATTAGGATTGATTATAGAACTGGAAGGGACCCTAAAAAATATTAGGGCTATTAACTTTCCTTCCACTATAGCTGAGCCAGATCGAGACAGATCATTTACTATCCTATTCATGGAATTCTCCTTGAAAACTAATTTTAAGAGAATTTCTGTTAATGATTAATAAAAAGAAGTACAGGGCCAGAGTCAAAGTGAGAACAAACTATTAAAGCAAAATTCAGTTTATAAAGTCTTTTATATATCATACTTCTACTTGTGCCATAATCTTATAATTTAATTTGCTATGCAGTGATATTGATACCAAGACAATTATTGTAACTGGGAGAGAACGATAATTCATTTGATAAAGAATTTAAGAGCAAGTCTGCCCAGAGACTTCTTTTTTTGGATAACCTGGAACCACACGTTTGGATGAATCTCATATACTCAATTAAGTGCATAGCTGATTGTTGCTCAGTCAGTCTTAGTGAGGAATGTGAGGAGGAAGGAAATGACACTGATGCAGCAGCACTGATCAGATCTGTTTTTCAAGCATGGCACAATTTGAAAAAGTTTTTTCCTGTGGAAAAGTTGATGCCTCCAAAGTTAAACCTACGTTGAAGATTCTACAAATATTTTTGCAAAAATACTGTATAATTCGGGTCTGAAAAAGATGAGTTGGGAACAGAATAAAATTTCTAAATGCACTTGCTTTTTTTGGGGGAGGATAGTTTAGGAGGAGGCCCTGCCAGAAGGTAATATTATTAATACAAGGTCTGATATATTGCTTCCATTTCTGTAAAACAATGCTAAGTGGCTTCTCAGTAGCATTTATAAATGGAGAACAGAGTTTATGCCCAATTTAATTACTTCCATATGCTCTGATTCCAAAAGAGCCACATTATTAAGTGCAGAAAGGATTCAGTCTTAGTTTAAAAATGGAAATGCAATGTCTGGAGACACATTTGGTTGTCTCAATGGGAGGGTCAGGGGCTCCCAGATCAGATACCAGGGATGGTGCTAAACATCCTACAGTGTCCAGGGCAGTGTCTCCCAACGAAGAAGTATCCAGCCCCAAATGTCAACAGCACCATGGAGTATACGAGTTCCTTGCACAATATACATCTGAGAGTGGTTAGGTTCATATTGTACACTGTAATCACATGTAATCACATACAATCAATCATCTGTTTCTTTAGTATTTCAAGAGCTAATGCCGAACCAAACATGCCTCTTCCAGAATAAATGTATAGTTTGGTAAGAGAATTTGACTCAACATTTTATTTTTATTCTTTCAGCTTAGGATGGAATGTGTGTAAACTCCCATGAATGTTTTGATAAAATCTCTCAGATTTGGAGGTAAACTGTGTACCAGATAAGCTAGCTTTCCAGGGCTTCATTTTTGTTTTTGATGTGTTTTATTTAAGGCACACATTTGTTTTTGCCATCTTAAAGGAAATATACACAAGAATAATGTGAGATGGTGTATGAATAAGGATTGCAGCTTTAAAAAGATACCTGAAGGCCACTGTGGTATTTCAGGAGCAAGAGCTTGGGGGCAGTAGCTTCTTGTACTGATTTTCCGTAAAGACACAGCACGGGATGGCTGTGGGTCCACAGGTCAGCATTAAATGTAAGCACATCTTAGGGCAGCTCTTCCCTTACTCCCAGGATACACAACCACCACCGAAATTCTCTGGGTGAGAGGAATGTCAGTTTGAAATAAAAGTCCAACGCATGCTATGTTCTGGTCCTTTTATATTCAAACTCACACAATATTGGGAGAAATAACCTTATTTTCTTAGTGTATGGTCCTCTGCATAATAAGGAATATTTACAAACACTTTGATCACTTGATTCTTGAAGCCAATCCAGCTCTGGGGAGTCCACAGGCTCCATGAAGGGAGGAAGCAGTGTCCAAGCCTGTGTGTGCAGATCACGGTTTCTTCCTTAGCTTTACCACACCTCCCAAACCGGTCTCCCCAGCGTCACTTCTTGGTGAGACCTTTCATTATTCAGAAAGGCATTTCACACTACAGATGGCAAAATATACTTGCTCTCAACAGGCTCCTTACTGCAATAAGAACCTTCTACTCTCCTGGATGACAATAGAACTTCAATAGTATCTTCCTTCAATACTTTAAACAATAAAGAATTTAAATTAAAAAAAATAATATCTTACTTTAACCACCAAAGATAAAAGAAAATGGCAAAATCAGGTCCCATAAAGAAGGCAATCATTGGTGTATTAGTATGAGCCCATATTATTCTGTCCTGCTTGTTTTTTGTTTTGTTTTGTTTTGTTTTATTTTGTCTTGGTGTGAAAGCAAATAAAGTTGAAGGGTGCCTACTGCTTCCAACCAGAAGGCCCAGCACTGCCACTGCCCTTATAACAGAAGAAACATATACAAAGGCAGTGATTGGAGCGTGGAGACCTCAGCTACCTTCTCCAAATTGAACCGAGTGTGAACTGGGCTTGTGCTCTCTTCGTGATCACCAAATTCCCATTGGCAAACAGACCATTTGGCACAAAAGATCCTCTTGCTGTCAGGCAGCTGACTCACTTTGAATCATTACAGGACAGAGTGATCCACATATGGTTCACTTAGTTCAATTTATCTGTGGTTCATCAACTGTTCTATAGAATATTTTTGTACCCTGTGGAATTGATCTGTTTACCCAAGGCAAATTCAACCTAATCTAGACAGCCTTTCTTTTAAAGGAAGAACAGGGTGTTTTTTTTTTTCTGGTTAGCTTTCAAGTTACACTGAATGCTCTGGATACATCTTGGGCTTTTTCTTCATGTCAGAAAGAGCATATGGTATTTACTGCGTGGCAGTACATGGCAGATCATCGTTCTGCCAGATGCCTCTGTGAGGTCAACCCTAGACTTATTACTTGTTCCTATTTCATCCATGCACCTGAGTAATTTGAGATAAAATTCTTTCACCATCAAGAAAGCAAGTATTGTGTCATCTTATGGACAGTAAGCAATTCTGTGTCTGTAGGAGCTACTGCTCCTGACTTGTTCATACCAGGTAAGTGTGCTTTGATTTAATGCTATATAGTTCTAACTTAAGTTGATATAAATAACACATTTTTAGATGGATAGAAGCAAAGACGAGGGAGATCTTTTTTTTTAAATTAATTTTTATTAATTTTTTATACATATCTCCCCATTGCCCCCACTCCCTCCCAGGCATACCCCGACCCCCCAGTATCTGTGATCATTGGTTATGCTTATATGCATGCATACAAGTCCTTTGATTGATAACTTATCTACCTCACCTAACTTTAATCTTTCTGCTGTAATTTCACAGTCTGTTTGATGCTTTATGATTTTTGTCCTCCTGAGAATTATCAGTCTACTCCCTTTCTGTGCTCCTGATTCTATTATATTCACCAGTTTATTCTGTTGATCAAATTTTTAATTCACTTAATTTTTTAGATTCACTTGTTGATAGATGTGTATTTGTTGTTCATAATTTTTTGTCTTTTACCTTTTTCTTCTTCCTCTTCTAAAAGAGTACCTTTCAGCATTTCATATAATACTGGTTTGGAGTTGATGAACTCCTTTAGCTTTTTCTTCTCTGTGAAGGTCTTTATCTGCCCTTCAATTCTGAATGATAGCTTTGCTGGATAGATTATTCTTGGTTGTAGGTTCTTGCTGTTCATCACGTTGAATATTTCTTGCCACTCCCGTCTGGCCTGCATCGTTTCTGTTGAGAAATCAGCTGACAGTCGTATGGGTGCTCCATTGTAGGTAATGAACTGTTTTTCTCTTGCTGCTTTTAATATTCTCTTTTTGTCTTTTGCTCTTGGTATTTTAATTATGATGTGTCTTGGTGTGATACTCTTTGGATTCCTTTTATTTGGGGTTCTGTGTGCTTCCTGGACTTGTAAGTCTATTTATTTTACCAGATGTGGGAAGTTTTCAGTCATTATTTCCTTAAATAGGTTTTCAGTATCTTGCTCTCTCTCTTCTTCTGGCACCCCCACAATTCTGATGTTGGTACGCTTGAAGCTGTCCCAGAGGCTCCTTACATTATCTTCACATTTTTGGATTCTTTTCTCTTCTTGCTTTTCCAGTTGAATGTTTTCTGCTTCTTTATATTTCAAATTTTTGACTTGATCCTTTCCTTTCTCTAGTCTGCTGTTAGGACTCTGTATAATAGTTTTTATTTCAGTCAGTGTATGTTTAATTTCTAGTTGGTCCTTTTTCATCTCCTCTTGGGTCTCACTAAATTTATCCATCTTTTCTAGCATATTCTTGAAAAACCTTATAAGCGTGGTTTTGAACTCTATATCCAGTCATTTTTTTTCCTCCATTTCTTTTGCTTGTAATCCCTTCCCTTGTCTTGGCATTTTCACTATGCCGGGGAAACTTCTGTGCTGGATTCAGCCACAGAAGCCTCTGTTGAGCTTGGGAGGGGTGGAGTCTCAGGGCTTAAGGGACCGCCTTGCCTTCCAGTCGGCCCCGCCCTCCACAGCCTCTGAATCTCACGTGACTGGGTAATGGCTGGAGCGGTCCTTGTGCGCTCGCCGGCAGTGCCTCTAACCGCTGCCTTTCCGGCTCCCCTGAGCACCAGGACCACAGGAGTCTAGGTCTCCAGGGTTTTGCCCAAAACAGGGGCTTAGTGGAGTCAGAAGTGGCGCATTTGGGAGGGTCTGTCTCCCGCCCACTCGCGAAAGCCAGCGGCACAATCAGCAATCTGTCCTCCGTGTGGTGCCTTGCACGACCAGACCTCCGATCCTTTGCGACTCCCCTAAATTTCCGTGCACTTCTCCCTTTTCACAGTCCAAACTCCTCCCGTATGAGTTTCGGCTGGATCTGGGGTTTAGTGTCATAGGATAAGGGGTTCAATGCCGTTGGGAGTGTCCGTTTCCCTCCCGCCAGAGGAAGCCAGCCAGGTTCACCGCCCCCGCTCTCTCAGTGCGCGCGTCTCCGTACCTCAGCTTTTTGCAGCTCCTCTGGATCTCCGTGAGCCCCTCTCTTTCCCTCTAGTTGTAGAACTTCCACTCAGCCAGCTTTCCTGTGGTTCTGGATGATGTCCGTTCTGTCTTTTAGTTGTAGTTTTGAAATTGTTGTGCGAGGCAGCAGTGTAGGTGTTTACCTATGCCGCCATCTTGCAAGATCGAGGGAGATCTTTATACAGTGATATTTCTGCTATTCTCCCAGGAAACAAAAAAAGAATGCTTCAATGCAGATTTTGAAAGGTGGCTTTAAATAACTCGTTTTACATGCTTAGCTCATAACCAGCATTTTTTTTTTTTGCATTAGAACAGGGGTGGGAACATCCAGCCCACAGACTATGTAAGGCCTGTGAAATCATTTGGTCTTGCCAAGGCATTAGGGGTGAGTTAATGAAATATTTGACCAAATAGAGCAGATTACTTTTTAAGTTGGTATGGCCCACAAATGATGTTATAAGTATCCAAATGGCTTTTGGCAGAACAAAGGTTCCCCAACCTGCATTAGAGTTTGACTTTATAATTTCCCAACTTTTCTTCCTAATTTTTTTTCTTTTGTTTACAGCACTCTGCATCATCCCAACACTAAATCATCTACTCATGCTGTAATCTATGAGGAGGTAAGCTCCAAGAGGGAGGGGTTTGGGCTAGTTTTGGTCCTGCAGAAACCTAAGCATGTATAACATAGGCTAGCATGTAGCAGACACTTGAACCTATTTATCGGAAGAATGAACACTACATATTTCACTCTTTCTTCAACAATTGTTTTAGGTTTTCAGGTAATTTTGACTTTTTCCAGGAGAAATCATTTTTAATCCTTATTGAGAATATTTTTATTGATTTGAGAGAGAGAGAGAGAGAGAGAGAGAAAGAGAGAGAGAGAGAGAGAGAGAGAGAGAGAGAGAGAGAGAAACATCAGTATGAGAGAGAAACATTGGTAAGTTACCGCCTATATGTGTCCCAACCAGGGATTGAACCTGCAACCTTTTGAAGTGAAAGATGGCTGCTCCAACCAACTGAGCTATCTGACCAGAGCTAGAAGAAACCACTTTTGAAAATTTATTTATCCTAAATATTTAAAGAAAGACTAGCTGAAAAACAACTTTATTATACTACATCCCTCTAAACCAGTGGTTCTCAACCTATCTAATGCCGTGACCCTTTAATATAGTTCCTCATGTTGTGATGACCCCCAACCATAAAATTATTTTCGTTGCTACTTCATAACTGTAATTTTGCTACTGTTAATGTAAATATTTGTGTTTTCCAATGGTCCTAGGCTCTACAGCAGCGGTTTTCAACCTTTGTGTCACGACACAGATATTTACATTATGATTCATTATCAAATATATTATGGTTGGAGGTCACCACAACATGAGGAACTGTGTTAAAGGGATATGGCATTAAAAAGGTTGAGAACCACTGCCAAAGATCTGATCAGTTTTATCTTCATTTGAAAACATGGCCACTTATTATTAAAAATCAGAAATCATGAACCGAGATCATTCCCTGTTCTTTGTCAGTGGGTAAAGAGCTGCTTCCGGTCTTCCAGAACATCTCTATAAGTTCAAAAGGGAAAGAGAGTGGGTTAAACCTAAGGGCCTGACCAGCCATGGGAGCTTTGTGTCATTAGCCCTTTCCCTGTGAAATAGCAGCAGCTCAGGTAGGTTCAACTGGTCCTCAGGCAAAAATGTGGAGAGCTGGAGCGGGGCCAGGTGCCCTGGGCTTGGAGGCTGGGCCCCCTCAGTGTGTCAGTCCCAGTGCAGGTCCAAAGAGTACACCCCTCTTGAGCTCTGGGCATTTAAGGTTTTTGACAGGAGATGGTTTCCCTTGAGTTGTGTTGTGCCACTGGCACTTTTAGTGAATTAGTGACAGAAAAAAGTTTTTGACTCACTCCCAGCTGGATAATTTTTTTAAAATGCCAAACCGAAAATAATGATATCTCATAAACCCAGGCAAATGTGCATTAAGGGGGCTAAGCTTGCTGTCTTTTTAATACATGGAGTATTAGCATTTTCCAGGGTCCAGGGTGGGCATGCAGTTTTAGCTCAGAAGACTGTTCCTTTCATTAAAGTTATTTTATTCACTCTGCTTTGTTACAATGAAAAAGCCTTACGCTGTCGCATGTAATGATTACAGAAGGTTCTCAATTCTGGGGGGAAAAAGACAGAAAAGGCAGGTACACTTTCCAAAGGCCACATACTGCTCACTTCAAAGCCAAACCAAACCAAAACAACTGCATCCAACATTTTACATCAAAAAGAGGTTTAACTACACAGACTGCTGATTTAGGAAACTCCAGATAGTGGAAGGCTCCTCCATGTTTGCACAGAGGCCTAAAGAACTCGAAGCTAGTGATTTCATGCACTCACAGGATAAAAGGTGTCTTGGTCTGTTTGGGCTGCTATATCCAAATACCATAGACCGGTTGGCTTATAAACAATAGAATGCATTTCTCACAGTTCCAGAGGCTGGGAGACTGAGAGTGGGGTGCCAGCCTTGAATCCTCACACGACAGAAGAGACTAAAGGGCTCTGTGGAGTCTCTTTTGTGACAGCACTATTCCCATTCCTGAAGAATCCACCCTCATGACCTAAGCACAGTTTTCAACATAGAAGTTTCAGGGGGACACAAACATTTAAGTCATAGCAAAGGGCATATTCAATAGCAAAACATTTGTTGTTTTTATTTATTTGAGGTGAGGTTTGGATTCAAAACAAAGCAGTACACAAAAAGGAATGAATTTTATGGTATATAAACAAGTTACAATAAAATAATTAATAAAAGTAAAGCACGTAAGTTTAGAGTTGGCCATATTTGTCTTACTCACCTCTACCAACAACCCTAGTGCCTGACACTCAATAAGTGTTTACTGCATGAACTGGAAAAGTGAGGATAAAGAAACTACCATTGTAGCCCTAGCCGGTTTGTCTCAGTGGATAGAGCGTCGGCCTGCAGACTAACGGGTCCCAGGTTCAATTCTAGTCAAGAGCACATGCCTGAGTTGCAGTCTCGATCTTCCCCCAGTAGGGGATGTGCAGGAGGCAGCCAATCAATGATTCTCTCTCATCATTGATGTTTTTATCTCTCTTTCTCCCTTCCTCCATTCCTTTCATATATATATATATATATATATATATATATATATATATATATATATATGTATGTATGAAATTACCATTCCAGTCAATGTATGTCAATTCACCTCACACAAGTCCACAGGTAAGCTTGGTGGATGTTCAGACTGTGTTTTGTTAGCATATATCATAGTGGCATGTCTATCTTTCTCACTTCCTTCAAACCTCTGATCAAAAGTCACCAAAAGAAAAGCTATGCAATAATACATGGAAAACAATGACAATGTTTCATTCTGCTTGACTGAGAATGAATCTTTGGAAAATGTTCAATGGGAAAATTTATGTTGAAGACGATTTGGCAATGTTTATCAACATATTTAATGTGCATGCTCCTAATGTAGTAACTGCATTTATTCTACAGAAAAATTACATAATTTATCTATCTGCCCAGGTATATAAAGATAGAAGTGCTAAAATGATCAATGCTACATATTTGTGATTGTAAAAAACAACCTAGGGGAATAGTTTTAACAAATGATGCTACAACTGGCCCCTATAGAATAAGTTAAATCTATATATAACAATGTGAAAATATATCTATTTAAATATTAAATGAAAAAAGCAAGTCATATATTGTGAGGTCTAGTGTGAGCCATTTTTGTTTAAAACATACACATGTATATTTATGTGGGTTTTTATGCATTTCCTATTGCTTGAATTGCTTAAAATATGAGCATATTACTTTTGCATTAAGTTTTACACACATTTAAAATATTATTTGATGCATATCTTCTCTAAGCATACATGAGTGCATTTAAATTCACATTTAACAGTGTTTCAAACCATTACTCCTACTCCTTTCTACACTTAAAACCCGTAACTCTTAGGTTATTATTATTATTTTTTTACCAGTGGCAATAAAAGTTTCTGGAATGTGAAAAAAAGGTACTCATCTTTCAAGCACGTGAACATAATGAAAACTGTTACACTTTTCAGTTCATTTTGCTTTATAATTTATTTGTTCAAATGCTAAATAATCCTGACTCGTCTTGAAGTACCTCTTTTAAAACAAGGCAGCACAAAACAAACCTGCATAGAACACAAGGCAACTGATAAGTCAAGTTTAGCTACTCTTCCTACTTATATGTTGTCTGAATTTTGAGCAACAGAATAAAGTTTAGGAAGTGATCTAGCTGGTGTAAAAGGTATGAATTTTAGAATCAGATCTCAGTGTGAATACTGTCTCTGCCATGAGCTGCCACTATGATTTACTTTCTTTGTGCCTCAGTTTCTCCATCTATAAAATGTGTTTCTTGTGAGGATTATACACAGTGTTATGGACTAAATACTAGTGTCCTCTACCTTCCCAATACATATGTTGAAGCCTGAATTCCCAATGTGGCTGTACAGTAAGTTCTCATTTAACATCACTCATAGGTTCTGCAACTTGTAAGTGAAACAACATATAAAGAAAACAATTTTACCATGGGCTAAAATTTATATCAATAAAAGTTTATTTATTTATTTATTTATTTATTTATTTATTTATTTATTTATTTATTTATTTTTTAAGAGTTAAGGTTTTACAGCATCCCATCAATGTTGTAAAGAAAGAAAACCAAATGAAACCATGTTATTCAAGGACCTGCTGTATTTGGAGATAGGGCCTATATAACGAAGTTACTAAGGTCAAAAGAGACACCAAAGACCTCACTGTCTCTCTCGTCCTGCAATGTGAGGACATAGTAAAACGGCCGCAGTCTGCACACCAGGGAAGAGCCCTCACTAGACACTGAATGGACTGAAACCTCAATCTTGGACTTCTAGTCTCCAGCACTCTAAGAAAATAAATGTATGTTGTTTAAGACCCCCAGTCTGTGGTACATTGTTATAGCAGCTAAAGCTGACTAATAGCCACAACTTGGGTAATACGTCAAATACAGCACCAGGTGCAGAGCCTACACTGAATAAGTAATGACGACAGACAGTTCTCACTTGCACAGAAACCTGTTAGGGAATGCTTGTGCATATTGGAATGGGGTTCTCACTTTGCATGGCAGTTGCACTAGAAATGTGAAGAGTAGGGAGTGCCTGTATGCTTATAATTAATTCTAGGGGCTCAGTGCATGAATTCATGAACCTTGAAAGAAACTGTGTGGGCTGAGAGGCTGTGGTGGCCACAGGGGTGGGTCTCGGCCCATCCTCCATGCCCCTGCCCAGCCCCTCCCGCTACAGCCCTTAGTCCCCTGTCTGCCGGCAGCCATGCTCCTGCTGCCACTCCCACATGCTGATGACTACAGCCCCACTTGCACCTACTGATGGTGCAGAGTGACTGGAGCCGGTGCCAGCAACAGGTGCCCAGTGCCAGTCCTGATCACTCAGTGCCATCAGTGGGTGCGAGCAGCCCTCAGGAGCAGAGGGAGGTGGAGAAGCCCTGAGGGGCAATTGGGGCCAGGAGCTGCTGTTTGTGCCCACTGATGGCACTTAGTGATAAGGACCGGCACTGGGCATTGGCAATGGGTGTGACTGATGGATCTGGCACCAGCTGTAGGGCCAGTGCTGGCAGTGGGTGTGAGCAGTGCTCCAGCTCCAGCTCCGGTTGTGGGTGCAACTGGGGGTGTCACTGGCAGCAGATGCAAGAGGTGGCTGCTGGACCTGATTGCCCCTCAGGAGCAGGGGAAGGTAGAGAAGCTCTGAGGAGCTATCAGGGCTGGCAGCTGCTGCTTACAACAACTGATGGCACAAGGCACTGGCAGTGGGTCAGAGAGGGGCTGGCACCAGAGCAGGTGCAAGCACCAGCCGGAATAGCGGTGTGCAAGAGCAAAGAATTTTCTGTAACCATTAGAGGCTCACCCCAATGACAGCTACTGATGCTCTGCCTTGGTCTGGCGCCCTTGCTCACCTGTTCCACATCCCGCTGTAACTGATGCCTGCTATGTTCTGCATGTGCCCCCTGGTGATCAGTGCATGTCATAGCAACAGGTTGTTGTTAAGTTGTTCTACTCTTTGGTTTATTTGCACATTAGCCTTTTATTATATAGAACTAGAGGCCAACTGCATAAAATTTGTGCATGGGAAGGTCCCTCAGCCCAACTGGCACCCTCTCTAATCCGGGGCCCCTTGGGGAATGTCTGACTGCTGGCATTCACAACCTAAGACCGCTGGCTCCTAACTGCTCACCTGCCTGCCTGCTTGATTTCCTCTAACCCTTCTGCCTGCCTGATTGTCCCTAATCATCTCTGCCTGTCTGCCTTATCACCCCTAACTGCTCCCCTGCCAGCCTTATTGCCCCTAAGAGTTCCCTATCAGCCTGATCGCCCCTTCCTACTCCCTTGTTGGCCTGATCACCCCTAACCACCCATGCCTCAGCTCCTGCACCTAGAACTCAGGCTTCTCTCCCTCTGGCCAGCTGCAGGTACTTGGGACCTGGGCTGGCTTCACCCAGGCCAGATGCAGCCACAGACACCCAGGACCATGGGTGGCTTTGCCTGGGCCTGGCTTTGTCAGGAAGGACATCCAGAAGGTTGTCCAGAAGACGTCTGGTCTAATTAGCACATTACCCTTTTTTTAGTATAGATATTCATTTCAATGATCATTCATTGCAATTACATACATGTGTATTTAACATATATTTATAGGAAGATATATAATTGTTAGTAACAAAATTGTTATCAAATGATGATGATGATAAGTCATAAAAAAGATACAGATTGTTGTCATCAGTCCATTCAAATGAAACTTTGATGTAAATGAATACCACAATTCCTGGCCACTATGCATATTCAAAGGGAAGAATTCAAGAACTGAAAATTCACTCCTTAGCTGAATTACCTTATCATTTTATATTTCTGGCCTGAAGAGAAGAAGAATGTTATAGAGAAGGAAACTGACTGCACCTCAACATTGCTTGAGTGATAACTTACAAAAAGGATAAACTTGTGATGGGGGTGTGATCCCTTTACAGAGGCTGCAACCTAAGCTGGACTAGATAGATGGAAGCCCTGATTTGATAAATAGGGATAACAGTATCTACTTTGCAGGGTTGTGAGCATTTGAAGACATGGAGGAAAGCACTGACAGAATGTTGGCACACTGCAGGTGCTCAAAAATGAGACCAATTGCCATGTTTTTTTTGTGGATGCCCACTATAAAACTTGAAAGGGTTGCTTGCTGGGTTAAGAAGTGAAAATTCTCGTCCTGATGAATGTTTGGACATATCCAAAAAAGGACAGGTGCAGATACCTGCCTATTATATTCAGCCCAGTAACATCCTAAGCCCCAGTGACCACCCAGTTATGTCTACTGCCCCAACAAACATTCCAAGTGGCTTAGCCCCACTGGCTGGCCTTGAAGAGGCAGAGGTATGGGGTCAGTCTCCACAGTCCAACTAGCTTTCAGAAAACACCCTGAATAGTAGCTTGACTGAGAAGGCAGCTTGAGACCAGCACTTGCAGAAACACTGGAAATATTGGCTGTTAAAAGGCAGGGGCACATCGGTCCCTGCAGCTGCTTCCAGGCTGGCAGTCTCTGAAGGAGGCCTCCCCAATGCTGGGCATGCGTTAGGATGGCATCCTAAGGTCACAGCCTGAGGCCAAACTCTTCCCCACACCTGGTGGCCTCTTCCCATGCAATTACTTTGCCTGCAAATGCCAATCGCTTTTCATACACAGAACCTAGTCTCTTCTATTTCAGGGCTGACCATGATACAGAGGGACGGGCTGCTCGGGGCACTTTTTATTGCAGGCCCAGCTGCCCTCTCATCTGCCTGTCAGGCTAGAGAAAAGGCCAAGAGCTGAAACTGTGAAAATAATACAGCTCTAACTATAAAGAAAAATCCTGACTTTTTCCCAGCTGCCATTCTGTGAGTAAAACCTAGGAATTAACCTGTGACCTTTTTGTTTTTATGAATTTCAGAAATGGCAAAAGGCAGAGGGAAGTATCCCTTACACCATCAGGCCCAACTGCTATGAGGGAAGAAAACAGGGACTGTAAGATCACATAAGGATGGGACATTTATTTTATTTTTTAAAATTTATCTTCATTGCTGAAAGTATTACAGATGTCCCACTCCCCCCACCCCATTGATCCTCTCCACATCACCACACTATTGTCTTAAAGTCTTAAGATTTGACTGGTGCTTCAAAAATAAACATACAAAAGGCTGATATGACTGCTCTCCAGATGATACCCTTGTCCAAGTCTCCAGGTCTGTGGCCTTTGGTCCCTGAGTCTCAGCAATGAGGAAAATGGGGCACCATCAACACAGGGGCTCTGGATTTAGAATTTTCTTGGACTGGTTCTCAGCATCTCTATGTGTGAATGCCCTTTTGCATCATATTTAATATATATAATTGATAGATTTCAGAGAGGGAGAGAGAAAGAGAAACATCAATGGTGGGAGAGGATCTTTGCTTGGCTGCCTCCAGCACACATCCCATTGAGGATCAAGCCCACAACCCAGGCATGTGCCCTTGACTAGAATTCAATTGGGAACCCTTCAGTCCACAGGCTGATGTTCTAGCCACTGAGCCAAACCGGGTAGGGCAAAATCACATCTTAACATTGCTGACCTAAGGGTACCAAGATCAAAGCTCTTGATTCCCTTCAGCCCAGGAATGCCTCAGCAGCAGAACAATCGCCATTTCTTTTTGTTAACAACATTCTCTTCAGTCAACTGGTCCATTACTCCCTTTCACCTTTAGGGTCTTGTTTCTAATGATGATCTATGAAAGAATGTTAGGGAGGATGCTGCTTATCGCACACAGCATGGAGGCTAGCCCTGTACTCAGCATCTAGCCTGGCCACCACATTAGAACAGGTGTTCAGGAAATCTGAACACGAAGAGAAGAAATCTGCTCACTTAGCCATTTCTGAAGTGATCCTAGTGCCCCGCCCCCCCCGCCGCCATATTTTCTTGATATAAAATCCTCTGCCTTGTGGTTTGCAACTGCTCTCCAGTGCTATTTGGACCCCTGCATTCTTGATTCCTGAGAGTTAGTGCATATGGTCCCTATTGAGCAAGTCTGACCTATGTATTTATTGGCCCAAGTTCTGATGAGAAGTACCTGCATTCACAAAGATAGTCCTGCCTTTATGAAGCTTACATTCTAATGAAAGAGACAGGAAAAAGACATATCTTATTTCAGGTTATAAGTCCTTAAAGAAAAACAAAAGAAAATAAGGAATAGAGAAGAAATGGCTGGGGTGAGGTTATTTTCTTTCTGTTTTAAAGTTATTTTGATATGTTTTTATTGATTTTATACAGACGAAGGGAGAGGGCACAAGAGAGATGGAAACATCAATGATGAGAGAGGATCATTGATTGGCTGCTTCCTGCATGCCCTCTATTGGGGATTGAGCCCGCAACCAGCATGTGCCCTGACTGGGAATTGAACCATGATCTCTTGGTTCATGGGTGGATGCTCAACAACCGAGCCACACCAGCTGGGCTATTATTTTCTTTTAATCCTCACTGGAAGATATATTCTTATTGATTTTAGAGAGAGAAGAAAGGAGAGAGAGGGAGAAAGGGAGAGAAGCAAAGAAGGAAAGAGAGAGAGAGAGAGAGAGACAGAATGTGAAAGAGAAACACCAATTGGTTGTCTCCCATATGCATCCCGATCATGGATCAAATTTGCAACCTAGGTATGTGCCCTGACTGGGAATGGAACCTGCAGCCTTTCTGGTATATGGGAAGATGCTCCAACCAACTGAGTTACTAAGCCCAGGTGGTGAAGTTATTTTAATTATGATGATGCAGGCAAAGCTCTCTGAGAAAGTGAGCAGAGACTGGAAATAAAAGACCAAGCTATGCAAAGGTATCTTTAGAATGAAAATATTAACACAAAAATGGGAGGAGATTAAATGCAATTAAAATATTCTAAATTTCTTACTACACGATGTCCAGAAAGTGATAAAAATACTCATTTATATTGGATTTCAGTAAGATAAGCATGTGTGATGTAGTTGCTACATTTTTAATAGAATAAATTAGATGAAGGAAACAAAATGTAATAACAATTTTAATATGGCTACAACAGCCATCTTTTGTTTAATTTTTATGTGGAATTTTCTAACTTTTAGTTTGAAGAGTAATATAAATTGTATCTGATTGTAAAATTCCTTTGCTGAGTTGTACAACTACTGCACAAAAATGTTGATAATTTATGCCTAACTTCCTAATCCCCAGAACTACAAAGAAGAACACAAAGAGAAGTAAACAATACTTCATTATACAGGAATCTATGTATTTATGCTATCTCAGAGAATAGATTTGTCAAGTTAATTAATTTGCCCTTTTCTCTACGTGCTTCTGCCACTCTACCTCCCTTCACTGCCAAGCAGTGTTTGTCTTTAGTATCAATGTGAGCATGGAATCTAGATGCCATCCCCTATGCTTCAAAGATAATGCAAGAGATGTGGAGAATAACTTTTCTAGGGACTAGATCAGTGGTTCCCAATCTTTTTATGGCCATGTCCTACCTAAGCATCTCTAAAATCCTGATGCCCCCCTTATGACATATAACTCTTATTATTCAAAAAGTAAACTCCTGTTCACATGGAGGAAGCCTAAAAGGCCATTAACTTGGTCTACATAAGGTTCCAAAGAACATGGCATTCATGAAAGAGGACAAGAAAAGAACAAAAGGACAGTTGAAATACTGAGGAAGAAGTCACTAAGAAATTGCTTAAAAAAATAATAATAATGATATGAAGTGATATGAAAAAATAGCAAATAAAGTTTCAAAACATAATAGAGAACTTAAATGCATAAATATGTCAAATACATGCTTATGTACTATATACAAGGCCCCTAGAATCATAATAAATGCAAAAAATTCACTGTTAATAACTCATTCTCAAATTGCCCCCCTTAAAAATCAAATTGCTCCCCTGGGGACCACTGGCCTAGATGGTAATAGGGTAATAGTGAACCGTCAAGGTAACAGATTCCAACTAAGAGAGGAGCCATGCATTTTAAAATAAATTTACTGTGTTTGTGATATGCTGGTGTAAAAGTAGTATTGGTCTTAATCAGTTCAATAAAGCAAGGAAAAAAGAAAAGTATAGTGCTGGCTGGTCTGGGTTAGTGAATAGAGCAATAGCCTGTAGATTGAAGGCTCCCAGGTTCAATTCCCATCAAGGGCACATGCCCAGGTTGCAGATTCTCATCACTGATGTTTCTCTCTCTCCCTCTCCCTCTCCCTCTCCCTCTCCCTCTCCCCTCCTCTCTCCCCTCTCCCTTTCCCTCTCCCTCTCCCTCTCCCTCTTTCTTCCTCTCTGAAATCACTAAAAAAATATTTTTTAAGAAAGGTATAAAATAAAGCTGTCCTCATTTCATTAAGGCATTCTAAAGAACATTAGAACATTTCTTCTAAGAACAAGGCAAACTAAAAAGTGACATGTGAAAGGAATCAATGAACTTTACCCTCCTCCCCCTTTCACACACATGCCGTTCCTCAGGAAAGCCTCACAGGACATTGAGTCAGCTGGTTTCTAATTGTGAGAAAGTAGTGCCTTTGGAATGGATGACAGCTTCCTGGACTATCTTGTCCCATTTGGAATGGAAAGCGAGGACCTTTATCAGCAGACAAAAATCCCAACAGGGACATGGGTCTTTCCAATGAAAGCCAAAGAACTCTTTTGTGTTTCAATGAGAGACAAAAATTTAAATGTCTCTGAATTTTTCACCAGTTTGAGCAAAACTTGTTATTTTAGAAACAGAGAAAAATCTGTGTTTAGTTTCTCTCACAGAACAGTATCACATAAAAAGATCAAAAAGTCAACATCAGTACTGGGCTAAGAAAGCAGTGAGAGCTAAATTTGATAATTACACCTCCGGTTATGTCAACATCAGTACTGGCTCATCACTTTATCACTTTATGAGAAGTTGACCACACATTCATTTGTAATTCATCTTATAAATAATACATTTTAATCAGTTGCTTTTTACAGAAACAGTATTTGAAATAAGACGACATTGGTTTTCTACATTTAAAAAACAATGATAACTTCCTATGCTACTCTAAGTTGAACTTTGAAGACTCAAGTGTTTTCCTTTGGTGGTATTTCTTAGACTTTACCATTGTCCCAGAGCAGAACACAGAATGGGTGTGGGTGGGAGCTGTATGTAGCCCAAAGCAGTTGCAATGAAGACATTTTTTGGGAAATTTATAGTATACCCAACCAAGATAGAGGGACTTTGCAATCCCTAATCTATTCTTGCTTGCATCAGATAAAGTGTTCTAAGTAAATGATTTAACTGCATATGCCTCAGGTAAGGAGAAGAGTTATGGTTTGGCTCCAGTCAACTGCTGTCATGTGGGAATGCTGACCTCAATTTGCCACATATCATTTTTTTAAAAGAGGCAGAAATATGGATTTCCATCTGAAATCTGATAACTTTTCAATATTGGCCACTAATTTAAAACACTGCACAACACTGTGATTTGGTTACCCAAATACTTCATGGGCCCCAACCATAAGTTTCATCTCTTGTTTAAATATTCATTTGACTCTGTTTCCTATTCAAATGCTATGTCACTCTCAAAATTTCCCAAGCATCTAGTTTCTAATAGTTGACTTCTTTTCCACACCCGTGACTCTTTCCTCAGCCAACTTCAATACAATTTCACCCTGAAGGTCACCAGGAAATATACTCCTGAAGGTCACCAGGAAGCTTCTAGTCACGGAACAATCTGGAATATTTGTGTGCATGTATATACCTTTATATATCCTAGAACAGTGGTTCTCAAGGTGATCCCAGTAGAAACAATATCAGAAACATCCGGGAACCTTCAAAAAATACAGAATCTCAAGCTCCTCCCAAGACCTGTTAAATCAGAAGCTCTGGGGCTGGATCCAGCATCTATAGGTCAATGAGTCTTCAAGGTGAAGTTTGAGAACCACTGCCCTAAAATATACCTGCCTGTGCATCCAGGAGGGGAAGAAATTCTGCTGGAAGGGAGTTAATTTACCTCGTTGTATCTCACCTTACAACTTTAATTTCTCTTCTACATGCTAGGAAAGTCCTTGCATTAATGTAGCACTTTTTATTGAAGTGTTTTCACATCCTATCTAATAAAGAGGGACTATGCAAATTGACTATCACATTGTAACAAGATGGCTGCACTCACAGTGGAGAGGCAGGGATCCTGTAACACAAAAAGGCTGTACCCACAGCAGGGGCAAATTCCAGTAACGAGCAATCAGTGGGGACCAGAGGCTACATGGTGCTGGGCTGGGGCAGGATAACTTAGGCTGCGCCTCCCACCTGGTGGGGCTTGGCAAGGGACTTTAGGACATGCCCCTATTCTAGTGCCAGGCCAGGGGACCTCAGGCCATGCCCTCCACCCTCATGCCAGGCTATAGGACCTAAGGCTGCCACCCCTGCCCAGTGGGGCATGACAGGGGACCTCAGGCCCCACTCTACCCCGGCACCAGGCCAGGTGACCTGAGGCCTTGCCCCTATCCAGCGGGGCTTCAAAGGGGTGGGACTGGCTGGGTATGGATATAGCCCAATGGGGGTGAGGCTGGCCAGGTCTGGGTCTTGCACAATTTTGAGGCCCACATGGGTGGGCAGGGACTTGACTGGTTCCCAGGGCATGCCCCAGACTCTGACAGGAGGAAGATTTTCATATTTTACCAATTTTCTTTTATCTCTGATGCTTCTATTATAGAGAAAGGACACATAGCAATTTTAAAATATTTCCTCTAATTCCCTTTTCATGTGCTTGATTTTTGTGATGCAAAGCAAGCCAAATAAGCTTATTATCCCCATTTAGCCATCTCATAAATGTGAAAACTAGCAACAAAAGTTGTGACCTTCTTAAAACTGTAGTTACAAAGTGTCAGAGTTAAGGATATTAGCCTGGTTTCCTAACATAAATCCCAGCCTTTTCTTTTTTTTTTCTTTTTTTAAGTTTTGTAGAGAAATTTTTATCCATATTAAAAGTATTGGAAGGAAATGCACACAAAATATTAAAAATTCCAGGCTTTTCTTTCTTTCTGTGTTTTAGAAATAGCATTTCCTTCTACTTGAGAGTCAAGTGTATCAGTTGCAGAAAAGCTGTAAAGTACAGAAAAGACTACAGAAAAGTAAAAACATCACCCATAGTCCCACCATCCATTATAACACATTGTCTTTTTTATTTTACTTATTAAAATTTTTTTCAATATGTTTTTGTTGATTTTTAGAGAGAGAGAAAGGGAAGAGAGAGAGAGAAACATTCATCAGTTGCCTCCCGCAAACATCCCTGCCGGGGATGGTGCCTACAACCCGGGTATGTGCCCTGCCCAGGAATCAAACCAGAGACCTACTGGTGGACAGGTCAATGCTCAACCAACTGAGCCACACTTAAATGAGCTCGCATATGCCTGTACAAGTGCAATCCTCCTTTCTTTCCACTGCACAGTCTTATCAGGAGATAAGTAACGCCTGTGTTTTCAGAGCCTTTGGCAGCTTTCCAGTGGGAACACCAATGAAAAATAGAAATATTTTATTTATCTTTTGTTCACCAAAGTTATACACAGCTCTGTACGGAGATGCAAAACCTAAATGAAAAAAAATCTGCATTGCTGGTTATTCAAGTAGCCATAACAGATGGGAAATTGCTAATTCTTAGTATATGAAAATATTCAATAACTTTGTGCTGCTAGGGGTGCCTGAGGCAACTCCAACTGCAAATGATGTGTGTGGGTTCACTCTAACTTTAATGGAATTTAATAATAAAAACTCCACACTTATAACAGAGTAGTGCATCAATAAAATTGATATTGCTTCTGCAATATACCAAAAATTATAAAATGTACCCAAGGTTACCCAATGGGAAGTTTTTAAATTTTTATTGACTAAGAAAATAAAGTTTCCCTGATTCTGGTATTACTCTAAATCCAGTATTCCCTTCCTCACTTCTTTAATTCACATATTTAAAAAGTGAAGGTCAAAAGCCTATAGCAGATTCATGGGGAGGCAGGCTAAGTGCTATTTCTGATAGAGAACATTTTTTAATACACTTGTAGATGCTTATTTTTAGTCACACTTATACTAGTATTTTTAGTCACACTTGTCTATCTTGCTGGTTTATGTGACTGCTAACAAGAACATTTGCAAGAGGTGTTTTGAGTTCCTTTAGGGGATTCTTGTCGGAGCTCCAAACCTGCTGGATTTTCGCTTCAGAACGTAATCCCAACAATAGAATCAATAGTTTTATTTCATATCAGTGTGTATAGGGGCAAACAGCCTGCTGTCAAGAAAAACCCCATTTGTTGATTGTCTGCTGTGGGCCAGTACTGTGCTGGCACTCTCCAGATCACTATGATAGAACCTCTTTCTACAAATTTGAATGTTTTAAACATTCAAACAGGTATAGAGAATATACTAGTCATTTGTGAACCCATTGCCTGGCATTCAGGTTTGAACATTTTGCCACATTGACACTTGTTTGAAAGAAAATATAAAGTCGAAGCTTCTCTGTACTCCTCTCCCTTCCCATTCTCCTCTCTCCTTTTCCTCACTCCCAGATTTGCTATTTATCATCCTCATACACATTTTATACCTTTCCTTTCTATCTCTTCCATTATAAGCATGTGTAGATCTCTAAAACACTTCTATAAAAGATCTATAGAACTATAAACACTTCTGCAACTTGCTTTTTTTGGCCTTATGTTGTATTATACAAGTAGGTACAAAAATACTTAACCTCTTTAAGTCTCAATTCCTCATCTGCCAAACAGGGATAATAACCCTACCTACTTGAGACTTAGTGATGCTGATAAAGTGGTTAGCACAGTGTCCAACATGCAATAGTCATTTGATAGAAGGTAATTATAAAAATTATTATCTGACATGCCACACTGTCTTTCATGAGATTAGCCAAAGCAAATTCTTTATGCCTTAGCTGAAAATTAAATTTTACTATGAATATCTTTTATAAACTCATGGATTTCTACCTGCTTCAGGTAGAAATGGCCTAAATACAGATCTAAAGAGCATAGCATTATAGACTGTTAGAACACACTCATGGTGGCACACACACATACATATGCACATACCATACGCAGGAAGGCTGCGTGCTAGAACTGACACAGGTGCTCTGTATGAATCCACTTCACCCACACCACTCTGCATTTCACAGGGGAGGAAACTGAAGCACAAGAGGTTGATAAATTGCCAGATATCCCGAAGCTGGTGAGTGGTACCACCACAGGATGTGAAGTGCAAGCAGTCTTGCTCCTGAGCCTATGCCCAGGCTGACACTTGGCGGCTTCTTTATAATTTCTCTCGTTTCTGGTTTTACAAAAGCTACATATTCACAAAAGAGATATGCATTAGTGAACATCATGAGTGCATCCCAGGGTATTTACTGAATTACTTACTAAAAAAAAAATAATCCAAAGTCATCAGCATTTGACAGCAGCTCACACTCAGCTCAGCAGAGGCAACTGTAAACATGGTGTGTAGGAAAGCGGATCTGAGATTTCAGTTCCCTGGCTCCCACCAGGCTCACAAACAGCAGACAGATTTTCCTGTTTACCCTGAGACACTGGTTTCTTTATGCCCAACAAAGCAACAAGACATTATTCTCTTCCCTTGGAAATTATATCAATAAATGACAGGGTTTTTTTTAGCAAGGATTTTCCATTGATGCAGTGGGGTAAGTGGTAGAAAAAATCATCCAGGTATCTTTGTGAGAATGTTTAATTAAACTTCTGTGGAGTCACAGGTGAGCAGTGAGGATTTGGCTGGTTGAATAAAAACGATTATCTTCCTAATTTTTATTATAAATTTATTTCTCTTACAGTGTTGTGAGACACTAGTTTTATTATGCACCCATAGGATGAATACTCATAGGGAATATGATCTTCGTAATTTAACCTTAAGTTTTCAGCAATATTCCTTGGTCTTTTATGTAGGTAGGCTAGGTCCAATTGTACTTTGCTTTTTTTTTTTTTTAACAACACAGTCAAAACACATATTCTCAGCTTCCTGATGGCACTGACCTCACCAAAAGGAAAAAGTCACCTCCAGGTGCAGAAGAAAGAAATCACAAGATTAAGTTCAAATTGCAGGGAGGATGACAAGTGCCTTTCCTCATTTCAGATGGAGAGAGTGCAAGAGGAAATGGGCTTATGTTAAGTGAGGAACAAGAAGAACCTCTTCCTCTCTCGAACAGGTTGCTGCACCAGATTGTGCAGTCTCCCTCTTCCTGGAGACCTTCCGGTGCAGGAAGAGACACATCTGATAGGCACAATGACATTCCAGAATTATTCCCAGATGCCACCAATGAGCTTCCAAGAGAATGGTGAATCAGCAAGACCAGTGTGTTCATTTCGGATACTGACCCAAGTCACCTCTCTGCTTTGTCCTCAGTTCAGGTTACTTACTGGAGATAGGTTATTCACAGGTATTCACTATCTCTGTTAAACTGAGACAGAGAAACAGCATATAGTTTATTTCCTTTGGCTTGTACTCCTGTTTGAATTCCATAAAACCAATTATAATATCTTTTGGCTATATTTTCACATCTTTTTTTTTAGATGTGTGTGTTCATAGGCTAAAATAAAGATCACTAGAGATTCAAAAACAAACAACAACAAAAAAAACACAAAGATGATTATTGGGTGTGAAATGAGGGAGAACCAGAGCTAGGTCACTCAATAATCGAGTTCAGCTGGTCTCCCTGTGCTAAAGGCAAAGGGGACCATTTACTTGTTATTTGAAGAGATTCTTGCATTATAAGAAATGTCCAAAGAAGACTGGGTTTAGGATAGCTAGACTTAGCAAATAAAAATCCAAGGTGCCCAGTTAAATTTGTATTGCAGATAAATAAGGCATCATTTTTAGTTTAAGTTTATCCCAGGCAATATGTGGGACATACTTACATTAAAAAATGATTCACTGGTCCCCTAAAATTCAAACTTAACTAGCCGTCCTATATTTAATGTAACAATCCCCATTAGATGAGAGGCTGGGGGGCTCAGGACCCTGCAGTAGCAGTTAGTTCGCATGCCCACCGCACTTGGACTTAAGAACCTTTTTCTTTAACAGTGTGAAGTTCATGTTGAACTGCAGTGCACCAGGACCCAAATTCTTCCATCTGGGATCATACTCTGTGATCCAGCCCAGTGTAATATGCCAAGCTGGGGGACAGTGCATGTGGTTGGCAGATCCTATAGGAACTCAAGCCAAGAGGAATCATGGTTACTAGGGCCTCTGGATTAGGAGGATCCATCATTGGATGCTGTCGGTGTAAACCAGTGTTGGGAAGACGGATGAAGGAAAGGGAGCCTTTGAAGATGATTCTGATTTCTACTCTGTGAAGCAAAGGTTGGAGGACAATGTTTTCAGAGGTCCAGAATGCAGGATGATTGACTGGGAAGATGGAAAAGGCCCAAGGGACAAAACAACCCCTCTCTTCCTCCTCAGCAGTCTAAAGAACAACTCCACCTAAACATCCTTCCCTGAATACCTAAAGGTCTCACACGCAACATGCTTGCTCAACACTTAATTCATTCCCTTTTCCTAAGGCCTGTCCTCCATTAAGTCTTGCCTCAATTACAGGCCACAGACTACAACAGCCTAGGCTTGCAGCTTCCAGCATCCCCAAATCACCTTTCCCTTCATCAGTTATATGCCACAGCCTTCTGAGGCTGCCCCTTAGGTCCCATCCCCTACCTCTTCCTTAGTTCAAGTAGTCATCATGAGCCATTCCCTCCCCCCTATCCAACCAGCTATTTCCTTTTTATTTCCTCTTCTCATTGTTATAGGAGACAGCTTTCTAAAATACAATTATTTT
Organism: Lasiurus cinereus; assembly: GCA_011751065.1. NCBI lineage: Eukaryota > Metazoa > Chordata > Mammalia > Chiroptera > Vespertilionidae > Lasiurus > Lasiurus cinereus. Next base: position 47,182,712 of record JAAGEH010000226.1, read on the forward strand.
AAAAAAATATTTTTATTGATTACAGAGGAAGGGAGAAGGAGAAAGATAGAAACATCAATGATGAGAGAGAATCATTGATCGGCTGCCTCCTGCACGCCCCACAACTGGGGACAGAGCCTGCAACCCAGGCATGTGCCATGATGGGGAATCAAACTGTGACCTCCTGGTTCACAGGTTGATGCTCAGCCACTGAGCCAAGCTGGCCGGGCTAAAATGCAATTTTGAGAGTACATCTCCAGTTCTTAAAAACATAAGCAGCTTTCCAAGCCTAGAGGATAAAATTCACATGGCCTCTGAGCAGGCACCTGGGTTCTTCAAAGTTTGGGGCACTGGTCATTGTTTCCAGCCTCTTGACTGATGGTCACTTTCCCCAGCGACAGATGGCTAGTTGTTTGCCCTCTGATGCTCTTCCCCATCAAGATGATTTTGCACAGATTGTTCCTTTACCTGGAATGTCCTGTATACCTTGCTTTTATCTGGCAAGTTTGTCCTTCTAAACCATTTTTAGTATAAGTTTTTAGTGGGGAATCTTTTTTTCTGCCAAGGACCATTTGGACATTTATACTATCATTCACAGGCCATACAAAATTATCAACTTAAAAAGTAAGTAGTATGCAATATTGGGTCAAATATTTAATTTGGTCAAAGCCCTAATGACTTTGCAGGGCCAGAGCAAATGATTTCTTGGGTTTTATATGGCAGGCCGGACATTCCCCACCCCTGCCCTAGAGCCTGCTCAAGTAGTGTGCCTGCTTCCCGTAAACTGCTTGCTTCTTCTTTGCTCAGAGCACACTATACCTGCCTTCACTGTGAGGCTTGCCACTTTGAACTGAGTGTGGCAGTGACATGTTATCTCCTTCAGAGGAGTATGAGCATGGGGGCAGGGACTACTTGCTTTAGTCACCTGTGAATCTCTGAAATTTTGCACAAGTAGGGACTATTCTGACTAGAATAATTATAACAGTAATAATTATTATGGTAAATACTGGCCAAGAGTTCATGTACCAGGAAATTTCCTAAACCCTTTATCTACTCTAGTTCTAATCGGGACAGCAACCCTATGAAACCAGTATTATTATCTCCAGTTGATAGAAGGAGAAATTAAGGCAAAATTATGAAGGGCTGGCCAAAGCACCATGGCTAATAAACTGGTGGTTTCAAGTCAACTGCAAAGTAGACATACCTGAGAAACCTAAAAATACCGATGCTCACACACACTCAAGAACCACTGCATCAGACTCTTTGGTGGCTTGAAACCTGAAGGATCTTATTAAAACTCCCCAGATGATTCAAATGTGCAGCCAGCTTTGGGAATCACTGATCTATTTGCTTCATCCTACGAAACTTCAACCAATGTTGGGAGGAAGGGAGACAAGCCAGAGAATTTGGGGAGAAAAAAAAAAGACTCAGACTCAGGCAGCTGAAAGTTTCGTAACTCTACAGCTACGCCCCCTAGTTTCCCATCAAGTATTAGACTCATGCAGATGAGCCGAGTGCCAGGCCCACCTTCCGGAGCATTGCAGATAGACTCAGGGTTGTTTCATTAGCACATCTATGGCTTGAGATCAGGAGAAGGGTGATGGCAACCTGGCAATGCACTCCGCTAGGCAATAAGAGGGTGTCCCTGGCTGAATCAGACAGTTCTGAGCACATGCACTATGATTCCATCTAATCTCAAAGGCAGAACCGGTCCTGTTCCTCTCTGTGCACCAGCTGCTTCTCTGCAAAGAAGCCATCCTTGGCCAAAATTAGAGTGTGCAGTGCACTAACCACTTTCTCTGCAGGTAAGAAGTGTCAGAGGCAGAATTCTACCTTAAAAATGTTCATTTGAGGAGTGGCTGACAAGCATTCGGTTATGTGACATTAGTGCTAGCTGCTTGCCAGAAAAGAAATAAGAACAGAAACCAAAAAATTAGGTGCAGAAATAGTGAGGACTTGATCCAACATAGGAAAAGAAGGCAGATATACAAACCTGGAAAGGTGAGTTACTGTGTATTAGCTGAAATCAAATGTGGGGCAATGATAGGGGTTCATAAAGTGAAGGAGAGATCATGTCTGACCCAGAAAATGAGGGGTTACCACTGGATCCCAATGAGAAAAGACATGGATTCCCTATGGCTGAATAAAAACCATGCTTGTTTCTTTAAGGGTTAGTCTGTCAAGATGGTCATCATGGTGAATGAAGATGCCATTTAATATAGTCTATGCAGTCATGAGATCCTGGCTCAGTCCCTTATGTGCCCTGTCAATTTGGGCAGACTCAAACTCACTGAGCTTCCATTTCCTCAGATGTAAAATAGTCTTAATAACTATGGTTTCCTCATATGGTTGTGGGGAAGATGAAATAAGGAACTCAAATTAACATAAATAATAGCAAACACTTATAGAAGATGTGTGTGCGTGGTGGTGGTGGGGGCGTAATCTATTAATTTAATCCTTACAACAACCCTTGTAAGTAGGGACTATTATCATGTCCATTTTATAGATGAGAAAACTGAAGAGCAGATAAATTAGGTGACTTCTTTAGGTCATACAGGTAATAAGCTGTCAAGTCAGATTTTGAACCAAGGCCATCTGGCACCAGTCTAAGCTCCCAACCAATGTTCTATGCTCAAAATTCTCTACATGATTATCAGACAAAATGAGGACAAATGTCAGATGCAAGATAAATGGAAATGCCAAAATCCTTAAGTTATAGCTTTCAAAGGAGGGGTCCTCTGATCATCAGTAGGCAGAAGTGCGATTTGACTTATACTCACTTTTTATCACCTTCTCTCCTTTTCTGTGCACACTCTGGCTAGATGGAGAAGACAGAAACAGAAAACCCATTTGGATGTCTCTAGACCACCAGTGTCCCCTGACACAGCAGGCAGAGAGGACAGGAACACACAGTGGTATCATTTCTCATCTAACCACATCTCTCTACTCAACTGGGGCTTCCCAAGGGCAACTCACCTGATTTCTCAGATTCCCAAGCCCCAGCAGTTTTGAAACCCTGAATTTTATCTGGGTTGACAATCAATAAAGCTTTTCAGAATAGAGAATAGCTCTTATTCTGGAGAGTTCTAAGTGCTGGTGAGCAAAGCTGAAACATGGGGTGAAATTAATGTCTTTAAACTACTAACATCTCCCAGAGTTTGTCCATTTCCTATGCCATTGGCTGCTTCAGCCAGTCTGGCACAAAATCAACCTTTGTTTTTAAACTGCCATCTTCCTGCAATGTTATCTTCATCCTTATTTTTAAGGAATGAATTAAATTACATTATTGTGAACAAAGATATCTGAACCTTCACATTTCAAGTATCAATTTATACATCTTTGCTTTAGTAGTTCCTCATTGTTTCCCACCAAGCCCAGTATTTGCCTATTCAGTCACCTTTTTAAGAAATAAAATATTCCTTCAAATCTACTGTCCTAACAAAGGTATGCACTGGTGAAAAAAAACAAGCTGAGGACCGCATGAGCATCCTATGGCATCTGAATGGAGATTAGATGGAGAGTGAGTCAGTCTCCCCAGATGTCTCTCTGTCACTGAAGGGGCAGGAGATGCTCCCTAGGATCCTGTTTTGACTCCAATAATCAGAATCTGTCAGTATCTCTCATCTACATCCACCACTACGCTTCGTTGAGAGAACCAGTAGTCTTTCTAGCAGCAGAGGTGTGGAAATGATTGATTAAATCATGTATTTAAACATAAATGCAAGAAAGATACACTTAAAAAAAAACTAAAAAAGGGAAAAACTGGACCCTAACCTTTTCCATGACATTAATAGTTTAAACTACATTATAGAGGTGAGAAATCTATTACATAGATTTCATTAAGGTTAGCCACTAATTGATTCCTCAGAGATCCTGAAAAAGGAGCCACACTCTCAGTGGCAGAGTAAAAGAAAGGATCCACCTGCCATCACAAGCCCTGACCCACTCCTTGCTTTCCCATGAGCACAAAGCACTCCTTCAAAATCCAGTTTCTTTACGAAAGTGTTCTTGTAAACACTCCTTCCCCAACTAGGCTGAGTTAGGGAATGGTGGTGATGTTGAGAACTATGATCACAAAGCTTGGAGTGTGATAAATTCATTAGAGCCTGGCCAGCCTATCTCACATTGTGTGGCCTTAGGCACATTGTGTAACCTCAGCCTGGGACTCCTCCCAAGGACATAGGAACTGGTGCTTAGCATCTGTTCCCCCTTCCGCTAGCCAGCCTTCCTGAACTACAATGTCATTTTCCTGCCTCCTTTGCTTGCTATGGTATAAGGCATCATTTACATATAGCTAATAAGAGACTCTTAAATTAGATTTAGCGGATCAAAGTGGAGGCTATGCTTCTGATTTTTCTGCCTTTTCTTCTAGCAATCACTGAAGGATTAAAAAAAAAAAGAACCTATAGTATTTAGTGACTAGGATCATAAAGTTGAGAGGCAGGGTACTGGGTGCTTATCCCAGAATGCAACAGTTCCAGTGGCAGCTTCTTGATTCCCTACCTTCTTGATTGAGACAGGTCAGTCTTACTGTGTAGCCTGGGAGTCTTTCCTGGAGACCCAGCCTGTTCCTCCCAATGACTTTGTAAGCAACCAGTTCCTACATTAAAACCCACTCTCTCTTTTAAATGATAGAATGGTTTCTATTTTCTGCAGTTGAGCTCAGACAGATATAACTCTCCATCTTTCAGAGTGGGTGTGAGAACTAAATGATGAAGGGAAGGCAGTTGAGCATAGCAGTTAAGAACATAAGCCTTGGGCTTAAACACTGGTCCTGCCTCTTACTCACTTTGTGATAATGGTAAATTCCTAATCTCCAGTTCCTACATGATGGGGTTATTATGGATTATAAGAGTAATTCGTGTAGAATGCTTTCCATAGTCCCTCATCCCTAGTAGAAATCCAATAAATATTAGGAAAGTCAAGTTCAGATCCTGGCTCTGAACTTGACTTTTTTGGCCCAAGTTCCCTTAAGACCCTTGGTATACTTCTATTTCAGCACTTATCATATTGTATTGATTAGCCCTCTGTAAACACAAACCTAGGGAACAGTCTGTAATGTGGGAATAAAGACTATAGGAAGATCCCAAATTTCAATCAAGGTGACTCAGGAGTAACCTTAAAGAAGGAGAACTTAAAAGTGACTGTAATTAAGTAGAAACATTGTACTCTGATATAGAGATGCAGTGTGAACAGGTGGTCAGGTGTGAAATAAAGCAAAAAGCAGAAGTTTGCCAGGCCTGTCCATGGGCTCTCAAGGGTAAGAAAATCTTGGCTGAGCAAGTGTAAGGTCATCCCTGCTTCGGCAAGAGTCTATCAAGCATGTAGGCAAAGCAACACTTCTGAAGTCTATCCTGATGCCATAATCTGGTTTCTCATTTTGTTATCTATACAGATCCAATGTGCTGGTCAGACCAGTCAACTTGACAGTTTAATTCATCATTGTAAATTAATAGATTGTCACCCTGATTATTATAATTTTGTTTTCCATGTACTTGCCTCCTGGAGGATAATAAGGCACTGATTTGCTGATTTGAGCTTTCCATTTGGTTTTAGAGATGTAGTCCTCATTGTACTTTCATGGGCTCTAATTGGGTTTGTATTAATAGACAGAAGTCATAATGAGCTCGGGCAATTCAAGTCCACCTCTGGGAGACAATCCCTTTGCCATGGGCCATCACAATCCAGTTTATGAGTTCACTGGGCTGAGAGCCAGGCTTCTGTTCAGGCAAATTCACCAAGCTAAATGCTAACTGCTTCCAGTGCCCTGTGTAACCAGCTACAACATTCAAACTTGAGCATTCAAACTGTTATGAAATAATCTGCTTTCATGTCTATGAGCTCTTGGTGTGCCATGGCTAGGCCTTAGTCAGATTTTACTTCCAAATGCCCAGATGAATGCGAGGCACATACATACCATTTGATAAATAACTGATAAGTGCTTGACAAGTAATAAATATTTGATTATAAGTCCATAAACAAATAGATGTGTCCTTCGATAGAGGAGTTTTTTAAAAAAAAAACTATATAAAGACAGAGAAAAAGAAAACAATTCCACAGAAACTCCAAGAAGAAGAGAACCATGGGATGAATTATTCTATGGTGAGTCTTCTAAAATACTCAACACTTAGCTATTGATATTCCAACATTTCTAGGTAGTATTTTATATAAAGTTCATATCATGGGTGCTCATATTACTTTTCTATTGCTGTCTAACAAATTACCACAGATGCTGAGGTTTAAAACAGCAACCACCTATTATCTTGCACTTTGCATAGGTCAGAAGTCTTAGCGGGGGGGAGGCTCAGTTGGGTTCTTTACTTGGGGAAACATGTCCGTATGTCACAAATAATTCACTTTTGGGAGACACTGAAGATTATACTAGAGACCTAGCTGATTATGGAACTAGAATATCAGATTTTGTATGGTTCTACTTCACACTAGGTTCTTTGAAAGGGGTCTGGTGTCTGCTCACTCAAAAAAGAACATGTTTCTATAATCCTTCTAGCAAATACTAAAGTTTCAGGGAAATTTGGGGGAGAGTGGGTGAGGGTACCAGTAATGGATAAATCTAAGGCTGGATCCATGCTCCAGGCTTCTATTGAAGCCCCTTAAAAACAGAAATGCTTACCTCAACTCTTAGGGTCAACCTAATCAATTTGCCAACTTATAATGGAAACAACTGGCCAAATGGTGATAGATTATAAATTTCTTGAAGGTGAGGCTGTCTCATTTATCTCTCTATCCCCAGGGTCAGGCATGGAGTCTGTCCTACATTTAGCACACTGTATGCTTGATAAGTTGAGAGTTTTTTTAAATATATTTTATTAATTTTTTACAGAGAGGAAAAGAGAGGGAGAGTCAGAAATATCGTTGAGAGAGAAACATCAATCAGATGCCTCCTGCATGTCCCCTACTGGGGATGTGCCCACAACCAATGTACATGCCCTTGACCAGAACCTGGGACCTTTCAGTCCACAGGCCAATGCTCTATCCACTGAGCCAAAGCAGTTTTGGCTAAGTTGAGAGTTTTTTTAAAAAGAGTAACATAGTAGCAAAATACATGGCTACGTAAAAAATGACCAATACTTAGAAAATTTCACTGATTCATAATTTAGTTGCAAAGATTGAAAAAATTCTAATGCAACTTCTTTTCCTCCTGAACTTTCTTTTCTTTTTGCTTTAAAATAATGTCCACCTAAAATCCTAGAAGATTCTTTTTTTTTTCTTGGTTAGCAAATAAATGCAAAACTGAAACACCTCTTTGATAGCTAAAAAAATAGCTCGAGGAAAAGGCGAAACTCAGGCTCTAAATAAAGAAACATCCCCAATACCCCAATAGGCCAATGGGATTTCCTACTGTTTTGTTTTGGGTTTTTTTCCTAGACTTTTAAAACAACATATAACCTAGTAAAGATTTTGACAAAGATCTAGACATACCAACAGGGAAACTTAAGAGATTTCATGCTGAGTCTATGATAGGGTAATTTCAATGTCATAGGAAGAACTAGTTTACAGAGCAGGAAGGAAAACAATCTGTGATCTGCCAATAGACATAAGTTCAGCTTTTGGCCTGAACTAAATTGTTAAAAGAAGTTAGATACAGGAAGGGCCCATCAGCCCCAGTTCCCATTACCATTTGCCGGTCCACATTAGTACAACCCAAGCCCTCCTCTGAAGAGGAGGGAAGGGACAATGATAAATAATCTGTTGGCAGGTTCATGCAGTTGTACCGTACTCTGCAAGTGGAACTATTTCATAGTCTTTGATTAAAAACAAACAGGCCTAAGACTTAGAGAATGTAACATTATTGGGAAAATAAATTCTCTGTGTTAAAAAGGAGCATGATTTCTTCTCTTGGTCCATGGAACTAGAAAGTCCCATGGGAATAGTGTTCATCGCAAAGTTCTTTCAATTACACTGTGCACGTGAGGGGGCCCAAGAAGAGGGAAGACCCTTGTCAGGTTTGGTTTGTTCTTAATAGAATGATGATCCCTCTAAAGGTACTGCAACCCAATGCCTCCAGAAAGTTGTTTTACTTCCTATGAATCATTAGTATCTGTCAATAATTCCTGCTAACCAGACCAGCTGGAGCTAAAATACATCTTTTCTCTCCACTAAGGTAAAATGATCTGTTCTCCTTGACTCAATAGCTTATCCCACACTGCAGCATACCTTTCCGCTGGGGCTTCTGGAAGAGACTGCTTGCACAGCTATTTTGTGTCAAGACTGCTCAGTAATCAGTATGTAAATATTGATTTATGCAAAGACACTCATCTTGCCGAGCAAAGGGGAATAAAGAACAATTAGCTTATTTTGAAATCCTTCTGTTTTACAAAGAAGATCGAAGACAAATACAAGCAGGCACCTAGACTTGTAAAACAAAGCATGATGCTTCTCTTTCGCTTCTGATTCTTACTATGCCTGCCATATGGTAGCAAGTTGGCATAACTTAAATACCAAAGGCCTTGTTTTGAAGTTTCGCCATATCTGGTTTCTCAGTGTAGGTGTCCAACTCACCAACAGATGGTACCCAGCATTTTACCCATTAAACTTTATGGTCTCCATAACCACTTAATAACAAGATTGGACCAGATAAAATCAGGGAGCCAGCTTTTCAATTGCAAAGTGAATTTATGGATGAAAAGACGCTGAAATTATCCCATAAACATAGAACCATAAGCAATATTCTTCAGTCAGTTTAGAAGCATAGAACATTTGGAGGAAAGGAGCCGTATGGACACTGTCAGTTGAAATTGAGAATGCAGAAACACACCATTTAAAATTATTGATAACCATCCTTTCAAGTGAAAAATACTCTTGTTACCCTTGGTTTGGCATCAATCATTCATTCAATAATTGTTTACAGAGCCCCTATTATCTGCCAAGTACTTTTCTAGGCATGAGGAGTTCATATGTGACAAAATAAATTCCCTAATAAAGCTTATATTTTCTGACTTCTATGTTTCTACCATCAACCATAACTGCATAACTGGGTTCCTACAGGAGTAAGAAAGCCACCGGTTAGGCCCAATGAACTCAGAAAAATAAATACCCTGTTATAAAAAAAAAATTAATGTGGTCTTTTACAATGAGATGGGTTGATTTTTAAAAAAATATATTTTATTGATTTTTACAGAGATGAAGGGAGAGGAATAGAGAGTCAGAAACATTGATGAGAGAGAGACATAAATCAGCTGCCTCCTGCACGCCCCCCACTGGGGATGTTCCCGCAACCAAGGTATATGCCCCTGACCGGAATCAAACCTGGAACCCTTCAGTCCACAGACTGACGCTCTATCCACTGAGCCAAACCGGTTCTGGCTGGGTTGATGTTTATCACTCTATTTTTGGCTTCCCAAGCAATACAGATTGTTGGAATTCAATCTAAACTACAAAACTCTATTTTGTTGAATGTTGGTGTGATCAACAGATGAATATATTACTCATCAAAGCATTTTCCAATAAAATTTTGGAAATCTATTTTATTGAGAAAACAGAAACCAAAAGAGAACTTCCACAAGTTCCTCCAACAATTCACCCATTACCTGCAGTGGTGCATTCACCGTTTACTAAGTAGCACTTTTCCAAGCCAAGTCTTTCATTTGTGCCAGGATCTTCCTCCCCCTCCTACCTATTCAAGGACAGTGCTCCAGCAGTTCTCTCCTAGTATCATCATTGAATCTTCCCACTTCGCTGTGTCATTCACATTACTGCACAAATGTGCTAAAATTTTTCCCTACTTAATATAAGTCTGTTGACCCCACATTTCTGCTGACTTGCACACATTTGTTTGCTCCCTCTTATATATATGTCTAATTCCCATCTTCCCATTTCTTTACTCATTTTACCCAGGTTTCCACCTCATCCACTCAACCACTACAAGTCTTGTCATCAATGACCTTCTCACTGCTTCATTCATTCATTCATTCATTCAATTAAGTATATTGGGATAACATTGGTTAATAAAATTATACAGGTTTCTACAACACATCATCTGTATATTGTATTCATCACCCCAAGTCAAATCTTCTTCTGTCACTATTTATTCCCCCTTTACCTTCTTCTACCTTGCCCCACACTCCCATTCCTTTAGTAATACTGTTATCTGTGTCCAAGTGTTTTTTTCTTAATATCTTTACCTTTTTCATCCAGCTCCCAACTCTTTCCCCTCTAACAGTTGTCAGTCTGTTCTTTGAATCTATGAGTTGGTTCATATTTTGTTTGTTAGTTTATTTTGTTCATTAGATTCCATATATAAGGGAAATCATATGGTAATTGTCTTTCAATCACTGGCTTTCTTCTCTTAACAAAATATTCTCTAGGTCCATCCATGCTGTCACAAAAGGAATGATTACATTCTTTTTACAGCTGAGTAGTATTTCATTATATAAATGTACCACTCACCTATTGATGGGTATATCAGCTGCTTTTGAAACTTAACCTTAAACCCAAAATTGAACTTCCCCTTGAAACCTTCTCCTCTTAATGTCTTCTCCATCTCAATTAATGGCAATTCCACTCTTTCAGTTATTCAGGCCAAAAATCTTGGTATCATTCTTGATTTCTCTCTTTTTTCTCATCCTAAATCTAATGTATCAGCCAATGGTGTTAATGCTCTACTTTAATCCTGGCACAAAATCTGTCCAGAATTTGATCCTTTCTCGCTGCTTCTTGACCAGGCCACCATCATCACTCACCTGAATCTTGACACCAGTGACGTGAACATTCCTTTCCCATCCTACATTCTGTCTCAACAGTTCCATTAGCTCTAACACAAGGCACAGTGGACATGATTAAGACTTTCGCAACATTTCTATGGATATTATCATAATTAATTACTCTACCACTTTCATGCTCATAGGTGCCAAGAGAAGACAAAGTACTCTGTTTGGAACCTACAGTTACCCCAGGCAGATATATTTACACATGGTAGTTCTGATTCTCATTGCCTTTGGTTATCTTATTGATGTAATCTGCAGGGCACAACGTATGCCTTGCATGTCTGTACTGTTCAGAGGTGTATGACTGAGGGTGTTCCAAGCCAAGCTGTGATGCCAGGAGGCACTCTGCTTATTTACCCAGAGGAGATGGAACCTTTCTCGTAGCATAAATAGGTTTCCTGCTCATCATGTTTTCCATGAATTGGGTTCTCTACACTTGGAATGTGTGTGCCTCTTCTAATTGGTCTGCTCAAACCAGGAACCTTTCAAAATCTGCTTAAAGACAGTGAGTAGGCCAAGAGCGGGTCTGGCTATAAGTGTGCACATAGGAATCCCCCCCTGAGTTAAGAGTTTACCATCCTCCTCCCCATAACACCATGTGGGCTGCTTCTAGTTTCTTTGTGAGCTTAGAAACCAGGCAACCTAACTTATTTGAATTTTGTACATGGTAAAAGTAAACAGAGTTTTATAAAGACTCTCAAAATGCTGTTATATGAGTGCCTGCGATTTAGAATATTAATCTTCTGGTATCTATTTGGCTGCTCCAAAGTCCTTGTGGCTTTGGATCTTGGTTCTGTTCTGGACATCTGAGTATAGTACTTCCAGACAAATGTAAGTTGGAGCGATTACAATCATATACAGGTATAGATTACCAGAAAGTGCTCTATTAATCTCTTATGATGACTACATGAATATTTTTTCAGGATACTTACATTAGAGCAATTCTTTCTGTAAAGACAATTTACTTAAACCCTACAATAAAAATGTGTTTGAAATCCTTCTAATCCTATTTCCTAATATTCTCATTCAGCATTTGAAACTGTCTCTTAGTGTCTGCAGTTTCATTCTAACGTGGGCTCAGATAGTGATCCATTCCTATCACCTCATTAATTATCACACTATCCCATGAGATGAGGGAAAAGCCATCTGCTCCCAACTCTTAATGTAGAAAATTGGGGACAGATAAACACATATATAAATCATGAGATACTGGAGCATTTAATGAGTCAGTAGGAATATAAAAACGTTTTTACATAAGTGTGTAGAAATTAAAATGTAACAATGACCATCCAGTGAATCCATAAGATTCTTGGACAAGCAATTCCCCAACCCCACTCTGGACTAGTTAGGTTTAGGTTAGAAGGAGAAGAAAGCAACTCACAGCACATCACAAAATACTTAATATTATTTTTTTTTAAATGGTTAAAAATCTCTTTAAACCTCTATAACCCAACTCTAGAACTCTAAATATTTTAATGGGAAGCCCCATGCTGATAATATTTTTAAAACAACATTTTCAATTACAAAAGGTTTGTCCAGTGATCCACATTTGCAAGAAACTGAACTGAAATGGTGGTATGGTGCTCTAAGCACTGTTTTACTAAAAATAATGAACTGAAAGGCTGTACTGGGGCTGCTGAGAAGAAGGAAGCATCGCTCAGTGGTGGTGTGCAGTGGAGATGCCGATCTAAGGTGACTATGTACTGAACGTCACTGGCAATACCATGTTCCCAGGGCCACAGTGAAGTGAGATAGAGTTGGATTAATTTTTAGCACAGTTTATGATTATCCACCAGTAAAGCATGTGGAGATATTTCCAGGACATCCAAATTTTTCCTCCTGAAGCACAACACTATCTTGTCCTGTTCTATTTATTTTCCTTAAGTGTGTGTGACTTGCAGAGCACTAATGTGCCAAAACATATGTTTCCTAAGCCTGTTATCACATCTCACCTTCACTTACGACTTTCAAGGTCAGAGCTATTCGAGGCTATCCACTTAATTGGTCTTAAAATAAAAGGCAGCAGAAAACAGCTGATTTGTCATCGCCCTTCAAAGGAAGCATCAAAAGAGCAGCCTGGCACATCTGAACCATTTAAAATAAATCAGCCTCTTGTCCAGAGCCACAGTGCTCGTCCACCATGCCACCAGTGACTGTGCAGCTGAAGCAAGCTAGAAGCGCGGGAGAGGATATTTCCTGAGTGCCCTGGAAACCACTGGAGCTTGAATCAATTGTGCATTTTTGGTACAAAGCATGATTGCTTGGATAAGTCCTCTTTACCCTGGGAGTGTGCTCATTAATCAGGTGTGCACAATGACTGTTCACGCTAGACAATGACGAAGTAGATCATTACCGGTATTATTATTTACTGTGTGTAGCACCACTTATGAAGCTTTGTTCAAGATGGATGCAAATGTTCTCAGGGCCTGGCGAGGGAGCAGCTACACTGAGGGAGAGAGGTGGGTGGGCAGGAGTGGCCCACAACCAAGATGTGTAAAGCTAAGTGCCAAGGTCCAGGAAGCAAAATGAGCAAAGTTCACATCTGGAAGTGATCTGGCTTCTACTAGAGAAAGCCCTTAGCTGTCCTGATCCCCATACTTGCAACCTGAGAGGATTAGAGAATTTCTAATGACTCCTATTTCTTAAATCAGAAATCTGTTGCCTGCCATTTGACTTGAATACATAAGCCATACATCTTATGACTGATTCAAGCCCAAACTTTTTGTTTTGAACACTCATTACCACCATTATCAACATCTTTTAAAAAATTGATTTAGAGAGAGGAGGAAGAAAGGAGAATGGGAGGGAAAAGGAAAGGGAAGAAGAAAAGCAGGGAGAAGGGGGAGAGATAGACAGACAGACATCTATGTGAACAGACATTGATGTGAAAGAGATACATCAACTGGTTGCCTCCCGTATGCACCCCGACCAGGGACTGAACCCACAACATAGGTGTGTGCTCTGACTGAGAATCGAACTGCCCATCTTCTAGTGCACAGGACAATGCTCCAACCAACTGAGCTACACAGGGTAGGGCCAATATCAACATCTTGAAGTCCCTTTGCCCTTTTACCCATGAACCAAGCACCAAACACTGCAAATGGGACTGGTTAGTCCCTGAGTCAAGGGTATGATTGAACCTAAGGCAGGAAATACAGAAGCTTGCAAACCAACGTTAAGGCACATGACAAACTAAGACTAAATATTGATGATGTATGTAAGAAAAGAGTAGGGCAGTGACAGGGGGACCCCAGAGAATTTCATGGTTGAGTGAGGTTCAGTTTCATAGATAGGGAAATTGCTTCTCTCTTAATCCTGTATAAGAATAGCGGAAAGCAGGTCCAAGTCCAAGTCCGAACACTGAGGATTAGTCTGTTAGTTAGGGATTAGTGGGGAAACTGTACCTTCATATGGGAGGCACAGACAGGCAGTGAGATAGGAGAAAAACCAGCCACAGGAGACACAGGACCAGGGAGAGCAGGCTAGTGGCACAGGCAAGGGACTCAGAGGACAAGTGACCAGGAGTAGAGCAACTTTGGGTAGGTGGTTGGGCTCATCCTCTGTTAAGCACTTTTCTTGAGCAATCTAATTAAAATTCACAGCCTCTCTATGAGGGAAATTCTATTATTTTTCTTAATTTATAAACAAGCAAACATAAGCCCAGAGAGGTTAAGTAACTTGCCCAAGATCACATAGTGAGGAGGGTCACACTCTAGCCCAAGCTTAAATAACAATTCTATTGTGTCACATCTCAACCATCATACTCCTTCTTAGAAAGTTAAATCACAGGTTCTTGGAACATACCAGTGCTCATTGCCTATCAACATCAATTTGATTGCTATCAGGTAGCAGGTAAAATGAAGTGGACTCAGCCTACATGAGTGGTTAGGGCAACAGATAACAGGTTAAGTGGGAGGAACAGAGCTGCTTGGGGTAAAACCTGTATTTCTACATGCTTGCCCATCTCAGTGTCCATCAAGCAGCAAAAGAGAAAGCAGGTTACAGAGCACCAGAGACTCACTTGGCCCTTTCCAAGAAGGTCCTATAGATGGGTAAGAAGCCCGCAAGCCCATCCAAAGAAACTATCACCTTTAACTGGAAAAGAAGTCTGAAAGAGGCAAGTTCCGGGCTTTATTACCCGACCACTTTTTTATCGCCTATTCCAGTGGTCGGCAAACTCATTAGTCAACAGAGCCAAATATCAACAGTACAACGATTGAAATTTCTTTTGAGAGCCAAATTTTTTAAACTTAAACTTCTTCTAATGCCACTTCTTCAAAATAGACTCGCCTAGACCGTGGTATTTTGTGGAAGAGCCACACTCAAGGGGCCAAAGAACCAATTGTGGCTTGCGAGCTGCAGTTTGCCAATCACAGGTCTAGTCCATAATTACAGACATACACTTGTTTCCTTCCCATGAACAAAGAAGCACAGAGTTGTTGGAGCTGGAGGGGGGATATCCTGAAGCTAAACTAGCCCCTTCATTTATAAAGAAAGGACACTTTGGGCAAAGTATTTGGACCAGGTTTACACAGCCAGTGTGGGGGATAAAAGGGACTCATCTCCTCAGGCCTGGTTCCTGCAATGCAGGACTCCAAGGACATCCTTTAGAGCTGTAGACATGGCATTAATATGGCTGGTGCCCAGACCGTCTCCAAACACACCAGCTTTTCTAGCACAAGAACCGTGTGTGTATCCCTTGGTTTACAAATTCAATCCATCATATAAAGGAAACTAACGTAATTGAAATGCAGCTTCGGTTTTCTTGCTGAGGTTTTGCTTCTCTCTGATTTCATACCTCCCTGTTTCATCTACATTTCTTTTCCACCTGATGACAAGCTTATCAGGAACCAAGGATGAGGTTCAGGGAGCATATCATGCTTTGATCTGCACCTTCCTTACCCTGCAATCAATCTGTGTCACAGCCAGAGAGCAAGACAAGCCTTGGAAGGTGTTGGCATCTGAGGACTCCGCAGAAATCTATCCTGGCCGGTTACCTAACTGGTCATAGATATAATGAGTTCTTGGGGAGGAAGTCCAAATAGTCTAGTATAAAAGTGAGAAGTGGAGGGTAAGAAGAAGGCCACCACCAGTCCTTAGGGCACTTTTGTTGAATGAAGAAGAGGCACCTCTTTCCCTGGGCAGCCACAGTCTCCCCCAAACCACACAGCTTGTCCAGCAGAGAAATGCCTGCATTTCTGACCCTATTCATCCCTTGATCAGATAAACAACTAGTGACCTAGCAAGGCTTACAGGGCAGCTCTGGTAAGAGGAAGAAGAGAAAAAAGAAATCTCAACATGATATTAAAAAATGTACCTCAGGTCACAATTCATTGGTGCGTCAAGAAATTACTTTAAGGGGTTAAAACTAGTATTCTGTTTTAAATCCTCACCCAGCAACATGTTTTTATTTCTTCTTAGAGAGAGGAAGGAAAAGAGAGAGAGAAACATTTATCAGTCGCCTCCCACATGCCTAAACTGGGGATCCAACCTTCAAACTAAATATATGCCATGAGCAGGAATCAAACCCTGAACCTTTTGGATTATGGGATGACATTCCAACCAGCTAGGGTGAAACTAGTTTTCTTAATAGAATAGAAAATATAAGACATAAGAATTAGACTTTATCTTTATATATATATGTAAACATGTGCATATCTGTGTGCATGCATGTGCATGTATATACTGGGTTGGGATGTAAAATATATTTCTTAGTGGGGGTCATGGTAAAAACATATTTGAGAGCCATTGACTTAACAAAGCCCAACATGAAATGTCAATCTAATTTGGAGGTTTGTGTTGTCTTTATTCCCCATTGTCCAGAGAGAAGCACTGAAGGAACAAGCATACATTTAGGAGTCAGACAGACTCAAGTTCAAATGGAGTACAACATGACTAAATTTGGACCTTAGGCAATCACGTGTTTCCTTATGCTCAGATTCCTGGTGTGATATATAATTCAGAGTGTGGTGTAGTAAGGACCTGGTGTTAAGCATATGTATGGTTTCCAGATCCCCTTCTTCTCACAGCCCAGGAAAGAACCTGCAGTTACCAAGTGGGGTTTTCACTGCCCACAAATGCTAAGGAGGCCCAGTGGTCTGCTGTAAACTTTAAATGATTTTCTCCCATGCAAGTTGTTCTGTCTGTCTGGAAAAGCTACTCCCACAGCATGCTTAAACCGGAATTATTGCTTGGCCAAGCCAGTAAATCATTTGCATGAAAACATTCCATGGAAGCCAGTTTAGAAAAAGAGATCAGAGATATGAGTATGGTTAGAATCTGGTCTTTTGTTTTAAGTGAATATATTAGGTTATTACTTTGACATAGTAAGGATTAGAACTTCTCAGGACAGAAATGACAAGCTTGAAGCAATCTTTCAGGTCATCCAGGTCAAACCTCCCATTTTTCAGATGAGAAAACAGAGGCCTCATAGGTATAGGATATTCCAAGGTCACATGCTGTAGGATGCAACCAGTCCCAACTACTGGTCAAAAGTCCTCCTACCTTCAGAATAATTCATCCTTTAAAACATAAACTGTAAAACCTCTTGGGGCTTTGGTTAGACATGGAAATGTGGGGAGGGTGACAGCTAAGGTATATATTTGTAAGTATATATTTGTAAGAGATCTAAGCCATCACAGCAAACTTTTATGATGATCCAAAGGAAACATGGGAAATTGACAATCTACATAAGATAAATTTGAATCCCCATACTTAATTTCTCAATTAATCAAAGAAATCCAAGTTAAAACAATGAAATGCTATTTCACCTATAATGGTGAAATGTTGCAATGTAGCACAAACTTAAAAAAAACTCATAAACTGATTCAGAATTTCTGCTTCTCTAAAATCATCAATTCAGGAGAAACCAACTTGGCGGCATAGGTAAACACCTAAACTGCTGCCTCGCACAACAACTTCAAAACTACAACTAAAAGACAAAACAGACATCATCCAGAACCACAGGAAGGCTGGCTGAGTGGAATTTCTACAACTAGAAGGAAATAGAAAAGCACACTGAGACTCAGAGGAACTGCGGAAGGCAGAAGTACAGAGGTACGCATGTGTGGAGAGGGCTGGCAACTGAGTACACAGCTGGCTTTCTCAACTGGGAGGGAGACAAAAGCTCCCAACTGCGCTGAACTCCAGTTCCAGACAAGACTCTGGGGACCCAGACTCATTTGGGGAGAAACTGGACTGTCTGGCAGTCAAGGTGGCTTTCTTTCAGAGGTGCTTGCAGTGATTACAATGGACACTAAGATACAGGGGCTTATTAGGGCAGGGCTGACAGGAAGTCACTGCTGTCTGCTCCGCCCTGTGACTCTGCCCCATCCAGGCTAAACACAGAGGCTTTTGCAAGTCTTGTCTCATAAAGTGTCTCCAGCACAGAAGTTCTCCCAGTGTAGACACAGCTGATCCTCACAGCCAATCGGCCTGGAGGTCAATTCCTCCCAGTGATACCAACAACAATCAAGGCTTAACTACAACAAGACTGTGCATAGTCCACAAAAAAGGTGCACCAAGAGTGTCCACTTCAGGTAACTGGGGAGACTGAGCCACTGGGCCCTATAGGACACCAAGCACACAAAGCCACTTTATCAACTCAGGGAAGCAGCCAAAATGAGCAGACAAAGAAACAGGTCACAAATGAAAGAAATGGAGGAAATCAAATGACTGGATATAGAGTTCAAAATCATGGTTATACAGTTTTTCAAAAATTTTCTAGAAAAGGCTGCTAAATTTAGCGAGACCCTCAAGGATATGAAAAAGGACCAACTAGAAATTAAGCATACACTGACTGAAATAAAAAAAATAATATACAGACATCCAACAGCAGACTAGAGGATTGCAGAATCAAGACAAAGATTTGAAATAAAAGGAAGCAAAAAACACCCAAGCAGAAAAGAAAAAAGGAAAAAGAATCCAACAATATGAAGATAGTATAAGGAATCTCTGTGAAACTTCAAGCTTACCAAAACCTGAATTATGGGGGTGCCAGAAGAAGAGAGAGCAAGATACTGAAAACCTATTTAAAGAAATAATGACAGAAAACTTCCCCCACCTGGTGAAAGAAATAGAATTATGAGTCCAGGAAGCACAGAGAACCCTAAACAAAAGGATCCAAAGAGGACCACACCAAGACACTTCATAATTAAAATGCCAACAGCAAAAGACAAAGAGAGAATATTCAAAGCAGCAAGAGAAAAACAGTTAGTTACCTACAAGGGAGCACCCATATGACTGTCAGCAGATTTCTCAACAAAAACTATGCAGGCCAGATGGGAGTGGCAAGAAATATTCAACATGATGAATAGCAAGGACCTACAATCAAGATTACTCTCCAGCAAAGTTATCATTCAGAAATGAAGGTCAGTTAAAGAACTTCACAGATAAGAAAAAGCTAAAGGAGTTCATCACCACCAAACAAGTATTATATAAAATGCTAAAAGGTATTCTTTAAGAAGAGAAAGAAGAATAAAAAGGTAAAGATAAAAATTATGAACAACAAATACATATCTACCATCAAGTGAATGTAAAAATCAAGTGAATAAAAAATCTGATAAACATAATAAACTTGTGAATATAATAGAATCAGGGGCATAGAAAAGGAGTGGACTGATAACTTTCAGGGAGAAAGGAGTGTGGGGGTTGTGGGAAGAGACTGGACAAAAGTCTCTCATTCTGTAAGAATATAATTAAAATTCCCTATCAGTTTCATTGTTATATGCATTATCTTTTCATAAATCTAGTCTAAAACATACATTTCTGGCAATATGAGGAATTAAATACTCAGGGAAACCATTATTTCTAAACATGCTGGACATTATTTTTTTTATTTTTTAAAATATATTTTATTGATTTTTTTACAGAGAGGAAGGGAGAGAGATAGAAAGTCAGAAACATCGATGAGAGAGAGACATCGATCAGCCGCCTCCTGCACACCCCACAGTGGAGATGTGCCCGCAAGCAAGGTTCATGCCCCCAACCGGAATCGAACCTGGGACCCTTCAGTCCACAAGCCGACGCTCTATCCACTAAGCCAAACCGGTCTCGGCTGGACATTATATTTTATATATATTGTTAAATGAACCAAATATGTTAATGAGGAATGAGAAATTTCTTAGAATAGAATCCAGAACACCAAGTAAACACAAGCACTGCTTTGCCTCCAAGGTTTTGCCATTCCAGTTGCCTGTAATCTAAGTTTTAGAAGCTACAAACATAAGGCCCAAACAGCCACATTCCTTCCTAATTAGCTGCAAATCCTGAAGGAATGACACTTTTTGAGATAAACAAAGAAAAATAATGCCTACCAAAAAAAGGTAGTAAAATGTGCTTGGTTTGGTGTTGGTTTTTAAGTGGCACCAAAAAAAAGAGTCTCCTTTAAGAATTTCGTGTGTGTGTGTGTGTGTGTGTGTGTGTATGTGTGTGTGTGTGTGTGTGTGTGTGTGTGTGTGTATAAGAGAGATAAAAGGACAAAGGAGAGAGGAAGAAGGGAAAAAGGGAGGTTAGGGGGTAACGTCTCTTCTGAACATTGTCAGGAATATTCACAAAGCTGAGGTAGTCTCTTGAAGAAGAAACCAGAGTAGCAAAGGTAACACCAGAATAGCAAAGGGGGCAGTGTATTAAAGTCCACTGTGCTTTGTGGGTCCCTCAAAATGCCTTGCTCATTCTTTGAATCACATGCAGTAACTAAAGGGCTTAAACATAAGTAGGGGAAAACAACATGAGGAGAATGGTGACACTCTGACCCCTAGAAAAGCACCGTAAATTCATAGGCATCTGGTCTGTTAAGAATTTTAATTCCCACTTTTTTTTTTGAGAAGGACAGTTCCAAATTTGTGAAGTAATACTTTTTACCTATTATAAGGGCGATCTTCCCTTCCCTTCCTTGGAATCTGTACAATTATTTTATTAATTTGTTTACTAGGCTTGGAGGGGGCACAAAGGTTGAGTTTTATAATATATCCTATGCATTAAGCAAACTCGGGACCATATATTTGTATTCAGAATATTATTTATGGTTTATAAGAAATATTCACTATGAGAAATATTTATAACATTTCATTTCTGATTTTCCCATGAATATTAATAACAATTTGAATTGCAAAAATTCTGCTTACAAACAACTTTTCAGGAACACAAAATATGAATAAAGCAAGGCACACCTAAATTGCTAAGTAGCCTGTTCCTCAACTATAAGCTTTAAGCATCTTTATTTAGACGATTCCCTTCATTACAACTGGGCTAACTTGCTGTCAGATTACAGTGCCAAATCTAAGAAGAAGTTAAATACCATGGACAGCTGCTTTCTAGGCCAATGACAGCCTAGCACCACAGCAGTTCAACAGACCTCAGCAGCCCGCCAGGCGCAGCAAACTGCTTCTAAAACCCTGTAACTCCACTGTGTCGCATCCTTCAGGACTCAGACTTACTCCTAATCAGCTATAGAGAGGGTTTTAGATGAGAATCTTAATCATTTATAAATTAAAATACCCTTAAAACAAAAATCTCTGCTTCGCATAGATCTTTCTAAACCCCAGCTAATGGCCTACTTATTTCAAGCAAAATTCTACACAATAAAATTTTAGAATAACAAAGGCATTTGGAGGTCTCCTTGGAGTTTATGATAATATGTGGCCTGTATATATATATATATATATTCACTGTATGTGAACTAGGGCTTATAAATATTATAATATGACAAACAGTATTTGCCTCTAAACAATGGCCTGCTTAACTCAGCAATTCACTGGGGTGAATTACAATCTTCAAGAAATGTTTTGAAATTCTTAAATTTAAAATAATTTGTTTTGATTCTCTTTCCATTTAAGAACGAAAGATCAAAGGAAGAGAACAAACATTTACTGAACAACACACATTTGCCAAGGACTATGGTAGCTGCTTAACATTCTTCATTTATTAATTTCCCAAACTTTATCAAGTAGGTACTATTATTTTCATTAGGAGGCTCAGTGAATTTATGTGACTTCTCTGAGATCACAGGGCTTATTACAAGCATGGGGTTAAAGCCCCCCTTTTTTCCCAGGAAGTCAAAGCCTGGGGTACCTTTACTATGTTGTGACACTACATAGCTTTAAAAAAAGGATAATATTATCAGTAAAATAAATAATTACAAATAAAAACCACACAGGGTGGAGCAATTGAGATGATAAACTACTACTTTAACTATGAAAAATATGGCAGTTCACATTTCCCATGGTTCACAGTTGCCCCATGACATACATCACCAATAATGGAACCAAATTAAGACTTCCAACTTGTCTATGAAGCAAGTCATTCTTCCAATGATACTTTACTAACTAGAGTCAGCAGAGCTGATGATTTGTTAGTCAGAACCTTTAATGATTTGTACAAGAATACATACAATGTTTCCTCTACTTCGCCAAATCCCTATGTCCCATAATTGTGCAATAAGATAATACAGTGCTTAGTATTTTGCTTCCTTTGTTTACATACAGCATATTCCTCTTTATGAAGACTCCACTAAGGGCCGATTTTGGCTTAGGATCTTCTCTTTGAGTGTTTTGATGATGCTAGTAGCACTGGCTTCTGTAGGAAAGTTGGGTTGCACAGCCAGAAGTCAACTTTGCCCATCTGAGGATTGTATGGCCATACCTAAGGACTCGTCTGCCTTTGGGACACCTTATGTTTAGGGCCACGGGAGCAAAAATCTCCATAAGATTCTGAAATCAGATGCTTGATAAAGACTAACTGCTGAGAACAAAATTTTTCAGCAATCATTCACTCAAAAGTGAAATTGACAAGGCAAAATTTCATGAAGGAAATCATACATCATTATGCACCATTTCACCTAAGAATGTATAACTAACTGTGTTCTAGCATTTTTGATTCACCAAACACTTTGCTTACCGAACAAGGCATAACTATGTTAAAAATTATGTTTCCATTATATTTATAATTCAACTTAGCTTTTGAATACCAAAAGAAATAACACTAATTAAAAGGAATAAATTAAAGGTATTTGGTACTAAAAGGAAAATAACACATAAACACACTTGGGGGGTGGGGGATCAGAAACAGGAGTAAGAGTCATAAATGTATTTCTTCTTCCTATTTTAATTAGATAAATCTACAATCTCCAAATTAAAATATGCATACTATTAAGCATACTGCAAAATTATGGAATTGAGTAATAACTATTAAGGAATGTGAGCCTAAGTTTCTGACTTTTAAATGACCATAAAAATGACATGACAGTCATCTAATATAGAAGCTACTTTAATGAATAGCTTCTGACTGATTCAACATTGTCTATAAATGAGTATTTTAAAAGTTATTCGCAAATGCATGAGACCAGTATCCTGCCCCAATCAGAATACAAACCCCCCTGCAATCTTCAATACACTACTGCATTGCCCTACAAATTCCTTTTTCATGAATGTCGTCAACATAACTTTCAGTCAAGTTTGTATTTAAATTAATGAAGTTCCACTATGGGGTAACAGGAAAAAATGGTGAGTTCTCAAAAAGACATTTTACCGTTGATGTGCCAAGGATATTTATAAGACACCAAATCATTTCCTTGCCTCTAATATACATGCTTTTCCTTCAGTACTCTAGTTGCCATAAACACGTAAGACTATTAACTCAAACCATTCAAACTAGCAATCGAGTCAAGAAGAGGGCTTGAGGGGTCATCCTTTTGGCTATAAAATTAGAGCAGGGAAAGGGGCTTAAGTAATGACCCTGTCTTATGCCCACAATGATATTTACTCATGTATCACATCTGACTGCTTATTTGCAATGTATAGTGTGAAGTGATTATTTTTACTGCAGTTTCTAACAAAAAACTATACACTGAGTGAAATATTTAAAAAATTTAGTTTGCTTTTGCATATAACAAATAGAAATATTACTGGTATGTTTTTTCTGCACTTTGCTCCCATTTCATGACTTCTACAAAAAAAAAAAAAAAGATAGGTCATGGAACTTGACCATAAAGGAGTTATACTAAATTGATATAATTTTTTTTCTTTTCATGCTGAACAAAATATCTCACCCTCTACTCAACATCTGTTTTTTGCACACATGAGAATTTTCCCAGATGCTAGTATGAAGTCTGCATATGTATTTTGGTTTTCTGTTTAAAATCACATTACGAGACAACATTCCAATGTGAGGATTTACATTTTTGCAGATCAATTTCTTCTAAGTTCTTTACCAATTTGCTCACCAGCTAAGTGGTAGGATGGCCATTATTGTCATTAAAAACCCCTCAAAGTTTACTATGGAAATATTTTGGGTCCTGTTTATCATGGTGTGCAAAATGTGCCATCGAGCTACAGAGGCAGACAGCAGGGCCTGCCAGTGACTCTGTAATGGATCCCAATCAGTCCCTGACCAAGTGATCTGGAGCATTATTGTGTGGAACAAGAATAGACATGACCCACTCTGATGACCAGTCCTGCTAGTTGCTAGGCTTGTTGACTTAGAGATAGCTTTGGTGACACAAATTTTCTTTCTTAATTATCATTAACTTCCCCATGAAAATTAAATTGTTCACAGAATCATTATGCCTACTTGCAGGAAATAAGAGACAGATTATTTTGCTCGCTGAGTCTGCTCTGGGGTACTTACGTAACGTATATTTATGAATGTTTTACTCTGAAGCAAACAGCTTGAGAACTCAGTAAAGAGTCACAAGAACATTCCCATATAATTTTTTCTCACTGCCATGTTAGTCTGGCTAGCAAAGAACTGCAGAAAGAAACCTATTATCCACTGCAGCCTCAAACACCATCACATTAAAAAATGGCAGATCTCAAAAACATGATAATTCTGAACATTCAATAAACAGCCACCACTACCAACCTTTGCTTGGACCTCTGGTGCTGCCACCTTGACGACTTTATTGCGGCTTATCATTTGCTTCACCCATCTTTCTACCTGGACGTTGAATTTCATGAAGATCACATAGGCAAAGTAAGCTGTTAAGAGAAGCAAGCTTTCCCACCACATGATGATGTTGTCCAGGAAAAATATGATCAGCATGATCAAGTCAATGATGTAGAAGGACACATCCCGGAAGAGCGGCCACCATGTCAAGTTCAAGATCTCTCTGGAAAACAGAGCGCACATGCCAATAACAAAGAGGATATTGAACACAGCTGAGCCCACAATTGTGCCTATGCCAACATTGCTATGAGCAATAAACACCCCTATGAGAGACGTAAAAAGTTCTGGGGCTGAGCCCCCAGCAGCCATAAAGGTGGCTCCAGCAACATCATCAGAGATGGCCAGTTTTTCAGTGATGACAGTCAAAGAAGGAACAAAGAACTCATCGCAGACAATGGCTAAGGCTATGAACATGTAGATCATTCCAATGACATGGAGAAGGATGGCGCCTTTTCTTCGCTCCTCGAGGGAAAAGATGTCTCTTGGATAGTTCCCTTGGTCCTCATCTGTGCTATTCTCAGATTTGCCTTCCTCAGAAAGAGGTGGCTGGGACGTGTAATCCGGAATCTTGTCATTTAAATCTAAGAGAGTTCTCTGCCGGTAACTGTGTGCCACCCCAGGGCCCTTTGCACCATTGGCCTCTCCTGTGCTCTGTGTCTCTGTCTCAGAAAAGACACCAACGGAAAATGGGACCACACTGATGGCGACCAGGCCCATGAAAAGGCCTAAGATACGAATGAACTTCAATTTTCTCCTGACAGCATAGTGTTTCCTGCAGCCAGAAGGTGATGTCTCTGGACACTGTTTCTCAGGGAAAGTGAGGGTGGTGCTCTGGGGCAGATCCATCCCGGGTCTCCTGGTGGGCACTGTGGTCTTCTAATTGTAAACTCAACCAGATGGCTTTTTCATACTTTGCCTCACTTTACAGTCAACGCTGCTTGTGCGACACTTCCACAGTCAGGGGTTCTTATGCTTCACAGGAAATACTTTCAACATTTATGCTTTAAAAAATAAAAACAAGGGTAAGTATATCATAAATATGTCTTTTTTACAAATGAACATTGTAGATTTAAGACAGTCCTATCCTATAGCTGTGTGAGTTACTGAACTCCTCTGTGCTTCAATTACCCCATTTCAAAAACTAGCACAATGACAGTGCCTACCACCAACGATTGCTTTGAGGATGAATTAAAGCACATGAAGCACTAAGAACAGGATGTGGCACATAGTAGGCACTTACAATAATGTACAACACAAACATTTTGGTAAATCAAATATTAGGTAAAGACTATGTAAATGTATGTTAAGTATAAAAATTTTCTAGATGAGCTGAAACCGGTTTGGCTCAGTGGATAGAGCATCAGCCTGCAGACTGGAGGGTCCCAGGTTGGATTCCGGTCAGGGGCACATGCCCAGAAGGGGGTGTGCAGGAGGCAGCTGATCCATGTTTCTGACTAAGTCTCTCTTTCTCTGTAAAAAAATCAATAAAATATATTTAAAAAAAATTTTTTTCTAGATGAAAATTTGGCCCACCCTAAATCACGTAACAACCTCCCAGTGCTACAAAGATACCACTTCTTTTAGAACTACCTATGTACTTGACAATCAGCAACTGCTCACTGTTTTCTGTTGGCCCAATTATGTAATTCCAGATGCAGGCACACCTTTCTGATTTAACCTACCATTTGGAATGGGTTCAGTGTTGGCAGAGGTAGCAATCTTTCCCTGAACACATAAAGATCTCAGGATTTGATTTTTCATGAAAAGCTTCTCCTATATCAGTTGCGAAAAGCTAGACCTTGAAAAATTTAAGTTTACAAAAGAATGTTCTAGCGACTCGAACAAATTGTCTTCTCTCAACATGTAGACAATGTTGTCAGCTAAAGCTCACTTTTAAAAACCAATCTCGAGTCATATTTGAAAGACAACTTAGCAAATCAAATAACTCTTAACAAGAAGGCCATTTCAAGAGACCAAATGTGTACTTCATAAACAATATGCAAGTTGCAGCAATACCTCCATCCACAAAAGCTGCTCAAAATAGCCCCAACACCGACTCATCTCATCAGTCAGACATCCAAGCAGCTCTCATGCTCTAGCCCACAGAGGAGATGGGTAAAATATCCAGACACCGCCGCTGATATTTTGAAGGTTCCTCTCTTTAACTTACTTTAAAAACAGTCTCCCCTTCTCCCATTCTCTCTCACCCACCCCTGTTCCCCCACATCAAAGATTTCACTTTAGGGACATTCGCAGAGATTATCTCAGGTGTAAAATAAGCTAATTAAACACACGCCAGTTAAACACTGAGATTAGCTGGAGCTCAGGTTTGCAGAGCGAGAGCACAAGTCAAACCAGGCGGAGATGCTGCTTATTTCTGAGATAAACCAAGCCCGTCACAGATACCCGGTGGCTGGCAGATGTCTAGTCTATACTCTTAGCAGGAACGATAGAGCGACTCACAGCTCTCCGGGGATTGTCGCAGACAGTGCTGAGCCCGGCAACCGGCAGAGACCGACTCCACTCCCAGGGTGCACGGTCGGCCCCAGCTAGAGTCGGGCTCAACCTGCAAACCCACAGCTCCGTTCCAGGAGAGTGGCCTCCGCCGGCGAAGTGTGCCCCGAGCCACGCCCCAACTTTGTCTCTTGTGGTCCCGAACTTTCCCTGGTGGGTTCATAGAATAAAACTAAAGGACAGGCGGTCCCATTAGCGAGCCAGGAGCTGAGCTGCAGCTTGGGGAGGCGCCTGGCCCACATGTCTCCGAATCTGTAGTGGTGGTGGTAGTGGTGCGGGGGACGGGGGAGGGGGGGGTTTAGGAACACCCCTCTGTGTGCTCCCCACCCCAAGCCGGAAGCAAGGGAGGGAGGTGGGAGCATTGGAGGCTCGGAAACCGCGCCCGGCGCAGAGAGAGTTGGCTAACTCCTGGCAGGGCCTGGGGCAGCTAGTCCACCACGGAGCCACCTGTGAGCCTGCGGCGGCGCAGCAACGGGGTGCGCACACCCGGGATTGGGAACAGCGACCAAGGACCGAGGCAGCCACCAAGCCTGGCGGCTGGCAGGGGCTCGGTCTCGGGCACTCACCGGAATCGCGAGGGAGACGCGCACACGGCGGGGGTCCAGGCGCGGGCTGCGCTCCAGTCCACCGCTTCTCCAGTTCTTCACCGGCCCTCCACCTCTCTGCTCCGAGGCCCTGGCTCCGGCTTCGGCTCGCCCTCGCCGCCGGCCGGGCTGGGTTCGGAAGGAGACTGAGCGCAGTGAGCCCCGTGCGCCGCCTCTGGTGCGGCCCGGCCCCTCCGGCCCCTCCGGCCCCTCCCTCCCAGCTCTGCGCGGGGAGCGTGGCAGCGGCGCGCTCGGCTCCCGCGCGCTGGGCTCCACGCCTCCTGGGAGCGGAGGCGACGCCGCAGCCGTCTCTTTGGAGCTTTCTCCGCAGTGGGAACCGGGGTCAGGATTTACGGGCGAGCAAGGACAGAGAGGAGAAATCAGACAGGTCGGGTCGCACCGCATTCCCAAGGCCTGAGAGTGCCGCCAACTTTGGTGTTATCTATGTCTGGGCACCTCCTCCCCAGTTGTTTGCAAAAAGTGACAACAGTTACTATTTCTTTGGGAGGTGATGTAATGTGGAAAAGGTGTTTTGGGGGAAAGGCATGAAGGCCTACAGGGCCGTCTGCTCCTGGAGTCCCAGCTTCGCATGGTGGGAACAAGGAAGGGTTATTTCATGGGTGATGAAGCTGAGATCTAAAATAGTGTCATCTTGAGTTACAGACAGGGCTCATTCGCTGGCATCTGGACTCCCAGCTCAGCACTCCTTCCTGCCCTATCTCGAAAGTAGGAGTCTCTTGACCATGAGAAAATGAGTCAGGCTTGTCAGAGATTAGAGGCAAGAAATGGGCCCAAGAGTGGGAGCACCTGAAACAAGCCAGTTCATGTGGGACCACCCTTTTACCCACCTGTGACCACCACCAAAACTGCCAAGAGGTACCCATGAGAAACCCGTGGGACTTTTCCTCCTACTGTTTTTCACTTAGAGGTGTTTTGTTTTGTTGTTGTTTGTTTTTTAAAGGGCTGGAAGGTGCCCCTGGTCTGGAACCACCCTGGCAAGCAAGAGTGGTTGGCAAACGAAGATTTGACAGGAAGAAGGAACAGATGAGCTAAGCCAGTCCAAGCTTTTTTAAAATTTTTTATTACCTTCCTGGGACTGGGATAAATAAATCGTAGATACTTGCTTTCACCCTGCCCTGGCCTCCGCTCAAGAAGGCACTGAAAAAAAAAAAAAGAAAGAAAATAAAGGGGCGGGGGGGGGGGGGAACCTTTGGTCGCCGGGGGCGGGGGGCGGGGTGATCAGGCCAGGATGGGATGGCAAGGGCCATTGGGGGTAAGCAGACCAGCAGGGGGTCTAGGTGGGGGTGAGGAGGCCATCAGTGGGGGTCAGTTGGAGGTGATCAGGACAGCAGGGGGGGGGCAGTTTGGAATGAGCAGGCCAGCAGGGGGGCAGTTGGGGATGAGCAGGCTGGCTGAGGGGGGGAGCGATATTTGAAGGCAGGTGAGCAGGCAGAGTGATTAGGGGCAATAAGACAGGCAGGCAGGCAGGTGAGTGGCTGGAGCCAGCAGTCCCAGATCGTGAGAAGGATGTTTGACGGCTGGTTTAGGCCCGATACCTGTAAACTAGTAGGATATCCTTCGAGGGGTCCTAGATTGGAGAGGATGCAGGCCAGGCTGAGGAACACCCCTCCCCCATGCACGAATTCATGCATGGGGCCAATAGTATTCCTATAACCATGTAATGTTCTCCTAGGATCTTTATACATGTTATCCAGCTTCTTCCTCATGCAGCCCAGAAATATCCAGAGTCCCCATTGATGGGAAGGGAATGAGGTCCAGATGAGGTTCAAATGAAGGACTAATCAATGTGCAGGTGATATTGGTTAGGGTTTGTACTTGGCTGCGTATAATAGAAACTCATCCTTAGGTTTTCAAACAAATAAGTTTGTCCCATTTAAAAAGAAGTTTGAATGCAGACTTTCTAGGATGTATATGATAGATCAATGATGCCATCACAAAGCCCAAATCCTTTGATCGGTCTTCCTTAACGTAAGGTCTTTATCCTCACGCCACAAAGTGGTTGCCTCTTTCAGGCATTACATCTGTGATCCAGGCAGGAGGAAGGGAAGGAATTGGAGGGTGAAAGGCAGAAGGCCTCCTTGCTAGCTTTGAGAACCAATGGGGCTCCCATCCATGAGACCCACAAGCGACAACAACCTGAGAAACAGCTCTCCAGGTGCTTGCTTTGCACTGAGCGTCCTCAGGGCCCAGCAGAGGTGCCCGTGGAGGCTCAGAGTTGTGCAGAACAGACCCTTTGCTAGTCTTGGAGCTTTGCCTTAGGCTCTACAGATTGAGTTGGAACATACAGGTTGAGAACTGCTAACAGGGTCACCTAAGACCATCGGAAAACACAGATATTTACATTACGATTCACAACAGTAGCAAAATTACAGTTATGAAGTAGCAACAAAAATAATGTTATGGTTGGGGATCACCACAACATGAGGAAAAGGTTGAGAACCACTGCTCTAGCCAATGAGCACTATGTTTTTTAAAAGCTGAGGGCCTGCCCTTCTTTCTTTTTTCCTCCCTTCCTCTCTTCTTCCCTTCCTCTAACCCGCCCATATTACCTTTCTCCCTCCCTTCCTCCCTTCTGTTTTTTTTTCCTTCCAGGTGCTTTTTCTGCACTCACTGTGGGCCTTGCTCCAGATGGCAAGCCCCATTTTCACACTCTCCCTCTGCTTCTGCCCAGAGCCAGTATCTCCCCAAGGCAGCTCTTACATATCTCTGATCCCTTAGTTTTGTTTGTTTGTTTTTAAATAGATTTCAGAAAGGAAGGGAGAGGGAGAAACAGATAGAAACATCAATGATGAGAGAGAATCATTGATTGGCTGCCTCCACTGGGGATCGAGCCTGCAACCTGGGCATGTGCCCTGACTGGGAATCAAACCCATGACCTCTTGGCTCCTGGGTAAATGCTCAACCGCTGAGCTACACCTGGCTGGGCTCTGGGCAATGGTGCCTCAGGTTTTATTTACTTACGGTTTCCCGCCCAGGGGATGCCCCTTGATCACCCCAGAGACTTTTGTTCGTAAGTCCCATGATACTAAAATAGTCAGAGTTCCTGGCAGGTTAAATTGTAGGCAATCAAGGGACAAGATGCAGTATTCAGTTTTTATTTTGTCAGTTTAACCATCTTTTTTTTTTTAATTCTCCCTCCACATTACTACCTTTGTATTATAATCTCCAGCTTCTATGTGACCAATTTTTGCAGGCAGTCAGGACATAAATGAAGGATTTGATATATCCCAACCTTGACTCTTGATAATCATTAGAATCAACAGGAGATATATTTTTTTAAAGATTTCCAAGAATGACCCTCTTTTTTCCCCCTTACCATGAGCTCTTTGAGGACAAGAATCAGAACCATGCATTTTCCAGCATGTAGCACAGTGCTTGTTCAAAACATATCTGTGGAATGAATTAATGAGTTACTGGCAAATGCAGTTATTTAAAGGTTGGTGAATTAATAGGAAGATGCAGGTTATGCTGCAGTAACAAAGAGCTCAAAAATCACAGTGGCATAAAACAGCAAAAGTTTTTGTTTCTCACTCACAATACCCATCCTTTGTAAATTTTGCTGTGTCATCCTCACTCCTGATCCTGAGCTGATCACTATCTGCAACATTGCCAGTTGCTTTCTAGAGAGAAAAAAAAAAAGCATGGTAAATCTTATACTTGCTTTTAAAGCTGCTCAAGTTGCATTTGCTAAAGCAAATTACACAGCCATATTTATCTTCAAGGAGGAAGAAAGTGCAGTTATTGTATGCTTGGGAGAAGAATGAAAAGATTCGGGGGGGGGGCGGGGGGAGCAAAAGGGAAACTAACATGTTAAGTACCTTCCAAAAACTAGAAGTTTTAAGTTATCTCTTCAACCTCACTATTATTATCCCCATATTACAAATGAAAAAACTGAGGCTCAGTTAGGTCAAGGGGCTTGCCTAATATCAAGCAGCACTCATTTGTGCCCAATACTGGCTCCAAAGGCCATGTTCTTTCTATTAATCCTCGTTGTATATGACTGAAGTTTTTAGTTGTTGCCTAATCAAGTTAGTTGCATTTTTCCTGTTGGGATTATAACTTTAGGTGATTCCTTGGTGTTCTCTAAAAAAATGTCCTCCTCAGGCCCCTAACCCTGGGTTGACTCTGTTTTCCTTTTGTTTGAATTTGGCTTTTATTATCATTATCATTATCATTATCATTATCATTATCATTATCATTATTATTTTATGAACTCCCATTCAGTTCAATGAGAATTATAAAAGCAGAAAGAAATTTCTGTGGGATTCAGGGACAAAAGTACAAGCTACTTTGCTGTTGACAGTTTCATCAGCAGCAGTATTTAAGCAACACATCCAAATTATCGCTCTTTCTTCTTTTCCCTCCGTCCCACTGCCGCCCCCCTACCCCCTTCTATTAAGGAGATGAGAAATGATGAATGCCTGTGGTTTCTACATTGGGGACGGGAATTTTTTTGGGCTTAAATGCTCAGGAAGTACAAAAATTGAGTTTCTCTTTATAATACCAGCTCAGCTCAGGGTTCCTGAATACCAAGATGGAACAGTGCTGAGGCAGGCCTGGGAGGAGTCTATTGATTTCATCAAGAGACTTGGAGTCTAAAACCCTGTCTGTCTTCCTAATTCCAGCGAAGGCATCCTGAGTGACCTCTAGATGCTTCCTCTGCAAGGATATAGGGATAAGGAGACAGGCTGCGAAGGAGGACAGCATCAGGACAGCCCATTCAGAGGGCAAGCACTTCTAAGAGCTCAAAAAAGTGGTGCCCTGCTGGCTCTCATTTCCTGCTGCATTCTATCTATCTCTGGCTCAGAGTTTCACTATAAAATATAGTTAAAATATTGGCAAAGAAGTGATATTTGACTTGAGCTTCAACTGTGGGTTGAGGAATGTACTGCTGTACATTTGAATGCTGAAATAAATTACTTAGTCTTATTCAAAAGTGAAGTAATAGGAATATTATATGTTACTTTTTTGGAATTCTCCCTTAATTTGTCCAAATATCATTATATTTCTCCCTTAATTGGTCCAAATACCATTATAGAAATCTTTTATCATTTATAATTTGGGACAGAGCCATATCCTGGCTTCCTTGTACATGGAATTCTCTTGATTATATGATTTTGTTTTGTTATTTTGTACTGACTTTATTGGGGTGACATTGGTTAATAAAATTATATAGGTTCAGGTATACAATTCTATAATACATCACCTATATATTTTATTGTGTATTCACCACCCAACGTTGTCTTCTTCCATCATCATTTATCCCCCACTTAACCCCTTTCTATCTCCCCACCCCCATTACCTCTGGAAATTACCATACTGTTGTCTGTGCCTATTGTTGTCTTAGAGGGATTTCAGTGAAGCAAATGAAGAAAATGTGCATTTGTACTACTACCTTATTGAAAGACTACTTTTTTTAAAAAGAAGGCTACAGAATGTTTTTGTTTTTTTTAAATATTTGCATTGGTTTCAGAGAGGAAGAAAAAAGGAAAGAGAGATAGAAACATCAATGAAGAGAGAATCATTGGTTGGCTGCCTCCTGCACCCCCCCTACTGGGGATCCAGCCCACAGTCTGGGCACATGCCCTTGACCATAATTGAACCTGAGACCCTTTAGTCCATAAGCCAATGCTCTATCCACTGGGCCAAATGGGCTAGGCCAGATTATTTTGTTATAGGTAGATCATAATCTATTTGAACAATTCCTCCATTACTCTTCTGTTGAGTCCTAATTATAAATAACTGCAAGGGGTATCATTATACATGTGACTCAGAGAGAAAGGACCCTCTTGTTTATCTTGAACTCTATTTCTTGCTCTTGGACACTGAGAATTCATGTGTATCTTTCTCTCATGATTTGGATGGGGAGGATGAGTCTTCTCTCCATGGATATCTTCACTTCCCCCGTAACCAGTGGTGATTCTGCCTTGTGATTAATCCACAGGGAGGACCAATGGGCCTTCAGCCTTGTCTTGGTGAAAGTTCTTAGCAAAAGTAATGGGTAAGAGTCACTATTTTTCTTTAAATATTTCCTGTCTTATCAGTCTCCTGTCCCAGGCACACATCAGACTATAACGGAAATAGTTCCCTTTTTTAAGGGTATTCTCTTGTTCCCTATATGGAGAGGCCCATGCAGACTCAAGACAGGGCATATAGTTAATGCTAGACTGGTTGTTAAAATGCGGAAATACTTCTATACTACTTGATAAGTTTTATTTCAGTAACAGTGATATGTAGTAAAGTGAGTTTTATAGCGTAAACAATAATATTATTAATAATAAATTCACAAATCCTAGGGAATATTGTAGAATATCTCAATAACTTTGATAAATGGCCACCTTTCCTATCAACATCTGAGAAATAGTTGGAACTCTGCAGCCAGCTGGCCAATGTCCAATAAGCAGTGTAGATAGATTATGTATTCTTTATAAAACATTATGTGCTTT
Source organism: Lasiurus cinereus (assembly GCA_011751065.1). NCBI lineage: Eukaryota > Metazoa > Chordata > Mammalia > Chiroptera > Vespertilionidae > Lasiurus > Lasiurus cinereus. The sequence goes on from JAAGEH010000226.1 coordinate 47,216,921, forward strand.
GGGAGGCTCACCAGTTTATTTTCATCCTGGAATTATAGTTGTGATTGCCATCCAAAATGGTTTGTTTTTCATTTATCTTTTATAGTTACTGTTGCAATTCTTGTTTAAATGTACATTTAAATGTTTTCAAATATAAGGATTTATAACAAAAGGTTGAATACAAATACCTACAACGAAGGACAACAAAATTTGTATGTCTCTCAAAATTTCTGTTAAATACAATTAATAGGAATAATTTAGATCACTGGGAGTATAAAAAGAAATGAAATAAAAATTCTATATAAAAGCCTAAGTGATCCAATGACCTAATGATTGATTGACTGGTTGCTATGATGTGCACTGACCACTAGGGGCCAGAAGCTTAACCCCTGGAGGTCATTGAGCTCCCACAGCCAGAAAGCTGCTCAGCTGACCAACGGGCACCAGACTCCAGGCTCATGGTTGATGAGTGCAATTGGGGTGGCACAAACCTTTCCCACCTCCACAGAAGCAGCAGTGGTGGCAGGCACACTGGGCCAGAAAGAGTGTAAGTGGCATGCCTGACACTTTGCGCACTACTACATCCCTCAGGGGATGTTGGGCTGCCAGTTTCAGCCAGATCCTCGAAGGTCTCAGATTGCGAGAGGGCGCAGGCCAGGCTGAGGGATCCCATCAGCACATGAATAAATCTGTTCACCGGGTTTCTAGTATTATTATATTTTTAATCCTCACCTGAGGATATGTTCATTGATTTTTATAGAGAGGAAAGGAGAAAGAGAGAGGGAAAGAGAAACATTGGTCAGTTGCTTCTCTTGGTATTCAGGAGCCCTCAGCTCAGGGCTCCTGAATATCTGGACGGAAGCAGTGCTGGGCGTTGAACCCTAAACCCAGGTATGTGCCCTGAAAGGGACTCAAACTCATGACCTTTCAGTGTATGGGAATATGTTCCAACCAACTGAGCCACCCAGCCAGGGCTAAAAATTATATTATTAATAGGTAAAAATATTAAACACAAGTATTTTATTAGATTAAGAATCATATTAAATCTTGTAATTTAAACAAGATTTATAATCATCATTAAGAAAAAAAATTTACATAATCAAATTCTTGAAAAAGTAAATAAAGTGACTTGAAAATCCTTAGAAATAATGGATGATTTTAGGACTGAATACAATTATTATTTTTTATATTATCATATATCCTGTAACCTTGCTTAACTTGTTTATCAATTCTAATAGTTTTTTTTAAGTGGATTCCTTTGGATATCTTGTATACAAGATCATGTCACTTCTAAGTAGAGAGTTTTACTAATCTTGTTGCCTTTTATTTCCCCCTCCCCCCAATTTCCCTGTTTGAACCTCCAGTACAGTATTTATGTTAAAAAGAAGTGGCAAGAACTGTCTTGTTCTGATCTCAAGGGAAAGACATTCAATCTTTCATCATTTAGTATGATGCTGGCTTTGGGTTTTTCATAGATGGCCTCCATCAGATTGAGGAAGTTCCTATGTATTCCTAATTTATTGAGTATTTTATCATGAAGGGGTGTTGGATTTTGTCAAATGCTTTTTCTGCATATATTAAATGATCACATCATTTTTGTCCTTTATTCTACTGATATAGTATGTTACATGAATGATTTTCATATGTTTGGAGATTTGTGTGTGTAGGCTTGTTAATCCTTACCTGAGGATATTTTTCCCATTGATTTTTAGAGAATGGGAGGAAGAGGGGGAAGAGAGAGAGACATCACTGTGAGAGAGACACATCGATTGGTTGCCTTCAACACATGCTCCTGACAGGGTTCAGGGATTGAACCTGTAACCCAGAAATGTGCCCTTGACAGAATTGAACTCAGGACCCTTTGTTGCATGGGCTGACACTCTAACCACTGAGAAACACTGGCTAGGGCTGGAAATTTGGTTTTAATATATGAGACTTGAACACAGATGTCAGTACTTTAACTTCACAAAAAAAGCAATGCTTCAATTACTAAAGCTGACATATTAATTTGAAAAACTATCACAGTGATTGAACACATACTAACATATTACTCTTGACACCTGTCAACACAACAGACAAACGGGTATAGTGTTGTTAATAATGGGACAGCCTTTCATGAAAGCCCACCTATGTTTTATGGAAAATATTGACAAGTCTTCACTTTGTCATTCATTGTATTGACTTACTATCTTCAACTGTACATTTAGTAAAGATGCTTGTGGTTTACCTTCAGGTTGTTAGTAAAGTAAATGAACAAGACAATGCCAGAGACTGACATTCCCCATGCCATTCTTCTAGAGAATACTGTCCGAGTTTACATAAATTCATTAATTAATACTTTAATGCTCAGCCATTCCCTCAACAAGAAATCCACCCAACAAGGCTATCAGGTAAAGCACATTACTTTATCTTATTCAAAAATGCATCATAGGATATGTACTATAAATGAAGATGTATATCGTGAATTCCATTGTACTATTATCTTATTCAAAAATGCATCATAGGATATGTACTATAAATGAAGATGTATATCGTGAATTCCATTGTACTATGTTCTGTGAGGACCAGGTACAATGTTACTATGTTATTTCCAAACCCAAGAACTGCACCTGACACATAAGATGCTCTTAATAAACATTTGTTTCATGACTGAATGCATTTAATCCCTTGGTGTACTAACCTAGCAACTCAACCAAAAAAGAATAAGAAATTAGTTTTTTGGGGGGGATTAATCGATGCCTTCAGATGTATCCAAATTATGAGCTCAACATTTTTTTCCTTTTTAGATCAAGGTTTCATGTGGCCTGAAGTTCAAACACTTTCATGGGCCCACCACAAAGCAAACTTAGTTATAGGGCTGTGGAGGGGGGCCTGGCAAGTTGGATCCCTGAGGCTTTAGCTTTATGAGCTTCCCAAAAAAGGGCCTTTTCTAAAAATGTCACTATGGATTAATGCTAGTATAATGAATGAACAAATCAAGATTTTTTTTCCTCCTAAATATTAAGTCAAACTTTTTTATGTCTTCATTTTGAGATAGGCCAGTGAGCTAGGACAAGTAGAGCAGGGGAACTGAAACAGATAGCTGAACAAACCAGCAGAGCAACTTACAGCACATGCAAAAGGCCACCTCCCTGGAGATAACAGCTAGGTCTCAGTTGTATTTCAGCTGCAGATCCAGAAAAGCAGCAAAACCAGGTGGGCCACACCAGGAGCTGTGATGACTGGACTCCCTGCCCTGACATTGCCCAATCCGTGAAGACCATGAAGGAGCACAGCTAGAAAACTGATGAATATTCTGTTGAAACCCTCCCCTGAAGCTTCCCCTAAGATTCCTGCCTGTGAGAAAGAAATAAAAGTCTCAAGGCAAAGAATCCAGCTTGCATTTCCCTCTGGGGAGCACCCAATCCTCCCTCCTTCCCCACACAGCTATTCTCTTTCTCCTCTTCTCCTATTTCTTCCCCCACAGACACGCATCTTCCAAGCTCTAAGGGATCCCATGAGACTTGCAACCTGGGAGCAAAGGGCAGCTGCAGAACCTGTCCCCAAGACCTGCTTTTCTCTAACTTCCCAGTAAACTATTTATGGTAGCCAAGCTAGGTTCTCCTGTTGCTTCTTTTATACCAAGCCCTTTCTTGTACCATCCCCAGCTTTAATAAATGTTCCCTCATAGTCATCTGGACTCACATGTGAAATTTTTCCCGCATGAAGTCAAGAAGCCACACATTACCTACTGGCTGGCGCTAGGCAGACCAGCCAAGGGCCAGATCCCCTTCCAGGTAACAATTTCACTCTGGCTTTGGATGCTGAACCACATGAAATTAGAAAGGGCATGCATGCTATCTATTAACGATCAGAATGATTCAGACTAAAGAATATTGTTTGATTTTATTTTTTACATTTAATTATCTGGAAAAACCATAGCAAAAACTAAAATCTTAAAATTTGAAGTGATAAGGAGTTTAGTGGCATCAGCATGATGTGAAGACTAGCCATAACACAGAAATAACAGAGAGATCAAGAATGAAGGGGCAGAGAATCCAAGATGGCGGCATAGGTAAACACCTACACTGCTGCCTCGCACAACAGTTTCAAAACTACAACTAAAAGACAGAACGGACATCATCCAGAACCACAGGAAAGCGGCTGGATGGAAGTTCTACAACTAGAGAGAAAGAGAGGAGCTCACAGAGAACCAGAGGAGCTGCAGAAAGCTGAGGTACGGAGACGTGCGCGTGGAGAGAGCGGGTGCCGGAGTACCTGGCTGGTTTTCTCTGGCAGGAGGGAAACAGAGACTCTCAAGGGCATTGGACCCCTTATCCTACGACACCAGACCCCAGATCCAGCCGAAACTCATACAGGGGGAGTTTGGATTGTGAGGTGCATGGAAATTTGGGGGAGTCGCGAGAGATCAGAGGTCTGGTGGCACACACAGCACTGCGCAGAGGACCGACTGCTGATTGTCCTGCTGGCTTTCACCAGTGGGCAGGAGACAGACCCTCCCAACTGTGCCACTTCTGAATCCACTAAGCCCCTGTTTCAGGGGAAACCCTGGGGACCTAGATTTGTGTGGTCCTGGAGTGCAGGGGAGTCGAAAGGCAGCTGTCTAGAGGCACTGTGCGCACACACAAGGACAGCTCCAGCGATTACCCAGTCATGTGAGACTCAGGGGCTGTGGCGGACGGGGCTGACTGGAAGGCAAGGCAGTCCCTTAAGCCCTGAGACTCCACCCATCCCAAGCTCAACAGAGAGGCTTCTGGGGTTTTGCAAGTCTGGTATCATAAGGCTGAATCCAACACAGAAGTTCTCCCGGCATAGTGAAAATGCCGAGACAAGGGAAGGGATCACAAACAAAAGAAATGGAGGAAAACAAACAACTGGATATAGAGTTCAAAACCATGCTTATAAGGTTTTTTAAGAATATCCTAGAAAAGTTGGATAAAGTTAGCGAGTCCCAAGAGGAGATGAAAAAGATCCAACTAGAGATGGAAAAGGACCAACCAGAGATGGAAAAGGTCCAACTAGAGATGAAAAAGGACCAACTAGAAATTAAACATACACTGACTGAAATAAAAAATATTATGCAGAGTCCTAACAGCAGACTAGAGAAAGGCAAGAATCAAGTAAAAAATTTAAAATATAAAAAAGCAGAAAACATTCAACTGGAAAAGCAAGAAGAAAAAAGAATCCAAAAATGTGAGGATAATGTAAGGAGCCTCTGGAACAGCTTTAAGTGTAGCAACATCAGAATTGAGGGGCTGCCAGAAGAAGAGAGAGAGCAAGATACTAAAAACCTACTTAAAGAAATAATGACTGAAAACTTCCCACATCTGGTAAAAGAAATAGACTTACAAGTCCAGGAAGCACACAGAACCCCATATAAAAGGAATACAAAGAGGACTACACCAAGACACATCATAATTAAAATACCAAGAGCAAAAGACAGAGAGAATACTAAAAGCAGCAAGAGAAAAACAGTTCATTACCTACAAGGGAGCACCCATCCGACTGTCAGCTGATTTCTCAACAGAAACGATGCAGGCCAGACGGGAGTGGCAAGAAATATTCAACATGATGAATAGCAAGAACCTACAACCAAGAATAATCTATCCAGCAAAGCTATCATTCAGAATTGAAGGGCAGATAAAGAGCTTCACAGATAAGAAAAAGCTAAAGGAGTTCATCAACTCTAAACCAGTATTATATGAAATGCTGAAAGGTACTCTTTTAGAAGATGAAGAAGAAAAAGGTAAAAGACAAAAAATTATGAACAACAAATACATATCTATCAACAAGTGAATCTAAAATTTAAGTGAATTAAAATCTGATCAACAGAATAAACTGGTGAATATAATAGAATAAGGAGCACAGAAAGGGAGTGGAACAATAATTCTCAGGGGAAAAGGGGTGAGGGGTGTACAGGGAGAGACTGGACAAAAATCATACACCTATGGATGAGGTCAATGGGAGGGAGGTAAGGGCAGAGGGAAGGGTGGGAGTTGTGTGGAGGGGAGCTATGGAGGGGAAAAAAGAGAAACAAATGTAATAATCTGAATAATAAAGATTTAATTAAAAAAAAGAATGAAGGGGCTTGAGTTGAGCCATTAGCTAGATGTGTGGCCTTGAGTAGGTTCCTCATTTCTTTGCAGCCTCAATTTCTCACCTGCAAAATAAAGACTCTGGACTAGACAAAGTCTGTGGTCTGTTTCTGCTGTGAAATTTGATGCCTGTCTCTAAATAGAACAGATTTGAAAATCCATTTCTGTAATCATAAAATCAGATGTCAAAACACATCCTAAAAGAAAAAACTACTGGGGGAAATGCTAATTTTCATAATGCCTTATCTCTCATTTGAAATTTTCCTTTATAAATAAGAAGAAAGAGAAAAAAAAACATAAAAACCCTTTAAAGTCTGTTCAGCATTTGGATTCTCTCCTCTTTAGGAAACAATCTCGCTGGCCTGATTCTCAAATCTTATAACCTAAATAGGACCATTTATAATTCAAGAATTTAAGTCAGTAAAATGGTGTAACTTTATGGTAACAAGGAACAAAAGGAAGACAATAGGATTAAAATTTGTATAAGAACTTGAGACTGGCCATATATCTGAATGTAGCAACATCGGCTAGCTTTTCCTATTAATCCAGGAAAGCCTTTCCTAATTTGGTAATTCATATGATATCTTATTTAGATTTTCTAACATCCTTTAGGGAGCATCAATATGTTAGAAGAGGAATCAACTCAAGATGGCGGTATAGGTAAACACCTACACTGCTGCCTCGCGTAACAATTTCAAAAACTATAACTAAGAGACAGAACGGACATCATCCAGAACCACAGGAAAGCTGGCTGAGTGGAAATTCTACAACCAGAAGGAAAGAGAAGGGCTCACAGAGACCCAGAGGAGCTGTAAAAAGCTGAGGTACGGAGATGCGTGTGTGGAGAGAGCGAGTGACGGCAAACCTGGCCGGCTTTCTCTGGCAGGAGGGAGACGGAGACTCTCAATGGCATTGAACCCCCTTATCCTACGACACTAAACCCCTGATCCAGCCGAAACTCATCCGGGGGGGGGGGAGTTTGGACTGTGAAAAGGGAGAAGTGCACAGAAATTTAGGGGAGTCACAAAAGATCAGGAGCTGGTGGCACGCACGGCACTGTGCCCCAGAGGACGGACTGCTGATTGTGCCGCTGGCTTTCACAAGTGAGTGGGAGATAGACTCTCTCAACTGTGCCACTTCTAACTTCATTAAACCCCAGTTTGGGGTGAAACCCTGGAGACCTAGACTCCTGTGGTCCCGGAGCAGAGGGGAGCTGGAGGAACAGCAGTCTAGAGGCACTGTGAGAGAGCGTGCACACAGAGGGACCGCTCCAGTGATAACCCGGTCACATGAGACTCAGGGGCCGTGGAGGGTGGGCCCGACTAGAAGGCAAGGCGGTCTCTTAAGTCCTGAGACTCCACCCATCCCAAGCTCAACAGAGGCTTTTGCGGTTTTTTAAGTCTAGTATCATAAGGCTGAATCCAACACAGAAGCTCTCCCAGCATAGTGAAAATGCCCAGACAAGGGAAGAGATCACAAACAAAAGAAATGGAAGAAAACAAATGAATGGATATAGAGTTCAAAACCATGCTTATAAGGTTTTTCAAGAATATCCTAGAGAAGTTGGATAAAATTAGCAAGTCCCAAGAGGAGATGAAAAAGGACCAACTAGAGATGCAAAAGATCCAACTAGAGATGATAAAGGACCAAACAGAAATTAAACATACACCGACTGAAATAAAAAATATTATACGGAGACCTAACAGCAGACTAGAGAAAGGCAAGAATCAAGTAAAAAATTTGAAATATAAAGAATCAGAAAACACTCAACTGGAAAAGCAAGAAGAGAAAAGAATCCAAAAATGTGAAGATAATGTAAGGAGCCTCTGGGATAGCATCAAGTGTACCAATATCAGAATTGTGGGGATGCCAGAGGAAGAGAGAGAGCAAGATACTGAAAACCTACTTAAAGAAATAATGACTGAAAACTTCCCACATCTGGTAAAAGAAATAGACTTAAAAGTCCAGGAAGCACACAGAACCCCATATAAAAGGAATCCAAAGAGGACTACACCAAGACACATCATCATTAAAATACCAAGAGCAAAAGACAAAGAGAGAATACTAAAAGCAGCAAGAGAAAAACAGTTCATTACCTACAAGGGAGCACCCATACAACTGTCAGCTGATTTCTCAACAGAAACAATGCAGGTCAGACGGGAGTGGCAAAAAGTATTTAACCTGATGAATAGCAAGAACCTACAACCAAGAATACTCTATCCAGCAAAGCTATCATTCAGAATTGAAGGGCAGATAAAGAGCTTCACAGATAAGAAAAAGCTAAAGAAGTTCATCAACTCTAAACCAGTATTATATGAAATACTGAAAGGTACTCTTTTAGAAGAGGAAGAAGAAAAAGGTAAAAGATAAAAAATTATGAACAACAAATGTGTAACAACAAGTGAATCTAAAAATTAAGTGAATTAAAAATTTGATCAACAGAATAAACTGGTGAATATAATAGAATTAGGAGCACAGAAAGGGAGTGGACTGATAATTCTCAGGGGGTAGGGGGGAGGGGTGTACAGGGAGTGACTGGACAAAAATCACACACCTATGGACTCATCAATTGTGGGGGAAGGTAAGGGTAGAGGGAGGGGTGGGAGCAGAGTAGAGGGGAGCTATGGAGGGGAAAAAAGAGAAACAAATGTAATAATCTGAATAATAAAGATTTAAAAAAAGAAAAAAAATATGTTAGAAGAAAGAAGGTGCAACAGTAGGTTCTGTTAGAACAAAGGAAAAAAAACTGGTAGGTTTGGGAAGGACAATACAATGAATGACTCAAGTAGTCTTGTAGCTGCAACCAAATTTACATGTAAAAGGGTTACTATGACTACAGAGGTGGTATCTTTGACTAGTGATGGTTATGAACATCTTTTAAATGCTAATTGCAATTGGAGAAAGTCTGCCATTTCAAACTGCAGCCAGGCCCCCACCTCCTCTTGTACTTTGTGATTTCTGGTTGGAATATCCTTTAAACAAAACTATTGCCCTGTAATACTGCTAAGTACTTTGAGTTCCCTTGTGTAAGGCTGCTTTACAGCAGTTCCAACATTTTGACTGATTCTTCATTTGTTGAGTCAGAGCCTGGGGACCCTTTTTCAGTGATAAAGAGTGTGAGGATCTCCCTGAAAAATCTTTAAGGGGTAAGCCGTCAATGGTCAGGACTTTGAGTCAATTCAGAGAACATTTATAGAGCAAATACTAAATGCTAGGAAACTCAGGTAGATAAAGTTGGATTCTGGTCCCTAAGGACTCCCTGTATATGGGGAGTTATACTGAGTAATCTTTTGGCATTCTTTCTGGCTCTTGTTTCAAGATCCTAAAAGAAATAGCCACCATTTCCTCTAGTTAAATATAGATAATGCTGGAAGGTGCCTGAAATAAAACCACCGTGAATGTCAATATTACCAGACTACACAGATACTCTTTTGTATTTCTGCTAAGTTTAAGAGACATAAATGTATTTTTTTAAAAAAGCATGTGAGTAATGATATTGGAATTCTCTTTATATCCCAGGAAAGAAATGGATGACATTTACTTAAAGAGTATTTGATCTGAATGGAACCAAAGTTTTGCCTGTCTTCAGAATAATGATTAACAACTCTAAGAACAAGTTGTTGTTGTTTAACACAATGTTGGAAATGAGTATTTCAAGATTATTTAGGAAGGCTTTTCCATCCAGACCACAATAACTTATTGAGGAGAAGCCCTAACTGCAGCATCTGAGTGTTACTTTTGGTCCAATCCCAACTACTAGTTATATATTTGCAAATAAATGAGTGAATGAATATTCCCTTCACCTTTTCTTCTGTTATTTACTTTTGAATTATTACACACTAGAGGCTCAGTGCATGACATTCATGCACTGGGTGAGGGGAGTGTCCCTCAGCTGGCCTGTACCCTTTCACAGTCCGGGAGCCGATAGACATCCTTAGTACGCTTGCCAGCAGACATCCTTAGTATGCTCACCGGCTGTCAGCCTGGCTTGTGGCTGAGCAGAGCTCCCACTGTGGGAATGCACTGACCACCAGGGGGCAGCTCCTGCATTGAGTGTCTGTCCCCAGGTAAACAGTGAGCATCACAGTGACCGGTCATCTCGCCATTTGGTCAATTTGCATATTACCCTTTTATTATATAGGATATATATTATTTAATATTTAAAAATGTCCATATGAGTTATCTGGAGCTTAGGATATAGGCTAGTTTTTGGTTTCTGTCTTTATAGCTATCCTAGAGGCCCGTGCACTGGGGGGGGGGGGGGGAGGGATCTCTTAGCCTGGATTGCGAGAACGCACAGGCCAGACTGAGAGACCCCACCGGTGTATGATTGAAGCCAGGGAGGGACACGGGAGTTGGCCAGCTGGGGAGAGACTGCAGGAGGGCCCATTTTGCTTGTTCCCAATCGGCTGGACCCCAGCAGCAAGCTAACCTACTAGTCAGAGTATCTGGCCCCTGGTGATGAGTGCAAGCAGTTGAGTGGCCTTAGCATATCATTAGCATATTATGCTTTGATTGGTTAAATGACTGACCAGATGACCGAACACTTAGCATATTAGGTTTTTATTTTATAGGATATTTTTTAAGAAATCTATCAACAATGGGTTAAAAAAACAATAACAAACCCTATTAAATTTTCCTATATCACACAGGAACAGATGAAATATTCTGAGATGTATCAGAATGAAAAGAAACAAAAACTTTAGAATTCTAAAGGTTTTGAAAACTTATGTATCTGGCAGATGATTGTCTCGAGGGTGTTTCACAGTTTGGGAAACTCTGGTCTAAAGATTTCTGGTTGGAACCATAGGAAGCAGCAAGGAGAAATTTAGCCCTGAGTGAGTAATGCATCTTAATAAAGGCCTGAATGGAGAGAGATTGTCCCGGGTATGAGGTGAGGTTGTCTTGGACACCCCAACCCAGCATTGTCCCACCTCCTTTAGGACCCTGTGGCCAGGTAAGGCACAGTGTGAGGGGAGCATGTAGCAACTACAGGGAACTGGGCTATCCAGGCAGAGGGAGCTCAGCCCTGGGCATGAGCACCTGGTGGATAAAGTTCATATTTGTAGACAGTTTATTTAATCTATTAATACAGTATCTGTTTACAAAGACGATTTTTAAAAATCTGTGTAAATAGAAAAGAACACAGGAGACTATGGTTAAGTCAAGCAGTTGTAGAAAAAATGGGAACTGTGCCAAGAATATGAAGAACTGATTCGCTCTAATGTTCATAGGTGGAATAGGTTCCAACAGTTCATCAGCACCACACACATTCATAACAAAGTAGAATGAGGGATGCACACCAGCCCAAGAGGATAAAGCATCCTAATCAGAAAGTGCTAATTCAGTTGATGAGTTGAATGAAGTAATTAGTTACAAGAAAAACCAGGGCAAAATTCATATCTCTATTGTATATAAGCAATGACTTCTTAGAAAACAAAACAAACAATGGAATCTTATCACAATGATAATTTTAAAAAACACCATATAATAATCTTTATAAGAAATGTGTGAGGTCTGTAGGAATAAATGGGTAAAACTTTTATAATTGACTAGATAAATAGATGTATAAAATATTGTATCACCTTTCTTTCCTGTTAAATTCAAAAGTGAAATATGCTTATTGGGAATGTTTCTAATAACCAACTTTGGAAAATAAAATATTTTACCTTATCTTCTCCCATACACTTCCCTCCCCAGAGGTACTAGGTTACCAGTTTGCTTGTATCTTTCCAAATATTTGAGATATTCACTTCATTTTTATTTTGAACTTAAATTTGCAATGGGTTCATCACAAACTTATGATTACTACTAGAGGCCCAGTGCATGAAATTCATGCATGAGGGTGTGTGTCGTTCAACTCAGCCTGCACCCTCTCAATATGGGACTGCTGGTTCCCAATTGCCTACCTTCTTGATTGGCCCTAACTTCTACCTGCCAGCCTGATCACCCCTAACCATTTCCCTGCCAGCTTGACCGATCCCTAACTGCTCCCCTGCCAGCCCAATTGTCCCCAACTTCCCTCCTCTGCTGGCCTGGTCACTTCTAACTGCCCTCCCTTGCAGGCCTGGTCCCGCCCCAACTACCCTCCCCTGCTGACCTAGAAAACCCTAACTGCCCTCCCCTACCAGCTTCATCACCCCTAACTGCTCTCCCTTCCTGGTTTGGTCCTCCCCCTTCCCAACTGCCCACCCCTGCAGGCCTGATCCCCCCAACTACCTCCCCTGTATGCCTGGTCACCCCTAACTGCCCTTCCCTGCAGGCTTGATTGCCCCCAACTGCCCTCCCTTGCAGGCCTGGTCCCTCCCAACTGCTCTCCCCTGCAGGACTGGTCCCCCCAACTTCCCTTTCCTGCAAGCCTAGTCTCTCCCAACTCTCCTCTCCTGCAGGCCTGGTCTCCCCACCCCCAATTGCTCTCCCCTGCAGGCCTGGGTCTCCCTCAACTGCCCTTCCCTTCAGGCCTAGTTGCCCCCAACTTACTTCCTCTGCTGGCCTAGTCACCCCTAATTGCTCTTCCCTGCAGGCTTGATCACCTCCAACTGCCCTCCCTTGTAGGCCTGGTCCTTCCCAACTGCCCTCCCTGCCATCTTGTGGTGGCCATCTTATGTCCACATGGAGGCAGCTATCTTTGACCACATGGGGGCAGCCATCTTGTGTGTTTGAGTGACTCAATTTGCATATTACACTTTTATTTGATAGGATTATATTTGGTTTGGAATATCTATTTTCTTTAATTTCTTTTTAGTTCTGTTGGATGAATCAAACAATTTTTTTATCACCCTATTCCCCCCCCTCTATTAATTTATTTTTTTAACATTCTTTCACCATTTTTTCCAGAGGTTATCATAGAGATTTCAGCCTGCAGTCTGTGTAGTTTTGGAATTTGGTTAATGATTTGTTCCCCCACCATGCTCTGTCTTGGCCCATGATGTTTCTAATTTTAACTTTCTGGCCCCACGAAACCACCACAATCTCTCTGGTTCCTCTGCCAGCCCACAGCAGCCCTCTGTGTGTGTGAAGCTTGGGTTCTCAGCCACTTGCCCTTGCTCAGAATGGACAAGTGCCCTCAGAGAAAAAGCAGTTGTAAATGACCAACTCACCTCTCGGTTGTTTCCCCCTTTGCAAGTCTTGGCCCTCTAATTCTGGTTGCTTTAGTAGCCCTTTAATTGTTTTACACATAAATCATGTTTGCTTATTCTGTCATTTTATTTGATTTTGCTAATAGTTATCAGTGGGAATGTGGTCTGCTATAAGCCATTTCATCACATCCCATGCAGTGAAAGGTAATTTTAAAAATTCTGTGTGACAATATGTCCAACTAAAAACCAGGGTTCTTTTCCTAGGAAAGATGGGAAGAATGGGTATTGGGATACACAACTAGCACTGTGAGTGGTGGAAGCCAGTTATAGTTCCAGGATGAGATGAAGAAAATCCTCCAATATATTGGGGCTGCAGGTTGCCATAACATACTTGTGAGTTTAGGTGAGTTTATAAGGTAACCATAACTTGAGCATTTGGCTCCCTATGTCTGGATCCATGATCACCAAACAATCCCACGGTAGTGATTTGGCTTTTCCTCAGAGACTTTAGGAGAATGTGCTAATCAGCAAGTATAATTTTGCCAGTTAGTTTGGCAGTTGTACTTCTCAAGGTAAATAATAAAAAACAATGTCATCATCTGCATGATGAACCATCAGTCTTCTTGAGCTCATTTTGCCTTGGATAAAATGACAAAAGACAGTATTTTGACCTACCAGAATTTGATTAAGTACTGTCAACATTTAGACATTAGGCATCACCTTCTAAATTTAGCAGTAGGCTCCTGAGTGTGGAATAAAAAATGAGTCTTCTGTTTAGAATGATCTTGCAAATGATATCTAAGTTTTCAATAAAGAGATGAAACATTACAGTGGAAAGGTCATGTCTGAAAACTATTTTCTACTCATGTTAAATATGTGGCTGGAAAATGTGATCCTGAAATTTGGTGAAAAGAATATCACAGAGAATTCTAAGAGATTATCATCCCTCAGATTGATTGGTCTGTAATTTGAGGATTATAAAAAAATGTTTGTTCTTTTCCAAGGTAGAGCAGAATGTAGATATTGGCTATTGTGAAAAAACTTTCCATATAAGTTAATCGCTGCCAAACATCAGGCTGTAATACACAAAAGAGCCCTAAATTTTGAGGCAAAGAGCTCTCTTGGCACCCATTTCAATTTTATGGAAATAATCAGATGATTAAGAGAAAAAAATAGTAAATAGAGAGATCTTTGGGATTCTCCTATAGATTCTGAAAAAGGCACTTAATTTTTTTAACTCTAATTTCTTCCTTCTCCAATCTGTTATGGAAGATAAAATCTGGCCTCTGAGGACATATTGATCAGACTAATGAAATAATAACTGGAAGGATCCTGATTTCATTGGATGGGCTCTGGGCTGATTCCTCTAAAACCCATTCTTACCTAATTACTAGTTCAATTAAAATTCATGATTTTATTAATGCTGGTTTTTTAAAAATCATTTGGAATGTTGGTTCTCTTTTTCCTCCTCTTTTAAATATTTCTAGACACGGATCTATTTAATTCTTAGTCTCATAAAATTAGATTTTTTGCTGTGGTATCTATCCCTAGAAAAATGCATCTATGCACAAACCACAGACTTTTGATGTAGTTTCAGAAGATTCATAGACTTCCCAGAGTCCATGCAAGAACTAATTTTATATCTTCTAAACTAAAGGAGATAAAACATTTAAATTTTTTCTAATGTATATTTATAAGATTTTGAACATTTTGTAAACAATCAGGTCTTTTGTATTCCTACTTTTCAACATTTTACTTTATGACATCTTTTCAAGTTCATAAGATCATCCTATATAATAAAAGGGTAATATGCAAATTGACTGAACAATAGAAGGACTGATTGCTATGATGTGCACTGACCAACAGGAAGCAGACGCTCAATGCTGGAGCTGCCCCCTGGTGGTTAGTGTGCTCCCACAGAGGGAGTACCACTCAACTAGAAGCTGGTCTGATGGCTAGGGAGCTCAGCAGCGATGGTTGGATCCTCTCCTGCCTCCATGGCAGCATTAAGAAGCAGCCATAAGCCAGGCCGGCTCAAGCACATAATGTCAAGAGCCTCTCCCGCCTTTATGGCAGCACTAAGCAGTGAGCGGGCCTAAGCCAACAGGCAGACATCCCCTGAGGGCTCCTGGACTGCAAGAGGGCGCAGGCAGGGCTGAGGGCTGCACCCCTATCTCCCCAACTCTCAGATTGCACAAATGTCGTGCAGCGAGCCTCTACTACTGAATAAAAACATAAAGAAATATACAAAACAATGGTAGCCAATGTAATGAGCAATGGATTGCAAGTAATACTAAAGACTTACATATTGTGACAGGTATTATTTTCCATTTAGCTTTTACCCTATTATTTACCTTAATTAGAATTGCTTGTTTTCTGATGGCTCTGATGATATGTATGGTGTGTGGCAACCAGATGCTGAAATTCACAGAAACATGGTGGTCTCTTTTAATTCCTCCCATGTGTACTTTCCTAGTAGCATACTATATGTGCATTGTCTTCTGCCTTTCTTTCCCTCTTTGCATAGTTAAATCCTCCTTATTCTCACCTGGTTGCTGAATACCTTCCCTCCACATGGTTATTCAGAGACCCAGGTTTTTTCCATCTTGTGGCTCCCCAGTCCTCTAGGATCTCAGAGTCCTCTGCTTCCAATAGGGGAAAGAGAGGATACAGAAAATGCCCTCTTATAATCAATTACTTGACCCAGAAGTGACACACATAATTTGCAAACATATTCTGATGTCAAGAACTACTCACATGGTAACATCTAAGGTATAAGGGGTTTGGGACATGGAATTCCTGGTTGGGCAGCCAATTCGTAGGTCTACCTCAACACGGAAAGGGAGCATGAAATTTTGATGGCTTCTACTCATTTTTGCCATACCATAGTGTAGACTGGCATCTAGCACAATGGCAAACCCCTGTTGGCACTAATAAGTATTTGTAGAACAAATACAGTTGTTTGAAGTAGTTTAGGATGATCAGCAATATAACAATTTCATATCTGATGTACAGAATTTGGAGAAGCAGCAACTTTAGTATGATGCAAATGTGGGCACATTTTAGACCCCAGGCTCATGTTTGCACAAAGATGTCTCTACTTCATAATTAAACTTTTTTCCCTCAGATGTTATATTTCTAGAAAAGCACTTTTAGTTATTTTAAAACTTTAAATGCTCTCTGAATAGCTTTGGCTTATTTTTGAAAAAAAAAATTGGTACTAGATGTTTTCTGGATGATTGCAACATTGAAGAGCTTTACATACACGTGTGAAAAAGACCAAATTAACTGTCCACACTTCTATATTCCTTCCAGTGCTGCCAATTTATGCTGCACTGTAAGGATTTGTAAACAGGTGGGATAGACTGGTACTAAATCAGATTGCATCCCCAAGATGAAATCTGTTCACACAGAATTCATAATCTAGATTTTGCTTCTAGAATACACAAATAAATGCACAAGTCCTTCATTATTAACATACTGATATTCCATGTGGCTATTTATCTTACAGATTGTAAAAAAAAAGTATCTTAAAGATACTTTATGTCCTTAAAAGGTGGATTTGCAAGTATCTAAAACAGTGGTTCTCAACCTTTCTAATGCCGTGATTCTTTAATACAGTTCCTCATGTTGTGATGACCCCCAACCATAAAATTATTTTCATTGCTATTTCATAACTGTAATTTTGTTACTGTTATGAATCGTAATGTAAATATCTGTGTTTTCCAATGTCTTAGGCTCTATAGGTTGAGTTGTCACAGGTTGAGAACCACTAGCAGGGTCACCTAAGAGGAACTGTATTAAAAAGTCCAGGCATTAGAAAAGTTGAGAACCACTGATCTAAAATAATCTATTGCGGATGTGAGATCACTTTTAAAGAAGGCCTGGCCCAAGGACACTGGGAGACTTTGTATAATGTTCAATATATTTAATAGTATAGGGAATTGTTTCTATAGCACAGGTTCCCAATATCAATATATATAAAACCCCAATATGCAAATAGACAGAATGGCAGGAAAACCAAACAACCAGTTGCTATGACATGCACTGACTACCAGGGGGTACGTGTCGAACATTGTGTATGTTGGCTGCAGTGGGATGGTGGAGCAGGTGAGCAGGGGTGCCAGACTAAGGTGAGGCACCAGCCACTGTCTTCGGGGCGAGTTTCTGGTGGTTACTGAAAATTCTTTGCTCCCATGTGCTGCAGTCCTGCCCAGTGCTTGCACCTGCTACTGGCACCCAGTAGCAGTCCCGATCACCCCTAAGGGCTTCTCCACCTCCTCCCTCCTCCTGAGGGGTGATTGGGGCAATAGCCACTGCTCACACCTGATGACAATGCTGGTCCCACTTGCACTCACTGCTGGCACTGGCCCCAATCATTCCACACTATCAGTGGGTCCGAGCAGGGCACACGGGAGCCGAAGTGCTGGGAGCGAGGCTGCTGGCAGGCAGGAGACTGGGGACTGTGGTGGGAGGGGCCGGTAAGGGATGTGGAGGATGGCTGAGCCTCCCCTGTGCCCACCACAGCCTTGTAGCCCACAGTTCCTTTCAAGGTACACTGGGCCCCTAGTCTATAATAATAAAAGCATAATATGCTAATTAGATTGAACGACCTTCTGGATGACCTTCCAGATGACCAGTTGGAACCATGCTATGACACCCACGGTGCCAGGCCAGCCAATGTAAGTGTGATGCGATTGGTTGGCGGCCCGGCTCCATGATTGCCCCAAAGAGGGAAGCCCAGATCACTGACTAGCGGGCTGTAGCAGGTGGGTGGTGCTTCCCTCTGTGAGGGCAGCTGGGGCAAGAATTTTGTTCATTGGGCCTCTAGTTTTTGTATATAAGGCTCCTTTTGAAACTCAGAGAAACATCACAAGCTGTTGCATGCTGGAAGCTGTATTTTTAGTGTCAATGGATTGAGAAATAACCTAGTGATATTACCAGTTCTTGAGCTTCCCCATGCTTTTAAGATATACTCTCATGTTATTAATCATCACAAGATTAGTATGTTTTGCTAAAAATATAAGACCTGTGTTTGACGGCCATGTTATTTATGCCTTCGTATGAACTTGTAGACCCTTCAAGGGCTACAAAAGGCCATACCAGAAAGTAGTGGTTCAGAATAAAATATATAACTGATGAAGGACATCTTTTTAAGTTTTTGTGAAAATTTATTCTTGACAAAGGCTTGAAAGCATTAAATAAAGTAATTTCTTTTAGGGCCCATGCTTGATGCTGATCCTATTTCTCCCATGATGCCTGATCTTTTCCTGATGTTGGGTGTGACCTCTGGTAATGCTGTGTGAATTTAAGCCTTATCATTGCTGAAATAATTCTCTTCTCCATGAGGTTGTGGTTAGAGATTGATGTTGTGTAGCACCAAGGACTTGGCTCGAAAAGATATCATTAATTAGGTAGTCTGCTGAACTACAGCTCACTCTGAAGTGATATAATTGTATATGCTTATGGAAAATAAGAGCACAAACTTAGAATTTAAAAATAACACTGCAATTTATAAGAACTGAATTGCAGGATGGGAGGGAGTATTTCCCAGCCACAAGAAAGGTACTGTCCCATTCTACTTTCTTAACACATCAAAATGATAAGCTTACTTTGATGCATGCAAAAACCTCAGAATCCTAATGCAAGAATAGGGCTAGAAAGAGGACCTTGAGGCCATTAAATGGTGGAAACCTCTCTCCCTACTTTCCTTCCAGGAGTCAGACCTATCTGAAGCTCACCTTTCCCAGTCCTGTTTATTTTTCCTTTACCTTTGATGAGGGTTTCTTCCAGTAAAATCTCTTCCATGTTTAATATCCTTTTGACATTTGCTTCTGGGAGGACCTGACCTAACATACCACTTATTAGCTGGGATTAACCCTTGTAAACATGGGCTTTCTCAGCACTAACAGGGGTAAAATAATAGTATTTAAGTCCTTTGTGTTCTATGAGAATTAATTTTGAAAATGGATGAAAAAATTCCAAGCATAGTGCTTGGCACATGGCAAGTTGTCAATGAATAATAATTGGCATTATTATTATTACAAACCTTCAGTGCTTCTGGAATTCTTTGCTTAGGAGGAAGTTGAGAAAGCTAAGGTTACCTTTACTTGGAGAAGTCTTGGATTCCCAAAAAAGGTTGGGAAAGAAACCACACAAAAGCCCAGGGCGATCATTATCCAAGTTTGTTGTAGCTGCCTGTGGTAGGGTTTTCCTTGCTGTTGGGATTTTGTGTCCTTTGTACTTGGCCAAGAGCTATTGAAAATCTCTGTTATCTACTGAGGTTATGGCAAGGATGGGTAGGGGACTTCAGAAATTCTTGGCCAGTCAAAAAGAGCCTCCTCTCCACACACCAGTTTTTTCTTTTTACATAACTTTAGACTTACATAAAAGTTGCAAGAATAGTACAAAGAATTTCTGAATATCTTCACACAGATTCCACAATATTCATGCGCACACACATTTTTTTTCTGAATTATTTAAGAGAAAATTGCAGGCATGATGTTTCTTTACTCTGAAATACTTCAGTGTGTTTTCTCTAAAAATAAAGAATTTTCTTACATAGTTTTTTCTTATATATAATTTCTTACACAGTTTTCAGTCAGAGAATTAACAATTACTCAATTCTATTACACAACAGGAATCCTATTATCTAACAAATCTTTCTCATTGTCTCTGTAATATCTTTTAGAATAATAGAAAATCATACGTCAGCCTTTAGAGCCTTCCCTTTTACTTTGCCTGAGATGTAATTGTATGAATAACTATTAACTGCCTACTAAGTATTAGGCAAGCATTGATAAGACTCAGGTGGGGAAAAAGGCCTGTCTAAGGAGCTCATATCTACTCCAGGAAGTATATGCTAGTAACTAGTGTTGGAGTGAGGCTTGCAGTGTGGTATGTGGGGAGAGTCAGTGAGAACTCATCTATGATGAGATATAGGGTCTAAATTCTGCATGGATGGTAAAAATTTCCCAGTTGCCATTTCACATCTTGCCCTATAATAAATTCAGAGAAGCTAGATTTTGTCTTCTGCACTGAAACAGATAATTGCTTTGATTAGACAGGAGATGAAGTAGTTATTTTGCTTATGGGGACCATATTGTCCCCAAAAAAACTTATCTTTGTAAGAGGCTCACTATGAGAGGCAGATGGGAAAATAGAAATCCTCTGAGGGTGGTTCTGGTATACTTGCTGTCTCAAGCTCTCTCTGGCATGTGCCCATTGAGGTCGGCATTACCACCATCATTTAAATTATTTCTCTCATTCTTTTTATTGAACTAGTTTCTGTCAAATACTCACATAATGTAACTGAATGACTTCAGAGGGTGGAAGATTATCTCTGCCCTGAATGAACTTATACCAACAAAAATAGGACAAGGGCACAAATGATTGTAACATAAAATATGAGAGAAGTGATTTAAGAAGATAGATTACAAGGAATTATGCTCAAGAAAGATTTCCTGGAAAAGTTAGCATTTAAGATGGTCAGTAAAAGAGAGAAGTAAAGAAGTCTTCTGGGCCTAGTTGGAGACTTACATTCTATGAGAGTCTATCAACATAGTTAAGGCATAGAGACTGGAAAGCACTAGAGTAAAAGGGGTACTCATGTGTACCCAAGAGTGGGGAGCCCCACTTGGCAAGATCTCCTGGGACTCGATACACTTGTGGAAGAATAGTGAGCAGGAGGGTGGAGAGAGAATTTGGGGCAGTTTGTGGGGCAACTTGGAGAATGGTCCCCATTAATCTTCTAGTTCCATGAGTGAATCCTGGGGATAATTTGTTTCCCCTCTTCTCTCTCTCTTAACATTCCCTCTTCCCTGTATGCTCCTACTTCTAGCTCTTTTCTCTTGTCATCAAGAGACATGTTCTGCCCTAACCAGTTTGGCTCACTGGATAGAGTGTCAGCCTGTGGTCTGTAAGGTCCCAGGTTCCATTTCGGTCAAGGGCATGTACCTTGGTGGCAGGCACATCCCTAGTAGAAGGTGTGCAGGAGGCAGCAGATCAATATTTCTCTCATTGATGTTTCTAACCACCTATTCCTCTCTGTAAAAAATCAATAAAAAATATATAAAAGAGACATGTTTTATGATTAGGCTTCCCTCCGTTCTTATTCCCACACCCCACTTTGTTGAAGTACAGGGACAAACTTTTTCATATTTCTAAGTTGTCATCAAATCGCCATGATAAGGGAAGCTCATGTACCACTATAGTAAATGAGTGCTGTGGGTCATCTGAAGAATGGTCCTCTATTTACTCCCAACAATGCACCTTGGCTAGATTAGTATATGAGGCTCTAACCAGTATTTTTTCAGTATTTTAGTCAAATTAGCTTCTTTGCCTCTGCTTTCCAATGTATCACTGTTCTAGAACCAGGATAACTTGGATAAACATGGCAGAATTCCTGAGTTCAAAGGAGTGCTTTCTAAGAGAATGCCAAACTAAGGCTACTCTGAAAAGCTATGCTAATAGTTTTTTCTTATTCAGGGCATTCAAATGACCACAGAGGAAGAGAAATACCTACCAATACTATTTTAAAAAATATATATTTTATTGATTTTTTACAGAGAGGAAGGGAGAGGGATAGAAAGTCAGAAACATCGATGGGAGACATCAATCAGCCGCCTCCTGCATGTCCCCTACTGGGTTGTGCCCGCAAGCAAGGTACATGCCCCCAACCGGAATCGAACCTGGGACCTTTCAGTCTGCAGGCCGACGCTTTATCCACTGAGCCAAACCGGTCTCGGCCCAATACTATTTTATTATTAACTTTATTACCATTGTTCCTTGATCCCAAGATGTATATCTTCATGTATTTTGAAATGTGAGTGTGATTCACATTCAATATGCATGTTTACTAGGGCATCTCTTTGTTTTCCTTCTCCTCTACTTACCCCCATTTCTCCCCCAAATAATAATAATAATAAAAACAAGCCAAAAGCTCTTATTAAATTGCTATCTACAATCAAGGGAATAGGATGATATTTTCTATTCCTCATGCCTGTCTTTTATTAGCTAGGAAAAATCATCTTAAAATTTCCTATTGAGGATTAAGCATCCTTCCCAGAGGATTCTGTGAACTCTGGAATCACCCATGTATAAGACATGTCTAGACTATTTCTGTCAGCCGATGCCCTTTCCTCTGCAAACCAAGTCTCATCAGAACATTTCCCACGTGTGCATGTTCTTTTGCCATCTAATTGTCCTCAGTGCCCTTCACGATAGAGAGCAGCAAAAGATTAATTTTTGAAAACATGACGGCTTTTTGTGATGATTATTATTTTTTAATGTACAAATGGGCCTATGATGATACAATTACAACTAGAGGTATTTTGGTGGGTGGTTTTATTTATCCCCTACGATGTAGAATATAAATGAAATATTTTAAAAAATAGTGAAAGGAAATGAACTCCCCTCCATCTTGTCCTATAGGGCTGGGCCCCCTGCCAAAACCCTTTCCCTTTTCTGGGAGGGGCCACAGGTGTGCCAGCAATATCCTAGCTCCCCGACCACCACCCAAATGGACCAATGAAGCTCCAGGAACACAGTGAGGGTTGTAATAAGGCTAAACCACAGAAAGACCCTAATTCAAGTGACCAATCTCTGTAACCCTCATCACTTTCCTAAGCCCTCCCAATTATCCTACCCCATATAACTCATTGTTCCCGCCCGGCTCGTTCTCTCGTCTCACTGCTGCGCCAGAAAGAGGCTGAGAGCCAAACCCGGGTTTGAATAAAGACTCTTTGCTTTTGCATCAGAAAAGGCTCTTTAGTGGTTGATTATTGGGGACCCCGAACTCTGGGCATAACAATAGGAAATGAGGCTATTTTCCTAGCATTCTTATTGCCAATTCATGAACAAGAGGAGCTCATATCTAGATTCACATGGGGGCTGGGTAAATGCTCTTGCCTTCAGTTTTTCTCATGAGTTTTAAAAACGGGATAAAATTTAGTTGAAGTACATATTGGACAGATGCAATAATTAGAAAAAGGGAACTGGTGTCATAAAAGGACATATGGCTTGGGTATGTGGAGGAGAGGGGATGCTGGGGGTTAACCTAGCACTAGCTGCTTCAATGAATTAAGGGGAACAGGGAGGGAATGAAAAAGACAGGTGAGGCTGGCCAGTGTGGCTCACTAGTTGAGTGTCTACCTATGAACGAATAGGTCATGGTTTGATTCCAGGTCAGGGCACATGCCTGGGTTGGGGCTTGATCCTTAAAAGAGATGTGCAGGAAGCAGCCAATCAATGATTGTCTCTCATCATTGATCTTTTTATCTCTCCCTCTTCCTTCCTCTTTGAAATTAATAAAAATATTTTTTTAAAAGCAAAAGACAGATGGATCTGCTGCTCAGGACCAGAGAAGCCCTGGTTCTACTCCAACATTCTATTTGCTATCCTGATGAAGTGATTTTAACAAATTAAAAAATTATCCTCTGAATCACTAATGGACCTCCTGCAGTTCTTTTCTCCAGGCCCAGCTCATCCCCCCCCCCCCCACCCCACACTGCCTGCTCTCCTCTCCCACAACTCTTTTACATACCTTTTCTTTTCATCTTCAACTCCTTTCTCAGTTTTTTTTGGTCTCTACACAAAAATCTGAAATCTGACATTCCCTATAAAACTCTCATTGTAGAGACCACACTTCCTTCGTGTACCTGAAACTCCACCTAGGATATGAAGGTTTGCAAGGTTCTTGTTCCTCTGTGCCACTTCCTTTCTGGCTCTACCCTCTCTCTCCAGACTCTCCTTCTGGACAGCCCACAAGGTCACTTCCATGACCCACTTGAAGAGGGGAAGAGAGTGCAGTTTGGAGCACAAATGTGTTTGACACTGGTCTCCACTGCTATCAGCCTATTCTGGGTGGTTGTGAAGATGAACCCATTACTGTTGAAAAGCGTCAAGCAGAGAGCCTGCCATGGTGCAAGCACTCAGTATTTTTCTTCAGTTCCCTTTCTCTCTTACCCTCCCGCCTCTATTCTTGATTCTGCCATCTGCATAATTCCTAGAAAATCTTTTAATTTCTGGGAACTAGATTATTTTAATCTGGTTTTTGAGTTGGTAAGGTATTTTAACATCCAAAATGATGGCTGTCCCAATTCCTTGGCTCCACAATTCTTTATTATCTCCTATTTTAATTATCTTCATTTCGAACAGCTTCAATCCCTACAAGACCTTGAACTCTGGCTCTTTCTTTGACAATTTCCATGTGGACTTCAACCACCTTTCCACAACCCTAGATTTATAGAGTTATATCTGTGACGTTGCCTTTTGTTTTTCATGAAGACTTATACTAGGAAAAATAGGACAAGGACACAGCTAAGAGTTGGGGTCCTGAATCATCCATTTGAAACTTTAATTCCCAACTATGCTAGGACTTCTCAGAATGGAATGAAATGACTGACACTACTCTGGGGGCCAGTGAAGCCTTGAAAGTTTCACCTTAGCAGCTCTGCAATGTGATGACCATCCAGACCTAGTGGACTCCAGACTCCTACCAGGATAGGAAGGGGACTCTGGAGATTTTGAAATTGACCCATGAACCAAAGAGCCAAGCAGAGGACATTGAATGGTTGACATATGTTTAATGTATGAATTCTCATCACCAGCTATGTCAAGTACATTTATATATTTTAGTCCCGGGGAGAGGACTATTCAAGATCTCCTTGTCATATCTTTAACCTAAAAGTCTGAGTGAAAAATCAAGTCCATTCTTTTATGCCTCTTTTAACATTCCTCTACCACTCTTATTATCTCACTGTCTTTCCCATCTGAAATACCTCCTCTCTGCTAGACTATTAAAATAGACCCACTTCTAAGCTATGTTGAAACTGGATTTCATTTAAGCATGCATTTTTAAAGCATGTTCCCAAATAAATTTGAAATAAAATAAATTTGAACAAGTACAGTGCTACCAATGTCATCAGATTTTCAATTATATTTTATTCATAGGCTTTTATTTCCCCAACTGAATTCTAAAAATGATTTTTAATTAGGAAAATATAATAGTGTCTTAAAATTTGTTCCATGGTTCATAAAACAAAGAAGAAAAAAGGTACAAAGACTTCTGGCAGTGAAAAAACAATCTCAAACCATCAACTTGCCAAATATTTATTTTCCTTATGAAACAAAAGCTATTGATTTTTAAATAAGGAAACCATTTAGGGCCAAACTATGCCATTGAAGTTATAGTTGCTCTTTCTTGCTAAACTTAGAATAGAAGAATGTATGCATTAAAAGCATTAGCAATTCTAGAAGCAAACATTTGGCCCATGATATCCATCAAATTAAAAATATTCCAGAATAATGGAAAAGACAGCACTGCCAATTCAGTATCAGTTGCATAGCTGACCTTTCTAAAAATATGTTTTCATTGCTTTTTTAAAGAGAGAGGGAGAGGTATAGACAAATAGAAGCATAAATGAGAGAGAGAGAGACATGGATTGGCTGCCTCCTGCACGCTCCCCACTGGAGATCAAAGCCCACAATACATGCATGTGCCCTGACTGGGAATCGAACTGGAGACCTTTTGGTTCATAGGTCGATGCTCAACTACTGAGCACACTGGCCAGGCTGACCTCTCTCTTTTTTTTTTAAATGGTGGCATAGATTTAGGTCATACCGATGCCTGTGTGCACTGTCTTACCCAATCATTTCCACAATTCATTGATTAAATGCCAAAGCAGAGTCAGGGATATTGGCTTCAGAAAAGGTAGAATCTAGTTGGCACAGAAAGAGAGAGGAAATCCCAAATTTTGGTCTCATAAGCAAAATATTCCAGCCATAACCCCAACTCCAAATATCTATACCACTTAGAAGTTCAACAAAGAGCCCACACTCTAGATCTTTGGAATCATTTGGCTTACATTAAACTACTACCTATTCCAATTTATATCAGAGGAAGGTTATCATTCAATACACAAACATACATAAAGCATGTTATAAGTTAGCTGTGAGTTAAAGAAGTGCTAAGTACCTAATTCTGTCAAAATAATTGACCAAGTCATGTTTTGTAGATTAGAAATTTCCAATGTGAGGTGAGTTCAGTGTAGCACCAATTCATTAGAATGTTAAAAGATGATACTTAAAAAATATTCTATGGTGACTTAGCTGATTTGGCTTGGTGGATAGAGCATTGGCCTGCAGAGTGAAGGGTCCTGGTTTGATTCTGGTCAAGGGCACATGCCTGAGTTTCAGGCTCCATCCCCAGTGGGGGGCATGCAGGAGGCAGCCAATCAATGATTCTTTCTCATCATAGATGTTTCTATCTCTCTTTCCCTCTCTTTTCCTCTCTGAAATAAATTAAATATATATATATAAAATCCATGGCCCTCTAAGCTTGAGAAATACAGTTTTAAATGCAGGTAAACAGGTTTATAGCATAACATGTTTACACTGGTATACATATACACTAAATGATTACCAAGCCTGTAATTAATCAATCTTTTCTTCATGTTGGAAAGAAGGGTTTATGAATGCTTATATTCAGACGGCATCATTAATTTATGCCAAAAAGTTGGTGCAAGCAGGTACAGATTTCTTACTGATTTTAAAAACCCTGACCTGCTTGCTTTATCACCAGTTACCTAAGGGCCATATTAATTTTCCACTTTCTTTTGCTATTTCTGTGTTTGTTTTTAACAACATGCTCCGAGACAGAGATGATTTCTAGTAAGTATAATACCAAAGTGCTTTCTTTATTCTTCCCCTGTCCAGTAATGCCAGGAGGCCAATGTAGTCTGTGTTCTCTTTTTCTCTTTGTTTTTATTTGTGGAACTACTGTGTAGTGGGGTGCTCACGCACTTCAAGAGAACAATGAGTCCCAACTGTTTAAAGAATGGGTCAAAGTCTGGACTGGTAGATACTAATGGAGAAAGTTGAGGCAACTTAGGAACTTAACTACAATTGGTGAACATTTTCTTTTTCATCAGGCTCTATAAAGCACAGCTTATGCTAGCAGTAATTCCAAGAAATTAGAGTATATCATTTTCAAAATGGAAAAATAGAATTAAAAAACAATTAAATGATAAAATCATAGGAACTTAAAGGAAAACTGAATGTGTATCAAGAGACTAACTGTGGTCATCCAGATTCATGTAATAGTAGTTGCTCAAGCAGCATTTTTTTTTCCAGTTAATGGAGGGCCCTACTGGAGTGGCTCAGTTGGTGAGCACCATCCTGTGCACCAAAAGGTTGCTGGTTCAATTCATGGTCAAGGCACATACCTGGGTTGTGGTTTGATCCCCAGTTGGGGAGTGTTCAGAAGGCAACCAATCAATATTTCTCTCCTACATTTATATTTCTCTATCCCTTAACTCTCTAAGCATGTTCTTGGTTGAGGATTAAAAAAATAAGAAAAGTAAAGGTACTGGAGGGAGCCCTGGTCAGGCGGCTCAGTTGTTTGGAACATTGTCCATACACCAAAGGGTTATGGGTATGATCCCTGGTCGGGGCGAGTGTGGGAGGCAACTGATTGATGGTTCTCCCTCATGTCCGTGTCTCTCTCTTGATCTCTCTATCCTTCTTCCTCTCTTTGTAAAATCAATAAACATATCCATAGGTGAGGATAAGACAAAGTAAAGAAGGGAAACTTTATCATTCTCCCAGGTCACCACTTTTAATAGTTTACAATCCTTATCATCGTGACTCTTTCAAAAATTAAACCAGTAACCAGCCTTGACTAGCAATAGCTATCATGAGAAGTAATAGGATTGGAAGAACCACACTGGAAAAGGAAAGGCGATTTGGGGAAATTTAATTAGATTTCCAATGACCCTGTTCAGCTACAGATGAGTTTAACCTGGTCCCTCAGCCACTTTCTTTTGTTTTTGACTTCTGGAGAATGAACTCAAATCTTGCCTTCCATAAGGACAAAACTTACGTTTTTGTTGACGAATGAGAAAGTCATGAGTGTTTGTCCGGTTTATTTAATAGATTATCATCAAATTGGAATTACAAATTGTTTTTGTGACTGTATTTCAAATTGAAATTATAACTAAATTTTTTGTTGAAGTAAAATTTATATAGGATGAAATGTATTAATTTTAAGTGTGTTTGATGAGTTTTTTAAAATATATTTTATTGATTTTTTACAGAGAGGAAGGGAAAGGGATAGAGAGTTAGAAACATCAATGAGAGAGACATCGACCAGCTGCCTCTTGCACCCCCGCTACTGGGGATGTGCCCACAACCAAGATACATGCCCTTGACCAGAATCGAACCTGGGACCTTTCAGTCTGCAGACTGACGCTCTATCCACTGACTCAAACCAGTTTCGGCTATTAGATGAGTTTTGATAAGTACATTTGTACAGTCTTCACCCCAAATGAGATATAGAGCATTACTATGCCCTAGAAGGCACCCTTTTACTCCTTTCTCTTTTCTCTAGGCAAATACTGTTTTTATTCCTGTTATCAAAGATTAGTTTTACAGTTATGGAAATTCACATAAATGGAATCATATAGTAGGTACATTTGGCAATTGGCTTCTTTTGCTTAATATGTTTTTGAGAATTATCCATGTTGCTCTGTGTCTCATTAGTTAATTCATTATTATTGATGAGTAATATTCCATTTTAAGAATACAGTGGTACCTCGAGATACGAGTGCCCTAACATACGAGATTTTTGAGATATGAGCTGTCAAGCAAGCGATTTTTGCTTTGAAATATGAGCAACATTTGAGATAGGAGTAATCGAGCGGATTGGCCGGCTGCACACGACCCACCAGTTTACTGCGACTCGAGCGTCTCATAGTTTCCCACGCCTCAAGGTTACGGAACAAATTAAACTCGTATCTCAAGGTACCACTGTATATGTTATTTCTCTTGTCGATAGACAGGTAGATAGTTTATAGTTTTTTTTCCTATCCTATCTAATAAAGAGGGAATATGCTAATTGACCCTCATGCCATCGCAAAGATGGCGGTGCCCGCAGCCAATAAGGAGGGAATATGCTAATTGACTGCCCTGCCCTCAAAGATAGTGGAACCGACAGCCACAAGATAATGGTGCCCAGTCCCCTTAACCCTGCAGGGGCAGCAGGTGTGCACAGGCTGAGTCTGACTGCTCCAGAGTCCCCAGTCGTCTCAGCCCCCAGCCACGCAGTTCTGCTCAGAGGTGCAAGCAAGCCTTGGATGTTTTCTGCCCAGCCACCCAGGACCAGCCCAAGGCCCAGGCAAGCCTCGGATAGTGGCTGCCCAGCTTCCAAGGGCTGGCTGAGGCTCAGATAACTAGGGCTGGCTGAGGCTTGAACTGCCAGCAGTGGCAGCAGTATAGGTGTGATGGAGCATCTCCTTCCCCTGATCAATGGATTGTCTCCCGCCCCTGAGGGTTCCCAGACTGTGAGAGAGGGCAGGCTGGGCTGAGGGACCCCCACCTCTCCAGTGCATGAATTTTCTGGGAACTTAGTTGTAAATAAAACAGTAAACATTCTTATGTAAGTTTATGCATGAATGAGTGATTTAATTTTTTAAACCATATATTTTTAAGTTATTCTTGACTTAAATGCACATAAATAACTGAGTTTTTAAAAGGCCATTTATTAAACAAATATTTGTCATGTACCTACTCTGACGCAGGCCCTGTTCTGAGTGCTAAGCATATGACAGTGAACAAACAGACAAAATTTCTATTCTTATGAAAGTCATGTTCATAAGAATAAAGCAAGATAAATAAGTGAAAAAAATGTGTGTGTTGTTGTATATGTCAGTAAACGCTACAGAGAAAAAGGCAGAGGAGGGGAATATGGGTGTTAGGGAGCCAGGGACATATGGAGAGGATGCTATTTGAGCAAAGACCTGAAAAGAGGTGTGGGGCAAGCCTTGCAGGGAACAGTCAGAGATGAGGAAGTTGGAAGAGATTTGATATGTTGGATCCTATGTCAGTTACCAATTTATTCCCTCTTAGCTCAGAATTCACCCTTTTGGCCAGCTTGGTGAACTCAGGTCTGGGTCCTTTAAGCATTTTCTTTTTCCTGGACAGCTCACATTGAAGCTTTGTCAATAGAGAGCATTGGGCAGGATTGGCATGTTGGTGCCAAGGATGTCTGGGGAAGAGGTTTGTGGTTGCTATCCATAGTCTACTACAAAAAGGAATAAAATAAAAATCCTGTAGCCAGGTTTTTAAAAAGCTCACATATTTGCCCTAGCCCAGTAGTCGGTAAATTCATCAGTCAACAGAGTCAAATATCAACAGTACAATGACTGAAATTTCTTTTAAGAGCCAAATACTTAAAACTTAAACTTCTCCAAAATAGAGTCACCCAGTTCGTGGTATTTTGTGGCAGAGCCACACTCAAGGGGCCAAAGAACTGCATGTGGCTTGTGAGCCACAGTTTGCTGGCCACTGCCTTAGCTGGTTTGGTTCAGTGGATAGTGTCGGTCCTCTGAACGGTTATGGGCACATACCTCAGTTGAAGGCTTGATCCCCGGCCCTGGTCAGTCAGGGCTCATGCAGGAGGCAACCAATCAACGTGTCTTTCTCACATGGATGTTTCTCTCTCTCTCTGTCTCTCCCCTTCCCTTCCACTCTCTCTAAAAAGCAATGGAAAAATATCTTTGGGTAAGTACTATCAAAATAAATAGATAGATAGAAAGATAGGTAGATAATGAAAAGCTCATATATTCAAGTTAGGGAACTTCTTTATTTTGAAGTTATGCCCTTCGTACTTTCTTTGTGTCACTATGCTCCTTTTTTCTTGAAACTGCAGTAATAATAGATGGTAGGGTTTTTTGAAACATTTCTTTGATAAAATTTTAAAAATCAGAAGGTTTATATCTATCTCCCCTAAATGTGAGGGATTATAATTATCCATAAACCCAAAGTCTAAAATAGTGCAATGGTTTGGAAGCATTGTGGTGAAGATGTGTTTATTCCTTTGAGACTTCATTAATCACCGAATCTTGCCCCAGAGGAGTTGTTAGCATCCTAAATTCTTCTTGTTCAGAAATTTCCACTTGTAATGAATGCTGAAATAGAAATGCAAATTTGACTTGGGTTCTGTTCATATGATTTTGAGATAATTCTTTAAAAGAAGAAATCACTTTCTTAATTATTTGACATTATACAGTTATTATTTTGGAAAGTTAAGAAATAGTATACATTTCTGCATCTTTTATAAAACTGCCATCCAACTGTTAATTTAGTATTGTCCATTACTTATATATCCTTGGGAGAAGTTTCTCTTAGAATTTAATGTTGGGGGAAGTGGATGTCTTACAGTGGTCTGAAAGCTACAGCTGCAGCACCCACAGCCGGGGGACCCAGAACACCGGTCTCCAATCGGCCCAGACACTCGGACTCAGAGGAGCTCCACACGCCACACAGAAAGGTCAGATTTCGCCTGGGATAAGGAGAGAGAACTACAGAACATGACACCCATGTTCTGTAGAGAAGAAAGACCATGGGCAGACGAAGAAACAGCCCGCATATGACAGAAAAAAAGGTATCACTAGAAAAGGAAGTAAACGAAATAGAAGAAGAAATAGACCTGCCAGAGAAAGAATTCAGAAAAATGGTCATAAGGTGGCTGAAAAGAATGGAAGACAAAATTGACAATGTCAGTAAGAGCCAAGAGGAAATGAAGAAGAGCCAAGAGGAAATGAAGAAGAAGCAAGAAGAAATGAAGAACAATCAAGAAGAAATGAAAAATGACATCACCACTATAAAGAACTCAATAGAAAGCATCAAAAGTAGACTAGAAGAAGCAGAGGACAGCATCAGTGAGCTAGAAGACAAGGTAGGAAAAAATACCCAAGTACAGCAGCTTCTAGAAAAAAAATTAAAAAGCAAGAGGAGAGCCTAAGGGAACTTTGGGATAACATGAAACAAAAC
The DNA here is from genome assembly GCA_011751065.1 of Lasiurus cinereus. NCBI lineage: Eukaryota > Metazoa > Chordata > Mammalia > Chiroptera > Vespertilionidae > Lasiurus > Lasiurus cinereus. Next base: position 47,248,905 of record JAAGEH010000226.1, read on the forward strand.
AACATCTGCATAACTGAGGTTCCAGAAAGAGTAAAAACTGAGCAAGGAATAGAAAACCTGTTTGAAGAAATAATGACAGAAAACTTCCCCAATATAGGAAAGAAAAAACCCACACAAATCCAAGAAGCTCACAGAGTCCCAAGCAAAATGAACCCCCAAAAATCGACACCAAGGCACATTATAATTAAATTGGCAAACACCAACAATAAAGTAAGAATCTTAAAAGCGGCCAGAGAGAAACAGAAATTTACCGACAAAGGAACCCCCATAAGACTAGCTACTGATTTCTCAACAGAAACTCATCAGGATAGAAGGGAATGGATTGAAATATACAAAGTCATGCAAAGGAAGGGTCTGAATCCAAGAATACTGTACCCAGCAAGGCTTTCAATCAAAATTGAAGGTGAAATCAGGAACTTCACAGACAAAAAAGGACTAAGGGGAAATATTACCACCAAACCAGCAATGCAAGAAATGTTAAAAGGTCTGCTGTAAAAAAAAAGAAAAAAGAAAAGAAATAAGAAGCCAAGAAGGATCTCAGGGGTAAAGACTAAAAATGGTGACAGGTAAGTACCTATCAATAATAACTTTAAATGTGAACAGATTTAATGCTCCAAACAAAAGACATAGGGTAACCAATTGGATGAGAAAACATGATCCATATATCTGCTGTCTACAAGAAACCCTCCTCAGAAAAAAAGATGCACACAGATTGAGGGTGAAGGGATGAAAGATGGTATTTCAGGCAAAAGGTAATGAAAAAAAAGCTGGGGATACAATACTTATATCTGACAAATTAGATCTCAAAGTGAAGGACATAATGAGAGATAAAGAAGGCCACTTCATAATACTAAAGGAAACAATCCAACAAGAAGAAATAACTCTGGTAAACATATACACACCCAATATAGGAGCACCTAAATACATAAAAAAACTCCTGGAGGATATTAAGGGAGAGACTGACAGTAATACAATCATAGTAAGAGACTTTAATACCCCACTGTCACCACTGAACAAATCCTCTAAACAAAAAAATCAGCAAAGAAACATCAATCCTAAATGACTCACTAGACCAGGTAGAATTAATTGACATCTTCAGAACATTTCACCCCACAGAATATACATTCTTCTCTAGTACACATGGGTCATTTTCAAAGATAGACCGTACGTTGGGTCATAGGAAAAGTCTCTTCAAATTCAAGAAGATAGAAATCATATCAAGCATTTTCTCAGATCACAGTGGCATAAAACTGGAAATCAACTACAATAAAAACAATACAAAGAAATCAAACACATGGAGACTAAACAGCATGCTATTAAACTATGACTGGGTAACCAAAGTGATCAAGGAAGAAATAAAAAACATCATGGCAACAAATGACAATGACAACACAACAATCCAAAATCTATGGGACACAGTGAAAGCAATCTTGAGAGGGAAGTTCATAGCTCTACAAGCCTACTGCAAAAAAAATAAGTAACAATGGTAATAAATTACCTAACCCTACAACTCAAAGAGCTAGAAAGAGAGCAACAAGAAAAGCCCAATGTATGCAGAAGGAAGGTAATAGTAAAGATCAGAGCGGAAATAAACAACATAGAGACCAAAGAAACAATTCAAAAGATCAACAAAACCAAGAGTTGGTTCTTGGAAAGAATAAACAAGATTGATAGACCTTTAGCCAGGCTCACCAAGAAGCAAAGATAGAAGACCCAAATAAACAAAATCAGAAATGAAAGAGGAGAAATAACAACAGACCCCACTGAAATACAAAGGATTGTTAAAAAATACTATGAACAACTCTTTTCCAACAAATTGGACAACCTGAAGGAAATGGACATATTCCTAGAAAAATATAACTTTCCAAAACTCAATCAGGAAGAATCTAAACAGCTCAATAGTCCAATAACTATGGAAGAAATTGAAGCAGTCATCAAAAAGCTTCCAGCAAATAAAAGCCTGGGACCAGATGGCTACACAGAAGAGTTTTACCAAACATTCAAGGAAGAATTAAAACCTATCCTCCTCAGACTATTCAAAAATATTCAAGAAGAAGGAACACTTCCAAACACCTTCTATGAAGCCAGCATCACCCTAATACCAAAACCAGATAAAGACAACATAATGAAAGAGAATTATAGGCCAATATCTCTCATGAACATAGATGCCAAAATCCTCAACAAAATTCTAGCAAATTGGATCCAGGAGTACATCAGAAAGATCATACACCATGACCAAGTAGGATTTATTCCAGGAATACAAGGATGGCACAATATCCGCAAATCAATAAACATGATACATCACATAAAGAAATTGAGAGGTAAAAATCATATAGTCATATCAATTGATGCAGAAAAAGCATTTGACAAAATCCAATACCCTTTCTTGATAAAAACTCTCAGCAAGGTGGGAATAGAAGGATCATATCTCAACATCATAAAAGTCATATATGATAAACCCACAGCTAACATCATACTCAATGGGCAAAAACTAAAACCATTTCCCCTAAGAACAAGAACAAGACAGTGATGCCCACTCTCACCTCTCCTGTTCATCATAGTAGTGGAAGTATTAGCCATTGCAATTAGACAAGAAGAAATGAAAGGCATCCAAATTGGAAAAGAGGAAGTAAAGCTGTCTTTATTTGCAGATGACATGATACGATACATAAAAAACCAGAAGGACTCCATCCAAAAACTAATTGACTTAATAAATGAATTCGACAATGTAGCAGGATACAAAATTAATGCCAAGAAACCTGTGGCATTTCTATATACTAAAAGTGAAATTACAGAAAGAGAGACTAAAAAAGCAATCCCATTTACCATTGCACCAAAAAAATCAAGATACTTAGGAATAAACCTAAGGAGGTAAAAGACCTGTATGCAGAAAACTACAGGGCACTGAAAAAAGAGATAGAAGAGCATACCATGCTTATGGATTGGGAGAATCAACATCATTAAAATGTCCATACTACCCAAAGCAATCTATAGATTCAATGCACTACCCATTAAAATACCAATGACGTATTTCACAGAACTAGAAAGAACTCTTCAAAGATTCATCTGGAACAAAAAGAGACTGCAAATAGCCACAGCAATCCTGAGAAAGAAGAATAAAGTAGGTGGAATCTCAATACCAGATTTCAAGCTATATTACAAAGCAACTGTTCTCAAAACAGCCTGGTACTGGCACAAGAACAGACATATAGACCAATGGAATAGAATAGAGAATCCAGATATCCATCCAAACCACTATGCTCAATTAATATTTGACAAAGGAGGCATGAACATACAATGGAGCCAAAACAGCCTCTTCAATAAATGGTGTTGGGAAAATTGGACAGATACATGCAAAAAAATGAAACTGGACCACCAACTTACACCAAATACAAAAATAAACTCAAAATGGATACAGGACTTAAACATTAGAAGGGAAACCATAAAAATACTAGGGGAATCCACAGGCAACACGATCTCAGACATATGCCAAAAGAACTTCTTCACTGATACTGCTCCAAGGGCAATGGAAGCTAAAGAAAAAAATAAACAAATGGGACTATAGTGGTACCTGGAGATACAAGTTTAATTTGTTTGGTAACCTTGAGGTGTGGGAAACTATGAGACACTCGAGTCGCAGTAAACTGGTGGGTCGTGTGCAGGCAGCCAATCTGCGCGATTAGTACTATCTCAAATGTTGCTGGTATTTCAAAGCAAAAATTGCTCGCTCCATGGCTTGTATCTCAAAAATCTCTTATGTTAGGGCACTCGTATCTCGAGGTACCACTGTACATCAAAATAAAAAGCTTTTGCACAGCAAAATAAACCATTAACAAAACACTGTATGATGGAACATATTTGCAAATGTTATCACTGAAAGAGATTTAATCTCCAACATCTACAGCCAACTTATACAACTTAATAAAAGGAAGATAAATGATCCAATAAAAAAAAGGGCAATGGACCTAAATAGAACCTTTTCGAAAGACGACAGAAGGAAGGCCAAGAGACACATGAAAACATGTTCAAAGCCACTAATTATCCGAGAGATGCAAATCAAAATGACAATTCGATACTATCTCACACCTGTCAGAATGGCAATCATCAACAAATCAACAAACAACAAGTGTTGGCGAGGATGCGGAGAAAAAGGAACCCTCATGCATTGTTGGTGGGAATGCAGATTGGTGCAGCCACTGTGGAGAACAGTATGGAGTTTCCTCAAAAAACTAAAAATGGGACTCCCATTTGACCCAGCAATCCCACTCTTAAGAATGTATCCTAAGAAATTAGAAACACCAATCAGAAAGGATTTATGCACCCCTATGTTCATAGCAGCACAATTTACAATAGCTACAATTTGGAAACAGCCTAGGTGCCCATCAGCAGATGAGTGGATCAGGAAACTATGCTATATCTACACAATGGAATTCTATGCTGCCATAAAAAAGAAGGAATTCTTACCATTTACAGCAACCTGGATGGAACTGGAGAGCCTTATGCTAAGTGAAATAAGCCAGTCAATGAAAGAGAAACACCACATGATCTCACTCATTTGTGGATAATAAAGAACATTATAAACTGATGAACAAAAGGATAGATACAGAGGCAGTAAAGTATCAAACAGACTGTCAAATTACAGCAGGAAGTTTAAGGAGAGGTGGGTTAGATAAGAGATCAACCAAAGGACTTGTATGCATGCATATAGGCATAGCCAATGAACGCAAGACACTGGGGTGTTGGGGTATGCCTGGGAAGGGGGTGGGGGCAATGGGAAGATATGTATACATGTAACACAATAAAAAAAAAGAACTTAATGTTAGGGAAAATTGTATGTGTTCCAAAGAAAAAACTCCGTTCTTTTATCAGATAATGTGAAGTACATAATTTATAATGTTTCTCTTTTAGCCTTAGCTGCCAAGAAGTTTAGCACTAAATGTAACTCTCAATTGCATTAAGGTATCTTCTCAGGGCTTGCTGATAGAAATCTCTTCCTTCTCTGTCTGGTTCTTAGTCTTCCTTTCAGATATTTAAAGACTGACCTTACATATATTGTGCTCTTAAGATAACTCATCTCAATTACTTGTAGAGAGTAGGGAAGGCAAAATAATAAATACACCACTAATAAGTAGAACTATCCACATTGGTCAGAAAACTCGGGGCTTACACAGAAAGCAAGCACAGCACATATTTTGTTAGGCCATGTCAGCATTTGCATACAATCCTAATCCCCATGAGTTTATTTTGAGTAATTCCTTTTGTTCTTCACACCAGTGAACAAGTGGCCTAATTTGCTCAGAACAAATAGATGGCAAATTCACAGGCTCTCTATTAATTATTTGGTCCTTTTATGTTTGGGTGGAAGAAGCTCACAGCCTGGATGGGCTGTAGAGTTTGATCCCCATTTTGAATCTGATTGTCAAAGGACTTTTTTTTTCAATGGGAAGTTGCAGTTCAAATTTGACAACTATCAGCAACTCCCTTGTGATGGCAATTCTTATGTGGATTAGACGGTGTGATTATCCATTGCATTGTTATTTAAATTATTCAGAACAAATGGATATTTCTGAATTTAGGTGTAAGTTAACTTGATAGCATTCAACTTCCCATGAGTACAGAGGAATTTAATCTGTAGATTTGCTGAAGTTTTTATGCTAAAATTCAGAGGAAAAAACAAGAGGGTTAAAATTTAGGCTCTATCGTGCTCTACATTAAATGACTTGTGGAGGTTTTTTAACTTTCTTATGTTTCTCTTCCCTCATCTATAAATGGGGAAAATGGGAGTATTTGTGTAGAGAATAAATAGTAGTGTAGGTAAATATATTATATAAATTATATATATAATAGCTCCCCTCCCCCATCTGTGATTTAGCTTTCCACAGTTTGTTACCTGTGGTCAACAGAATTCTGAAACTATTAAGTGGTAAATTCCAGAAATAAAACAATTTATATGTTTTTAAATTGCCTATCTTTCCATTCTGAGTAGGGGAATGAAATCTCTCGCCACCCTGCCCCATCCTTTCTGGGATGTTAACCATCTTGTTGCTCAGGCTCTTTACTCTGTATATGCTACCCATCCATTAGTCACTTAGTAGCTGTTCCGATGATGAGATCGGTTATCAGAGAGAGAGAGAGAGAGAGAGAGAGAGAGAGAGAGAGAGGGGGGGGGGGGAAATGTGCACATTCACATAACTTTATTACAGTATATTGTTATAATTGTTCTATTTTGTTATTATTGTTTTTAATCTCTTACTGTACCTAATTTATAAATTAAACTTTATTGTCAGCATATGTATGGAAAAGAACATTTTGTATATATCTATCTCTATCTATCTACTATCTATCTATCTATCTATCTATCTATCTATCTATCTATCTATCATCTATCATCTAGGGTTTGGTACTATCTGTAATTTCAGGCATCCACTGGGCATCTTGAAATGTATCCCCTATTTTTAAAATTAAATCTTTATTATTCATATTATTACATTTGTTTCTCTTTTTTCCCCTCCATAGCTCCCCTCCACCCAGCTCCCACCCTTCCCTCTACCCTTACCTCCCTCCCGTTGACCTCCTCCATAGGTGTATGATTTTTATCGAGTCTCTCCCTGTATACCCCTGACCCCTTTCCCCTGAGAATTATCAGTCCACTCTCTTTCTGTGCTCCCGATTCTATTATATTCACCAGTTTATTTCGTTGATCAAATTTTTAATTCACTTAATTTTTAGATTCACTTGTTGATAGATATGTATTTGTTGTTCATAATTTTTTGTCTTTTACCTTTTTCTTCTTCCTCTTCTAAAAGAGTACCTTTCAGCATTTCATATAATACTGGTTTGGAGTTGATGAACTCCTTTAGCTTTTTCTGCTCTGTGAACTCTTTATCTGCCCTTCAATTCTGAATGATAGCTTTGCTGGATAGATTATTCTTGGTTGTAGGTTCTTGTTATTCATCATGTTGAATATCTCTTGCCACTCCCGTCTGGCCTGCATCGTTTCTGTTGAGAAATCAGCTGACAGTCGGATGGGTGCTCCCTTGTAGGTAATGAACTGTTTTTCTCTGGCTGCTTTTAGTATTCTCTCTTTGTCTTTTGCTCTTGGTATTTTAATGATGATGTGTCTTGGTGTAGTCCTCTTTGGATTCCTTTTATATGGGGTTCTAAGTGCTTCCTGAACTTGTAAGTCTATTTCTTTTACCAGATGTGGGAAGTTTTCAGTCATTATTTCTTTAAATAGGTTTTCAGTATCTTGCTCTCTCTCTTCTGACACTCCCACAATTCTGATGTTGGTACGCTTGAAGCTGTCCCAGAGGCTGCTTACATTATCTTCACATTTTTGGATTCTTTTCTCTTCTTGCTTTTCCAGTTGAGTGTTTTCTGATTCTTTATATTTCAAATTTTTGACTTGATTCTTGACTTCCGCTAGTCTGCTGTTAGGTCTCTATATAATATATATATATTTTTTCATTCAGTGTATGTTTAATTTCTATTTGGTCCTTTATCATCTCTAGTTGGATCTTTTGCATCTCTAGTTGGTCCTTTTGCATCTCCTCTAGGGACTTTCTAAATTTATCCATCTTTTCTAGGGTATTCTTGAAAAACCTTATAAGCATGGTTTTGAACTCTATATCCAGTCATTTTTTCCCCTCCATTTCTTTTGTTTGTGATCCCTCCCCTTGTCTCAGCATTTTCACTATGCTGGGAGAACTTCTGTGTTGGATTCAGCCTTATGATACCAGACTTGAAAAACCGCAAAAGCCTCTGTTGAGCTTGGGATGGGTAGAGTCTCAGGGCTTAAGGGACTGCCTTGCCTTCCAGTCAGCCCTGCCCTCCACGGCCCCTGAGTTTCATGTGACTGGGTAGTCGCTGGAGCGGTCCCTGTGCACGCGCCCGCGCTCTCTCTTGATGTGCACTAGACTGCTGCCTTTCCGGCTCCCCTGTACTATGGGACCACACGAGTCTGGGTCCCCAGGGTTTTGCCCAAAACTGGGGTTTAGTGAAGTTAGAAGTGGCACAGTTGGGAGGGTCTGTCTCCTGCCCTCTCGTGAAAGCCAGCTGCACAATCAGCAATCTGTCCTCTGTGGTGCAGTGCTGTGCGCCGCCACCAGACTTCTGCTCTTTTGTGACTCTCCTAAATTTCTGTGCACTTCTCTCCCTTCACAGTCCAAACTCCCCCCCCCCCCCATGACTTTCGGCTGGAGCAGAGGTTTAGTGTCGTAGGATAAGGAGTTCAATGCCTTTGAGAGTCTCCGTCTCCTTCCCACCAGAGAAGGCCAGCCAGGTTCGCCTTCACTCGCTCTCTCTGCGTGCACGTCTCTGTACCCCAGCTTTTTGCAGCTCCTCTGGGTCTCCATGAGCCCCTCTCTATCCCTCTAGTTGTCGAATTTCCACTCCGCCAGCTTTCCTGTGGTTCTGGATGATGTCCGTTCTGTCTTTTAGTTGTAGTTTTGAAATTGTTGTGCTAGGCAGCAGTGTAGGTGTTTACCTATGCCGCCATCTTGGATTCTCTCGAATGTTTTTCTATAGTGGATTTTTTATAGAAAGTTGTTAAAGGGTTAATATGAAGAGTGGGGGGGGGGAGGATCTGATGTATGTGGACAAATTAAAAAAGTTAATATAATCCCAGCAGGTTATTTTCCCAGAGAGGAGGCCTACAATTTAACTCAGAAGAATAAAACCTTCTTTTTTCTTTTTTTTTTTTTTTTAAATAAGATCAATGTTATAAAATAGGGCTATGTTTCTGAGTAAGGGCCTGATTCTCAATCCTTCATAAGAATGTTTTCCCTAGATTACATAAATGCCTATACAAATCAGTATTTTTTAGCCATTTATAAAGTGGTGCAGCTATCACCAAAACACAGTTTTAGAACCTACCTGTTATTCCCCCCAAATTCCCTTTGGCCATTTCCATTGTGTTCCAGGGTCTTTGAATTTCCACAAAAATTTAGGATCAGCTTGCCAGTTTCTAATAATAAATAAAAATAAAATAAAAGTCATGCCAAAGCCGGTTTGGCTCAGTGAATAGAGCGATGGCCTGCAGACTGGGGGGTCCCGGGTTCGATTCCGGTCAGGGGCATGTGCCTTGGTTGCAGACACGTCCCCAGTTGGGGGTGTACAGGAGACGGCTGATCGATGTCTCTCTTTCATTGATGTTTCTGACTCTCTGTCCCTCTCCCTTTCTCTCTGTGAAAAATCAATAAAATATATTTAAAAAATATAAAAAAATAAAAGTCATGATGGGATTTTGTTGAATCTAGAAATAAGTTAGGGAAGAATTGCCATCTTAACAAATGTATTATTTTCCCATTGCTCTTGTAACAAATCACCACAAACCTAGTGGCTTAAAATAGCCTGAACTTATTACCTTATAGTTCTGAGGTTGAAAAGTCCAAAGTCAGTCTTATTGGGCTAATGCTAAGGTGGTGGCCGATGTGTTCCCTGGGAGTCAGGCCCAGTTGTAAAACCTGGGGATTGGGCTGGGAAGGTATGGTCACAGAGGACACTAGGGAATCTCATTATTTGGTAAGATGAAGGCAAATCATAACCCTGGGGGATATGGGAGCAGAAACTGGAGAGCCAGGCAAGTTCTCAGCCTTGGAGACCCCAGGGATCCCACTCCAAAGTCTACAGTACAGGGAGAAGATCCTGCTGATGAGTAACTCAGAGGCTTTAAAGGAGTCAGAGCTCCAAATGATAAGCAAATCATTAAAAACCAAGTTGTTTGAAAGCAGAAAGCTTCAAGAAGTATAATGGTCTTCATAGGAAAGGCTAAGTGGTAGAATCAGATGACTGTGGGCTTATTTATGAAGAAGTGTGCGCCAATGAAATAACACACATGCAGCTCTCAGCACCGAGTAAGCCATCTAAGTCTTATCCTTTTGATTCTCCCACTTGCACCAGCAGGCTCACCTAACACCTGGCTGGCTGTGCACAGTGAACATGCATTTACAATAGAAAACTCAACTTTTCTCTGAATTTCACTTTCCTTCCTTTGAACTGGGCCACACCTAGCACCTGGATGCTGTGCACAGTGAACGTGCATTTACCACAGAAAACTCAACCCTTCCATGAATTTCACTTTCCTTCCTTTGAACTGGGCCATAGTTTTACATCCCACTGTTAAAATTTTCCGAGCTAACTTTCAATGTGGACAAACTCAACATGCCACAGAGAGCTGACTTTTCCCTAATTCCACAAAAGTTCTGAAACTTGCCATTATAGTTTCCTTGATATGAGAGAGATTTACCCTTTTTTAAAAATGGAAAATCCTGTCCTAGCCAGTTTGAGTAGATAGAGTGTTGGCCTGTGGACTGAAGGTCCCAGGTTCGATTCTGGTCAAGGGTACATGCCCAGGTTGCAGGCTTGATCCCCAGTAGGGGGCATGCAGGAGGCAACCAATCAACAACTCTCATCATTGATGTTTCTATCTTTCTCTTCCTTCTTCTCTGAAATAAATAAAAATATATTATTTTTAAAAAAGGAAAATCTTAAAAAATGTCCCCAGATGAAATTATTGTATTCTGGGACATGGAACTATAAGGCTTCAACTATCCATTTGTCTTGGCAGTACAAGCTCACCCAAATTACATTCAGAAGAAAATCCTCACTTGATAGGAGAAGAAGAATTTGAGAGGCAACTCAGTTCTATTATGAGGATTTTAATTCTAGATGCACTCAAAAGTGTGAGATGGTCTGACTGGATTCCTTGTACTTTCCTGCTACCCCAAATCATTACCTCCTAATAGCCATTAAAGTACCAGCTCACCGACTAGTGCTTTAGGGATCACTAGTGCAACTGTTTCTCTAAGTCAGCAATTCTAAAACTTTTTGGAGTCATGGACTTCTTTGAACTGTTTCCAAAAGCTACATGTTCCAACTTCAGGCAAAAACTCTGTAAACCTGTATATGCAATATTTTTCAATCAATATTATTTATTGCACTGGAAATTAATTTCCTTCACATAGATAAAATAAAAAAATGTTGCCCATAAAATTATACCTTTCATTTTCATGTTTATATAAATGTAATTGACTACTTGCTATAAAAACTTCAAAAAAATGCAAACAAAATTAAAAATAGAATTCAATTCTGAAGGTTTATGTCAGGATCAAGGAGGTTGTTATTGACCTGTAAAAAAAGCTGGAAAAGATGGAATGGTCTTGAATAGTATGAATTTAACCTAAAAGCTTTCCAACTTTTCATTTTAGAAAAAATGAATCATTTTAGAAATGTATATGTATCAATATCTTCCTTTGCTAGACAAGGACAGATTATTTCTGGGCATGTGAATTCCTTTAAGTTTCTTCCAGTTGAACTCACATTGGATCATTTTCTTTGTCTTGAGGTCAGCTTTGTCTTTGTCTGCATTGTTGATACTAGCTCACCAAGGAAAGGATTTCTTCTGACTCTTCGTTTCAGAATTTTAAGCTAATAATATGAACAGAAGTATTGTTTTCTGCAATGTTCATGTCTTCAGATTTCTGCCTACAGCAAATTCTCTAAAGTGTTCTCTATCCTCCCTCCCTTACATACAGAAGTATTTCCTTTAGTCTTCAAAAGTTAGCTTTGCCTTGCAGTGTGGCTCCATAGTTGAAAGTTGAACTATGAACCAGAAGTCAACGTTCAATTCCTGTCAGGGCACATGCCCAGGTTGCAGGCTTCATCTTCAGTATGGGCAGTGAAGGAGGCAGCCAATCAATGATTCTGTCTCAGCACTAATGTTTCTCTCTCTCCCTCCCTTCCTCTCTGAAATCAATAAGAATATATTTGAAAAAAAAACTCAGCTTAGTTTTCTATGTCAAATTTTGTCTTCCAGAAGGTGGAAAAATAGCTTGTTTCATTTGCTTGATTTTACCAGCATCCATATACTGACTGGGAAGTATTGAATGGAAAGATTTTACCCTCACCTGTGGCCAAATCATGAATGAACACCATCTTGTTAAGTTATACTTTTCTCTCTCAAAAAACTGAATTTCTCTCAGTTGATTCAATCAATCCTTCTAAGACTTGTCCTCAAGAAAACCAGTAAACTTTTATTTAGTAAAAAACACTTCTCTTTTGCTCTCATTTCTTAACAATATCATTTTGAAAATGAGGTGAACCAAAGCCCTGGGTCTGATGAAATTGAGGCCTTATTTTAAGTAAATGATGACAAAACTTCTTTCAAGTCCGTTGGCAGAGTCTCTGAGCAAAATGCATGCTGATGAGGATGGCAATGAGTCATGATGACATATGGACTGTCTTTGTTCATCAAAGCAGCAAACCAGATGTGTTACCAAGTCCTGCAAGGGCTCCATCTGTGCCCAGAATATCAAGGATATCAAGATTATCTCCATGGGAAAATTTCCTTGGCAAAGAAACTTGTCACTATTTTGACAACAGCGAGGACCTTTGAAGTTGCAAATCAGGGCTCAGGAGAGAATTCCTCTTTGAAGTGGAGGTTGCACCAGAGGCTGGAGCTGAGCTGGGAATGTGGTGAGAAAGGCAATGGTTTCATCAAGCTGCACATTGAAAGGAAAGCATAAGTGGTTTCCAATTCTTGTAGGATGTGCTTAAAAACATGAGAAGAATTTGGAGGTAGATGATGTCACTGGAATAAGATGCTGTTTCAGATTTCTTTCTCTGTTTCAAGTCACACACTACCAAGACTATTTCCAAGGCACATCGATTAACCAAAAAGTCTTCAGTTGTGCTTGGTAATGTTATAAGCCACCTTATAACATTAAGGTTGTTTTAAAACAAGGTTTTATGTTTGGGAAAATCTCAAAATTTATTAGAATCCCAAGCCTTTTTATGGAAGAAAAACAAACAAAAAAGCTCACTATCTGGCTAGCGAAAGTTTCCTTTAACATTTTTAGCTCCAGCAAATTTGGTTATGAATGCCAACTCAGAGGACACTCTAGTGCTATTATACTTTCTTTTCTTGAATATTTTCCAATTTAATCCAGAGCTCACAGAAACATAGAATGTCCATAACCAAGAATGTGAGAACGTGTGCAAGAGAAAATCATGAGACCTCATTACATACTCTAAGATCCAGAGCGTAGAAAATATCCCATGACAACCCAGACTTATTTATAATTAAACAGTATTTCAAGCTATAAGTTTCACTATTGTGAAATAGTAACAAATTGAAATAAAAAATGTGTGTGTGTGTGTGTGTGTGTGTGTGTGTGTGTGTGTGTGTAACAATTCATTGGACACTTAGAAGCTATCCATAAGGGCTATGAATTTTGGGTCAATAACATTTGGTTGAATTTTTTAAAATCCATCTCTGGATTAAGTGAGATTGACAGCAAATGATGTTCTTAACTCACTTTAAATTTGGGCCTCTCTAAAATTGCTTCTACTGAATGAAGACACCTACAATAGAAAGTGGGGCTTACTGTAAAAACTAGCCTCATAAAGCTTTTGTTGCTATGTTAACTATATGAGCATTATGAAAGATATTTCCATCACATTGCACAGTTATCTCTCTCTCTCTCTCTCTCTCTCTCTCTCTCTCTCTCTCTCTCTCTCTCTCTCTCTCTCTCTCTCTCTCTCTCTCTCTCTCTCTCTCGTAGGAAAGTTTATTTTTATCTTATCTTTGACAGCCACAGGGAAAGTTTATTTTTATCTTATCTTTGTGTTTCCAAGTGAATCATGTTTCCTTCTACAGAGGTTTCTAGAGGATTTAGAACCATATTTGTGGCCCACCAAAAATATTGAGTCAATATTTTTGAAATCTTGATGGCTCTAAGTCAGATTGAACTGCTATTTTAGAGCTGCCAGCTGTTTTCTGATTCACTTGGGAGAAGGGCTATTTTCTATGGTAGGAAAAATATTTTCATTTATCTTTTGCGAAGGTAAAGTCAACATTTTATTTCAGAGTGGAGAATTTAGGCAATTTGGGAGATAAATTTCTCTGACTACTACAAAGTACAATTGCCTTTCTTTAGGGTTTTCACATCTGGCCAGATTACTATGCTATTTTCTAGAAGGGCCTGAGACTAAGGATGAGGAAGAAGTGATTTAATTCCCCTCTTATTAGACCTTAGTGAAGGCTGTGGTCCTGGACTTCTGAAGGGAAATTAGTGTAAAAATTCCTTTTTGGGAAGTAGGCTGCAGCCTGCCACTAGACCGATTCTGGATAAAAGGAGAGGTAGTTGGCAAGGGAGGAACTGTATTGGTTTTGGCCTATGAATTCCAGAGGCAGTGATCATTTTAATATCCAATTGAAATTTCCCTTTTCTGTAGAGTAATCCCTTTGTGATATTTTCTTTACTTTAATAAAGTCAAATATTCTAGAAGTTGGCCTCAGGTGTGGAATCACCTAATATTTGGAATAAAGGAAGATGCCCAAAATAGTAGAGGTCTAGGATGAGGCTGGTTCTTAGATGTTTGCTTGGAGGATTCAAGTATTTGTATAAAAGAATGAGTGAATTTTTAAAATGATAGTAGTGAATAAATAATTATGTACTTTTATAATTACCTTGATTCCCTCTGTTTTGAATATGAAAATGCCCTCGCTACAGTCTCTCTTACACCTGGTTCTTAAAATTTCCCCCTTGATTATTAAAACAAGATATCATCTGCAAAGTAGAGTAAAAAACCAAAAACCAAACCAAAACAGAATAAAAACCCACGTGAGGAGTGCCTTAAGTCAAATACTAATTATGTTTTGATTTACTTTCTTGTGCCTTTTACCATGTACATTTTCCTGTTTTCAACAGTAAGCAAGCATTATAGTAGGATTACTTTTTTAAAGGAGTATTTATTGCAAGTGAGCAATGGAATGGGAGGTAGAATGAGATATTTTATTCTTAGCTTAGAAACAGGGACTCATTGCATCTAAGACTAGACTTCTATAACAGGCCCCAGAGAACCAGGGAGGTAACTCAGCACTACTTGGCATGCAAGTTTATAATATCCCAAAAGTTACCAACTGATTAAGGTAATTTACCACCACATTTGGAATATCCTTACTGACTAAAGAGGTTTACATTTTCTTTATGTGTGCTATACGGAGTTACCATTGGTTGTGACACTGATTTTTGGGTTACTATGTTATGGCCAGGCCAGTGGGGCTGATTTTTCTCAGCACATAGTATAGTCTCAACTTACATAGAATTTAGGTTAGAAAATTGGTGAGAGAGCACAGGTAAGGGAAGCTGATATGTTGTAGGGTGGTAATTATAGAAAAGGTGAAAAAAAGCAATCAGGTTCTTAATTTATTTAGAAGGCAGAATCAATATTATTTACTTATGAAATGAATGTGGGAAATGAAAGAAAGAGAGAAGCCAAGGGTGATTCAAGCAACTGGAATAGTAGGGGTACCATTTACTCAAAGGAGAAACTATGGGGGAAGAGATTTGGGGGAAATGAGAATTTAAATTTGGATATATTAAGTTTGAAATTCATCTTAAATCAAAATGTGAAGAATGCCACCTTTAAACCAAAGATATTGAATGTACAAAACTTGGATTTTAGGGGAAAGGTAGCAGATAGAGATATAACTTGGGAATCATAGAGAAGGTGTAGAGGAGTATAGTTCTTAAGAGCAGACTAACTGAAGCTGGGATGCCTGGGTTCAAGAATGGTACCACTCCTTATTAGCTGTAACTCTGCAAATTATTTAATTTTTCTGTGCCTCAGTGTTTCTTCTAAGATGGGAACAATAATAGGAACTATCTCCTAGTGCTATTGTGAGAGTTGATTAGTATATGTAATATATTTAGAATGAGGCACAAAATAAGAGTATAAACCATTAGTCCTATTATTATCATGCGAGTACAGTTGATATTTAAAGTCATGGTACCTATTGAGAGTATCTGAATATAGCTAGAGAAGAGGCTAAAATATTGAGATCTGAGATACCCAATCTTTAGATTGAAGGCAGGGAGAAGAAAAGGAACCAATAGAAGAGACTATAAAGTGAATAAGAGGAGGAGGAAGAGAGACTAGTGTTTCCTGAAGTTCAGTGAAAATTTTCTAAAAGAAAGCAAGGATAAATGCATCTAGTGCTATTGACAAGTTTAATTAGATGAAGCCTGAAATCACCCACTGAGTTTTAGAGATCTTAGGGGATGTTTACAAGAGCTACCCTAATGGGAAGTGTAGCACAATAAACAGTCCATATGCAAAGGCTAATGTTATAGAATTGTATCTTTATAGATACACTAGAATTTCACTCATTTTGGTAAGATGCCCTCACTATAACAGTTTCTTCGAGATTGAAACTGACCAATGGAATAGCAAATTTACAATTCCCATCTAACACTCACATAGAAGCAAATATTTATTGAGTAGAAAGGCAGGTAACACTGCTAGCACTGTTGTAGAAGATATTTTCCTTATATTTCTGATGAGGCCACAGAGTTAAATTAGCACAAGTCAAATGAGGTGACACCATAATCTTATCACAAGCTAAGGTAACATTAGGCATAACTGCCCAGGCAGGATTCCTCAAAATGGAGCATTGGGAATAACAGGTACTTTCAGCCTCATGGACTCTTCTGCAGTACATTTGTCCTGTGCCTATATTTCTCCAAGGTGTTAAATCATCAGCATTTTTCACGTTATTAAATTTTTCAGAAACATCATATTTAATAACTATTTAATAATTCAAATAATATTTAATAATTAATTCATAATTAATTTAGCTATTTTTTTGCACATGGATAGTGTTTATACTTTTTTTATTGTTGCAAACAACATCAAAGTAATTTGTTATGCATTAATCTTTGCCATTATCTCTATTTTCTTTGTGGGGGAGGGAGTTGTCTTGGAAGTGATATAAAGTATATTTTTAAAGACTCGATATATGCTGTTAAATAGCTTCCTAGAAATATTAAACTGACATAAGATATGACAACAGAGAGAGAATGTCTACCTCACCATGATCTGGTCAGTGCAGAACATACATGTGTAAGTTGTTGTTTCTATTAGTGGAAAAAGGTATCTCACTGCTGTTTTAATTTTTAGTCCAAAGGCCAGTATATTTGCTTGCCTATTAAGCATTGTATTTTTTTCTTCTGACACCTTTATGTTCCTGTTCTTTTATACCTTTTTGTATTTTGGTATCCATGTTGTCTACATATAAGTATGACATCTTTTCCTTGTGACCAATAGCTTTTAAGATTAGTACCACACCAACCTTCACACTTTCCTCAGTCCTCTTAAAAGCAATGGAGAAAAAATTGGTACAAGAAAGCATACAGAAATTACGGTTCTAAATACATATATGTATATCTATAATAATAAAAAGGTAATATGCTAATTAGACCAGACAGCTGAATAACCTTCTAGATGTCCTTTCAGACGACTTTCTGGAGGGCTGAAGCAAGCCACTGTGGCTACGAGGGCCAGACCCCTTGCATGAATTCTCTGCATCGGGCCGCTAGTGTTATATATAATATATCATTACTCACCATCAGCTATAACTCACTGGAGATAAAAGCAAAAAGCAAAATGAAAATTTGAAGAATGCCACCCTTTCAACTTTCCTAGTGTGAACTGTGCTCCCCTGACTGAAAGGCTAATTCACAGAGGTGGCTGACATGATTTCTGTCGTGGCTCTAGCATTTCTATTAGATATGCAGAAAGATGGATGAAAATAATTGCGCTCTAAGAGGAACTGGTCAAAAATTTGTGACTTAGAATATGAATTAATTAAAAAGTACCTAATACAAGAATTAAAGCAATCAGGATTTCATCTATTACTTTAAGAACTCCCAGAACATTTAACAAGAATATTCTTTTCACTAGGCAAATGCCTCTACTGCTTCAAGAAATTGGGATTTGGCTTTTTAAACCATTTTATCTATCCCAATACTGATTCATTGAAAGGACTCCAAACTTCTAGTAGTGTAAGTAGTATGTCCAAATTGGTTTAAAATATAGCTATAATAAATACTTTCCTGACTTGTGTGCAAATTAAAACATTACAAATTCAATAGAGTTTTTTTGTAACATGGTCACAGGTTAGGAAATTTATATTGTAAGCATCAATTAAAATGAAAAATATAGTATATTATTTTGTAAAGCAAAGAGTTATTTTATTATTTTTATAGTTATTTTTATTTATTTTTTTATTGTTGTTGTTAATCCTTACCCGAGGATATGTTTCCATTGCTCTTTTAGACAGAGTGGAAGAGAGAGGGAATGACAAAAGGAAACATCGGAGTAAGAGAACACATTGGTTGGTTGTTTCCTGCATGCCCCCACCAGGGTACATGTTCTTGACTGGAATCGATCCCCAAACCCTTCGATCCGTAGGCTAATGGTCTATCCACTGAGCTAAATCGGCTAGGACCAAAGAGTTATTTTATAAGCAAAGGCCTAATTTATCTGTAAACTATGTGAACTGGTTCAAGTTGCTTCACCTTTGGGGGTCTCAGTTCCCTCATTCTATAAAATGACATATCTTTACCTCATTTTAGATGTTATCTATATAGCTACTCCCGCTGTAGATCTTCATAAGACGTGGTACTATAGATAGTAATTGCCCTTGGTAAATCTCTACCCTGTAAAGGGCACTACTTATTCTGAAAAAAGACAGGTAGGGTCAATGAACTCAGCCTAGAAATTCATTTATAATGGTCTTTTTACTTAGGACTTTACAAGGATCCACCTCCTGAAACACATTGGAGATTAGGATTTTGATATCTGATTTGGGGGCTGGGGAACATAAACATTCAATGTACAGCACTCCTGCTTGAAACCACTGATGAGAATTTAACCTCAGAGTCTTACCCAACTGCAAGAGAGACTGGAAAACAGACTTATTCGGGGGGACCATGTGCCCAGCTAAACTGAGTTTGTATTTTTGAGGAAGAAGAGGAAATGGGTATTAGAGGACAATCAGTGTTCTGCCTCAATAGGGATGTAAGTCTAGGACTGTGTGGTTGTGAAGATCATAACCTTTCTGTCATCCCACACTCTGCCACCTGAGTACCGTAGCAGCCGAGGCTTCCAGATAGCTGTGCCTTGTGTCCTGGGGTGGCCTGTGCACCTCTGAAACTCAGCCTCTGACACAAGTCACAAGCTGGTTTTCCTTAGTTTTTTGCTCACTCAGCCTCTGACACATGTCACAAGCTGTTATTTCCTCAGATCTTTGCTCCCTCAGCATTATGGTTATTTTTATATACTCATAGCATATGTTTTAATTATTTGTTTTCCATTTTTACGAATCGAACAGTGGTTAGTTTATCGAACAGTAATGTTTATTATATAAAGGACTGAATTAATGAATAATCCAGGATTGTTTGTTTATGTATGTCTAGCATATTGTCTGGCATTTTTACAGATATTCAACAAATATATGTTTATTGAATAGATGGCTGGCTGGCTAACTGGCTGAAAAGTCAACAGCTTTTCTATTTCAACTTTTTTTTCTTCCTGATTTTGGATAAGCACAGCCTACATTCTCAGCTAATCTCTTTGCCTTCAGGATTTAGAGAAGAGAAAGAAGAGAGAAAATATAACATACAAAACAAAACAAAACACACACAGACACACAGGGAAAGAAAAAAGAGGAAAAGAAGTAGGTATATTTATGCAAGTTATTTCAGCCTCTAGTTCTTTCTCTCTCTTTCTTTAAAAATTTTATCTTTATTGTTGAAAGTATTACAGATGTTCCCTTTCTTCCCCCACTGACGCCCTGCTCTCCAACCCATCCCCACCTAGGCCTTCACCACACTATTGTCTGTGTCCATGAGTTATGCATAACTTATTTGGTTAATCTCTTCCCACCCTACTCTCTTCCCTCTGAAATTCATCAGTCTGTTCCAGGCTTCCATGTCTCTGGATCTATTTCCTTAGTTTATTTTGTTCATTAGATTCCACATATAAGTGAGATCATGTGACACTTGTCTTTCTCTGACTGTCGGCAAACTCATTAGTCAACAGAGCCAAATATCAACAGTACAACGATTGAAATTTCTTTTGAGAGTCAAATTTTTTAAACTTAAACTTCTTCTAATGCCACTTCTTCAAAATAGACTCATCCAGGCCATGGTATTTTGTGGAAAAGCCACACTCTAGAGGCCAAAGAGCCACATGTGGCTTGCAAGCCACAGTTTGCCAGCTACTGGAGCATAATACTCTCCAGGTCCCTCCATGTTGTCTCATAGGGTAAGAGATCCCATTTTTTACAACTGCATGGTATTCCACTGTGTAAATGTACCATAATATTGATGCCCCAATCATGAATTTTTCTACCCAAATGGACTTCCATAATACTTGCCTAGGAAATGTCCTGAGTATGCCACAGCTAAGACTGATGACCAATGTATTAATGTTTCAGAATTTAGGAATATTTGAGGAATATTTGATTAATTTTGTTCAGTCAAAGTTTATGTACTTTTTTTCTTTGTGATATTTTCTTTACTAAAAATCTGAATATATATTTTTTTATTTCAAAACCCTAAAGATGAAATAAAAATTTAAGAATCCCTTGTAAGGTAGTATGGGTAAATGCATAGTTATTTCAACTCCATAAAAAAGTAAGTGTCATCACATCCCACATGAAACACTTCAGCAAGAGCTGTTGGCATGATTTGACTATAACCACCCAGCAACTACTTAAATGACTTTATCAAGCTACCATCCCTGCGCTCTGTGATTTAGAGGAAATCAGCAGCTTAACCAAGGCCTTTTTATTTTCTCTGAGCAATCGGGCACCAAAAATAAAACACTATTACATCAAACTGCAGACTAACAAAAATTTAAATACATTCGTTACCTTCTATGGGCATTTCTGTACTTAATGAGGACAGCTGAGCTCAAAGACATGGGGATGTTTGTGCTATAAGGCAAGGATTACCATTAATTCCTGATGGGCATCCTCATTCTGCTGGGTCAAGTAGTGGAAAGGTCAGAAGAGGATGCCATGGTTTTCTAATTGATGACAGAGAGGCCTGATGCATTTCTCTGACCTTTTGGAATGCAGGGACAATTCATTAACTGCATCAATTAGCATGCCGAAAAGTTCCTTCTGAATTGCCAGGTGCAATGAGTGATGGGAAATAGGTTTCTAAATAAGATGTACAGCCATCTGTCAGAAAGAGCCAACTTTTTGGACTTTGTCTCTGAGTACGTATACAGTGTGAAACAGCTTAGTTATGTAGCATCAGTCTTTCTAATCAGTCTAACAATGCTGTTGCATGGTGCTTGGATTGTTAACGGCCAGTCTGTTTAGGAGACTGAGCATTGTTAAAAAGAAACAATTTGGGAGGTAATATAAATCATTAACATCTCCAACACAGCTATCATATATTGAACACTAAACAAATTATTTCACTTACTCTTCACAGAAATCTTTGAAGGTAAGAACAACTTACCTTCACCATTTGACAGATAACAAAAAATGGAGGGTTGGAGGGATTAAGTATTTTAGCTCCAAAACACAGAAATAGCTCCCAAACTACAATGTGACTCCCAGAGCCAATATCCTTCAACACCCTTTGGTACTCCCTTAGCCTTTGCCTTTCTTAACTGGCTGCCATTGTGTGAGTTATATGGCTTTTCTCTGTGCTCATCTGAAAAAGGGGAACAAAAATAATTTTGCATCATTGGGACTATAAAGATTGAATTATATAATGATATAAAACATTCAGTGAAATGCCTTATTATACACACAGTGCTATTATTATTCTTTTAAATTATCACATTCAAGGGTTGGGAAGACTAATTATCACCCACCTTTTTCAGTTGGTGAGTGTGAGGTTTATTCCCAACACATTCCTGGTCCTAGACTGGTAAAACCTGGAAGACTCCACATCAAGCTTTCTTTGTAGTAATTGATGAGGAAACTGAGAGCCAAAATGCCGAGTCATCCTGAGAGAGCCATTCGCTTGGCAGAGCTGTTTTCAAAGCTACTGATGAGCCTTTCCATGTGAGTTCAATGAGCTCTACTCTTCTGCTTTCACTTTATTGCTTGGATATGAAATTATGTAAATATTTAGTTTGCAGCAAAGATATGTTATTTTCATGTTTTACTATTTATAAAGGTGAAAAATGAGATTTTTATTTTCTTAATATTCAAAAATCCATAGCTTATGGAAATTTACACTTCTTTGAGGAGTTTAAAAGCAGCATAGCACAGAATACTTTTAAAAACCAATGTGAGAGAGCAAATCCAGAGCAATCATAGTTTTATGTAGATTCATATTACTTAAAATGATGTATTTTAAAGGAATTCACTTTTAACCTGAAAAGTCCTATAAATAAGTATTAAAAATGAGAACTCTTGGTTAAAACACATGTTCTTATTATATTGATTTCTAAACATTGGTCGTAGAATGGAAAGGGCCTGAGATTCAAGTCTGCTGTGTTCTCACCACACCCATGAGGTATGTATTAAGCCCATGTAACAATGAGACAGCTGGGGCTCAGGGATGTTGAGTGGTTAATTTACTTGTGGGCAGAAAAGGGGCCACATATTAAACCTGACAAACTCTGGAGGACTGCATGGTGGACCTTACAAACTCAAGAGACTGAAAGTAACCACATAGGATGGTCTGAACATAAAAATTCCTAACTAAAGGCAGGTCATAGCAGGTAGACATGTCCTGGGCCTGTAGCTCCCTTAATAAAGATCAATCTTTACGTCAAGTGAGCTTGCCTATTGTCTTTTTGTATCTAAGATAACTTACCTTTGGCATGTCAGAGTAATCTGACATTTCCCAGACCCTTCAGGGCATACCCATCACTAGAGCAGGAGACTACAGAATCCTTCCTTGTAATCTTGTTCTTCTCATACTATCTCTATGTGCTGTAAATGTTCATAACTATCCACACCAAATGTACACAACAATGTAAAAGAAGGATCTGTCTCCTCATTTTGCTATTTATTCAGTCTCCAAAATTTCCCCATTTTGCTTTCTCCCACTTCCTTAACTTACCACCAATGAATTTCACATAACTGCAAAACTGCCATTCTCTGGAGCATTTTCTCAGTCCAATGGGATTTTGTTTCACCCGAATTGTTATCTGTTTAGCTCAAATAAACCTCATAAAAATTCACTACAGGTTTGGATGTTTTTTTATGCCAACATACTGAACATCAAAGTTGAGATTAGAGATCAAGCCTCTATGATTCCCGAGGCCCTAGTTTCTTCCATTGTCGTAGGCCACTTGAACAGAATTGTGTACTTCAGATTTATTCTTACTTCGCATTATTGCCTATCCCACTTGTTATTTTATTGATTGTATCAGTTTCAGGTCAATCAAGGGAAAGCTATGTATTTTGAAAATCATAAATTCACTTTGGATATTGGAGCTTGCATGACTGTGAAGAGTTTCATGAAGGCATGGAGGAGAGAATCAAGTAAGAGAATAATCTCTAGCCAGCCACTTCCTCTGGAGCATTGAGATACGAGGTTAAGTCAGAGATTATTGGGGAATTTGAGATGGTTTGCATGTCCAGCTGCCAATGAGGGATTACAAAGGAGAAGCTTGTGGAAAGGTGTGTGGGAGCAGGGGCCTCCTGGCAACTTCTCCTGCCAGATGTACATTCTACCTACAATGTGGGATGGATATAGCATACGGGAGAAAGCCCAAACTCAACAGCTGACAAATGAGAGTCCTTGCGATCTCTTTTCTGTCTATCTTGTCAGCCTCATCCCATGCTATTGCCTTACCACATTTTTTTGCAAATTGTATTTGTCTTGTTGGTTTTGTGTGAGAATTCAGTGAGATAAGTGGGACAACTCTTAGGACAAAATAGATGATCAATTATCACTCTACTTCTAAGTTGCAAACAACAGAACCTACTTCAGGTGGTTGAAGGAAAGGAGAGGTTTACTCCAGGTTATTAGGTAGCTTAGAGAATTCCCAGGAGGGCCAGATCAGCTTGGAGGGCACATGGACAGAACAGAAACAATATCAAACTGCAGCAAGTTCCAGAAACAGCCCTCTAGGTGGTGGCCTCCTCTAGGCACAGACACCATAATAGATGCTGCTGGTGCTAGGCCCTGGACCCCAGAGTCACCACAACTGCTGTTCTCAGAAACCAAGGCCTGTGTTATCAACCTCTCCAGGAAATGGATCTCATGCTCCCGTATTAAGATCTCACATGTGTATGTCTGATTGGCAGAGCCTAATTCCCACATCTCTGACCTTGCTGCAAAGGAGGCTGGAAAAGCAAGGGAGAGAAGGGGAGAAATCTGTTCTGCAGAATGTCTTCTAGAAAACAAGTTGCTCCCCTGCAAACTTAATGGACATCAGTGATAACTTTTGCTTAAGGCAGTCAATTTTGCTCAACCAGGCAGCTTAGAGCCTATCATATCAAAGGCAGGGTTAGTACTGCTTCAGTCTTGAATGCTGCTTGCTTGCTGGGGTTCAGCTCCATAGATAACTGTATCATGCAGCTACAATAGTAAGCCTTAATGCCCAGATGCCACATTATACCAAAGGAAGGCCTGATAGTCCCCAAAGCCATGAAAGACAAGGGCAGGGCTAGAGCCAATGTTCTATCATGCCATGTTACTCTGGTACTCCCATTTCTGCTTCCCAAATTGTAGCTAAGAAGCCCCATGGCCCAAGATTGGAATTTCTCTCTGAGTCCACTGTCTGGACTTGTTAGAGCTCAGTGCACCACCTTAGAGTACATAGATAAGAGGGTCCTGCATCCATCTCTGTGAGCTCCATTCATTGATTCATTCAGTTAGTCCTGGTGTGTGTGTGTTTGTTTTTTTAAAAATATATTTTTATTGATTTCAGAGAGGAAGGCAGAGGGAGAGAGAGCAATATCAATGATGAGAGAGAATCATCCATCAGCTGCTTCCTGCATGCCCCCTGCTGGAGATCAAACCCGCAACCCAGGCATGTGTCCTTGACTGGAATCAAACTCGGATCCTTCATTCCTCAGGCCGCGCTCTATTCACTGAGCCAAACCAGCTAGGACCTGGTGTGTGTGTTGAGTGGCATTTTCCATTTTCATGCAAGAGGAGGCAGGACTTAATCTGGAAAATTATCTAAATATAGGAAAGGTTTT
This sequence comes from Lasiurus cinereus, assembly GCA_011751065.1. Lineage (NCBI taxonomy): Eukaryota > Metazoa > Chordata > Mammalia > Chiroptera > Vespertilionidae > Lasiurus > Lasiurus cinereus. The sequence goes on from JAAGEH010000226.1 coordinate 47,273,881, forward strand.
TAAAAATGCTGGATGACCACAAAACTTGACAGATATCTATCACCCCCAATAAATATTAATTCATAATTAGCTCCCCTTTCTTCTCCCTTACTGGTCTATTCGTGGTGAGCTCCATTACTTTAAGAGAGTAGATTTTAGCATCAGGCATGCCTGGAAAGGCTTGAGTACCAGTTCTGCAACTGCTAACGCTAGGTGGCCTTAGGCAATTAGCATTGTTCCATGTCATTTTATATAAGGAACTTGAGTATCCATAGATTTTTATATCTGAAGAAGTTCTGGAACCAATCCCCCATAGATACTGAGAGATGACTGGAGTTAAATTTTTGGGTTGTCAAAAGTTATACATGAATTTTCAACTGCATGGGGTCAGTGGCACTAACCCCAGAGTTGTTCAGGGGTATATACCTTTGAATCTCTCTCCTTCCATTTCCCTCCCTTTCTCTCCCTCCATTCCTCCTATCTTTATTTTTCCTACATGTAAGGAAAACTGTCATTCAGGGTGCGCCCTTCCTGCTCCTGCTCCAGGTGTCTAATCTGTGTTCCTTCTTTAAAAAAAAGAAAAAGAAAGGTCAGGTATAACCATTTCCTTGGGTCTTCATTTCCTATGAAGGCTCACATGTCACATAAAACTTAAATAAATTTGTAGGCTTTTCTTTTGTTAATCTATCTTCTCTCAGTACAATTTCTAAGCATCCAGCTGGAAAACCCAGGAGAGTAGTAGGAAAATAAATTTTTCCTCCTCTACAATGAATGCCTGCATGGAGCTAGAAGGAAATTTGTAAGCCTAAGAAGTCTGATATGTGACCTCTTCTAATGTGGCACAGGAAATGGCACAAAGGTGGTGGAAGGGAGCTTGATAGGTGAGGGTGAGGTTGTACCTTGTGCTCCCATGCCTTGTACGGCATACAGGGAACCGAGATATTCCTCCACATCCAGTGAGTGGATGCACATGCTCTGAGAGGGGGCCAGAGCTATGCAGAGTCAAAGAAATTCTCTATGTGCAGAGACTTTGTAATGGAAGTAAGGTGGCTAAGACTATGGACGTCAATTGTGAGAGCCAGCATGTCACCTAAAAAGGTCTGATGGGACAAGTCATACCTCAGTGGCCACTAGCCTAGAAGCTGAGCTGCCCAGACGTGCTGCAGCAGAGACCTGCAAGAATCAAGGATCTCACTAGTTAAAGTGTATCTAAAGACCAGCAGCATCATTATCATCTGGGATCTTGTTAGAGATGCAGAATCTTGGGTTGACACCCAGTACTAGAGGACCATAATCTGTGCTGTAATAAGATGCACAGATAATTCATGCCATATTTCAAGTTTCAGAAGCACTAATTAAGAAGACCTTGTGTGAATGTAAGGGCTCTTTCTGTCCCTTATAACCCACTGAGAGATCACATGCCAAAACTATACTCTATAGCCATATGCTCTTTTAGGAGCAAAAGAAGGGGGAGACAATGCAAAAGTCTATTAGCTGAAAGAGTCTCAGTTACCTAAGGAGACTATCTGACAAACAAACAAAAACTCATAGACACAGACAACAATAATCTAGTGGTTACCAGTCAGAAAGAGAGGTGGTAGGGAGTTAGTAAAGGGTCAAGGGGATCAAACTTATGATGATGAAAGGAGATTTGCCTAGGGTGGTAAACTCATATGCAATATACAGATGATGTATTATAGAATTGTACAGTTAAAATCTATATAAATTTATTAAGCAATGTCGCCTCAATAAATTCAGTTAAAAAAATAAAGACACTGTCTGAATTCTTGGACCAAGGTTACTAAATTGGACCAAAACTAGCCCTCTAAATTTAAATCAGTGATAGAAAACAATAAAACCACATTTACCTTGATCAATGCATTTTGAGGGGTGAATAAAGATTATTTTCATGTTTGTCTATTTTTTTGTTAGTCATGATTCTCAGTCAGACAAGATGAATATGGCATCCATTGTGGCTTCTTATTTGTTGTTTCACATTGCTCACCTCTTTTTATAGTCTTTTGCACACTTAATGTTTTCCACTCACCTCTTAAAGAGAGAATCCTTAGGTCTATGACATGAACTACCCTTATAAATTTGCATAGCAGGGGATCCAGCTTACAGCCTGGCTTTTTATTCTGCCCTGGGATTTAGTAACATCTAGACAAGTCTGCACAGCTCATAGAGAAGGCTGGCAGGGCTGTTTACTCAACAGAGTGAAGATCCTCATGATAAAGAATTCACCTTAAGAGGAGAGAGTAAAGGTGAAGAAAAAAGGATTGTTCAGTCTCAAAGTATATAGCAAGTCTTGAAAGAGGCTAAGAGGCTTTCCTTCTTCTTCTTCTTCTTTTTTTTTTTGTAAAATAGTTTCTAAACTTCTTTAACCCTCCTTCAACAGATAAAGTGCCAGTCCTCATGGGCCTCGATTTTGCTTAGGGAGGCCTAACTCGGGATCTGTCAGATAGGAAATGGAAAGCCCAGTCCTCTAGCTCTGTTGGTTCAGGGAGTAATAGAGGGTCACAGGGATCGTTTCATTCAGATGGTCTCTTTATCAAAGAAAGTGAGAGCCCATCAGGCATCACCTCTTTCAACTTCCCAGTACTTTTCTTGTAAGCACCTGTATTCATACCCATCCTTGGCAACATTTCTCTCGTCTCAGAAGATGTGATGTTTTATCTTTTGTGAAATACCTGTGCCCTTGACCCTTCCTTTCCCATTTCTTTAGGGATCTTACTATTGCCAGGGAGGAATAGCTTTCCCCTTACCCTCTTAGGTTCAGTATCTGGGGCTCTGGATAAATGAACAAAGGATAGATTAGCAGGAGAAAAGTCACACATTTTTTTTATTAATATTTACATGCACAGAAACTCACAGAAAAGAAGTGAAACTCAAGAAAGCTATTAGACTCATTTTAACAAAGGGAAGAGGATTTGGGCTTTAAGGTGTAATAAAAAGTGGAGAAGTGACTAGAAATATTCTGGGGGGAACTAATAGAAGATAAAGGTTATTTTAATAAGACCTGTTTGTGTAAACTCATCTTGGTGTTGCTTTCCATCTCTGGTTTAAGAATTGCTCTTTTCTTCTTGGTGGTGCTGGGGGCACCTCATGAAGGGAAATTTATGCACTGCTTTTATCAGATGAGAGGAGGGAAAAGAACTCTTCCTGAATCAGTTGATTTTCAATTGCCCTCAGCTCAACATATTCTTTATATCAAAGTGGCATATTTGGGATGGCATATTCTAATCCCCTTCTTTATATCAAGCACACCCTCCATTTGTTATAGTTTAGGTTATATCTTCCTATTTCTTGCACATATGCTCAAATATTTCTCATCTCAGTGGTCCTTCCAATGGGCCTTTCCACATTAATGCAAAATAGTATTTATTGAAGGCTTACCAAGCGTAGGCATTGATCTAAGTGCTGAGGATATCAGAGGCAAATAGTACAGACATATTATCTCTGTCTTCCTGAAATACATAGTCTGTCAGCTCCGCCAACTTTAGCTACCATCCACTATCATTTCCTTTTCCTCCAAACCTCAGAGTAATCGCATTCTCATATAGTCTCTCCTTAAATTAGTGCCATCCTATCAACCAAGCCAAAAACCTAGGAGCTTATCTTAATTTCCTCTTGCTCCTCACCCCACACATCACCAAATGCAAGTGCTATTACCTGATATTTTTTAAAATACCCTCATCCTCTCCATCCCTACTACCTTGTTTTTAGACTGGCGTTGATCATCCCTTACTCATCAGTGGTCATTGTAACTGTTTTTCCTGCCTCTGGTTTCAGCTCCCTGAAATCCCTCCTCCAGGTGGGATTTATAGAGTTCAGCCCCAGGCCTTCAACATCTCAAAGTCTCTCTACTTCCCACAGGAGAAAGTCTGAGCTCCTCTGGCACTTCTCATTTTTGTTACTGCCTTCATCTCGGACCTCACCTCTGGTAGTTCCCTGATTTGCTTTTTGTCCTTGAAGGTCTTCACACAGAGCATGTTCAGTTTGTGTCTGTGCTTAACTCATCACTATTAGGAACACTTTTTCCTGGTCTCCTCTTGCCCACTGACACCCAGCTGTATTTACCTGCAGAGATTCCTAGTCTCAGCTTTTTATTACCTACTCTAAAAAGCCTTACCAGATAGTCTCCCTTCTTGAAGGGAGAAATAGATGTCCTATACGATTCCATAGTGGCTGTGTGTGTGCCTATCCATTACTATCCATAATAATGAAAGTGTAATGTGCTAATTAGACTGGACGTCCTTCCAGACATCCTTCCTTTTGGACAAAGCTGCAGCAGGTGGGGACAGGGGCAGAGGCGGCAGAGGTCCCCTCCCATCCCTCAATCCCTCCCACCCCCCACCATGGTGGCAGCAACGGATGGGGCTGGGGCCAAGGCCCTTGCACAAATTTCATGCCTCTAGTGCTCTTATATTATTTTATTATATTATTTTATAGATATCTGTCTGTCTTTCTCATTAGGCTGTAAGCATCTTTAGAAAAGCATTTGGCTCAGGGTAGGAACTCAATAAATGTTTGTGGGATGAAGCCCAGGTGAGCTATGATCTGAGCTTTTCCACAACACTGACAGTTTCATTGGATGGCCAGTGTCTCCTCCAAGAGATGTTAATGGCTCTACTTTAGCCTTCCACTCACTGCTCCATTAAGTCTGTTTTGTGGCAGGAAATCAACTTGACCTGTGGCTATAAGAGAAACATCCGTAATGCACAGCCATTATCACTTGTTTTTAATTCCTGCTTAGATCTTACCCTGGCACTCCAGTTTCTCTTTCCATTGAGAATAAAATCAGATGTTTAAGGATGCACTTGGAGTTAAGCAAACAGATATGGATACATTTGAGAAAGAAACCATCTGTGTAATTTGCCACTGAACCTTTAAGTGTCTGAGATCTAAGGTTTTATTTGTCCAATCACTCAATTAATTTTATATAAATGTGTGTTTACATCTTATGCATCCCTTTAAAGCTACCACATTGCTTCACTATGATCACCGAATAAGAATTCTTGACTATGTGGTGTCATGAAGGTATTGTAATATCCAGTATGGGGACCAAGGCCAGCAGTTAGTTGTTAGGCAACCCTTTGCAGAGGCACATTTTCTCCTTACAGAAGCACAGGCACAAATCTTAGAGCTAAAAAAGACTCTAGGGATCATCTTGGTGAACTCTAATTTTACAAGTTCAGAAATGGATTCTATGAGAGCTTTAGGTCAGTGTTCCCAGATGTTAGCTCAGAGACTGTGCCAGGAAACATTCACATGTCCTGGAAAAATAGTTACAAACAAGATTTCCCTATTCCTCTCCCTCCACCCCCGTTTCCTCCCCACCCCCGCACATCCCCTCCACCATCAGCAGAGATTTAACTCAGGTACAGGTTGGAAATCATCAATTTCAGTGAGTTGCCAAGCTCTCCCATCAGTTCTCTGCTCTCTGCATTACAACATGCAGCTTCCCTTCATTTATGCAACAATAAACAATTCTCACTCTTTTCCACTGAACTCATGTGAAACCCCCTGTGTCACATAAATTTCTTGCTATTCCCCTCACCCAAGCCTTATTCTATTAACAAATTGGATAAATAAGTCATCCTTGTTTCTATCTATGTAGTTTATAAAATGTTCACAAAGACAAGATGATGCTAGAGCCTTTTAGCTCATATTAGAGCTTCCAATAGTGGATCCATCTCATTTACCTGTATCCCTTTGATTCTTCATTTGCCTGATTGATAATCCCCCCATTTCAGTTTCTTCAGTCTTTATTTTCCTATCTGATCCCTAAAAGATGTCATGAAAGATGTTGTCAAATGCCTGGCTGACATCTAGAACACCATATCTAACTTTTTCCTCAACTTTAAGTCTTGTGAAGCTATCAATAAATTCTTTAAAAAATTAACATGGAACTGTTCTCTCTTTCTTTAAAGTCTATTCTCTAGCTCTCTTGGTTTTCTTCATATTTCTCTGACCATTATTTCTCTCATTAATTGGCTCCTCTCCTCTGTTTCCTGGAGCCCAGTTTCCATCACTTCACATTTCACATCACTCTCCCCACTCTCTCCAGGATGTCTCCTCTAAACCAATGACTTGAACCACCATCTATTTGCTAATGACCCCAAGATCTCCAGCCACTCTGTAAAATGTGTAGGTCCCATGGTCTCCACTTGAGGTTTGCCTGCAGCCTCATATCAGAAATGCAGTCACTTTTTGTCTGTCAACACTCTCTTTGTAAAGAATGTGCCTTCTCACAGCCCATAAATAGTAGCCATGTAGATCCCTATGTGACCTCATCCCTCAGCCAAAGCTGGGGAACCTTTTTTCTGCCAAGGGCCATGTGGATATTTATAATATCATTCACAGACCACACAAAATTATCAACTTAAAGATTATCCTGCTATATTTGTTCCAACATTTAATGGACGGACCCCTAATGCCTTGGCAAGGCCAGACCAAATAATTTCTTGGGTATTATAGGGCCTGTAGGCTGGATATTCCCCACTCCTGCTTTAGGTCATAGCTGATTTGACCAGAGAGGCTACTTGATCTAAGCCAGGTCAAAATAATTCCCTGCCACTGATCACTGCAACTGCATGGTGATCTAGTGATAGTATTTTATTTTTTATGGGCTTACAATTTATATCTGGTAGCGCTGGTGCTCATTGATAATTCTTTTTTTTGTGGTCTATTTGGCATTTTATGTGCATTTTTGCCTATAGATGAATTTTATTATCACACTGCCAAATATTTTTAGATCCCATTGAGATTTGGATTTCATTTAGAATAATGAATTATTTTGATATTTTTATAATATTCATTTTTTTCCATTCAGGAACATCATATCTCTCTCTGCTTTTATGTCTCACAGCTTGATTTGGTGATTTTTTTTAATATGGGTCAAGCACATAAGTGTATCCCTAGGGTTTATGTGTGTCTTATTAAAATAGTGAATAAAAGCTTTTTGTTGTTTTTTGTTTTTTATTTAAAATATATTCTCACTGATATTCAATAAATATTTCAATTTCAGTAGATGCTTTAGAGTTTTGAGGTTATATGATGTGACACTATTTGCATCGTGTTATGTTGTCTCTTCACTTCCAATATCTGTATCTGTTTTCTTTTTCAAAATGAATGCCATGTTGAATATGGTATTACATAATACATAAGAAACCTTTATCTTATTCCTGTTGCTAATGGGGATGCCTCTAGTGCTTGCTTTGCTGTTCAGAAAATGTCTGGCTCTTGTTTTAAATTAAATGTTCTTCCTCATGTTAAGAAAGCATTCTTCTATTCCTGGCTCGCTAAAATATATTCTTTTAAAATAAGGAATCTGGATAAATTTTATTCTATCTTGTTATTATCCTTTGAAATAATCATGATTTCAATAACTGACATGACAGGTGTATATCTAAATTCCTACTACTAAGCCAGTAAAATATTGTAAAATATTTTGGAGAATATTTTACTTGGTTGTGATCTATCATTTAATTTACTATTGAATTATATTTGTTAGTATTTAGGAGTTTTTGTATCTATATTCATCAGCAGGATTGATCAGGAGTGTTTCGTGTGGTTGTTGGTGGTATTTGTGCCATGTTTGGATATTAGTTTTTTTCTGGCTTTTTTTAAAAAAAGGGAAGCATTGTCTTTTTCTGTGCTTTGGAATGGTTTGTGGGTTTTAGATTCATTCACTGCTGTTCCCCCTCTCTCTCTTCTCTGTCACTTTCCCCTCTTGATTCCTGCACCTCTGGTTTTTACTCTCTTCTCACCTGTGTTGCCATCGGGGGTCACCAGGAGTCCAAGATGCAGGCTGATGCTGCCCGCTGCGAAGGGGCAGCCATGCATGTGTTTCCAGCGAGTCTAGTTGTGGATGCCGTCAAAGTCCCCAGTGTCAGCCATAGTAAAGGTAGCTGCCAAGAGTACCATAGGAATCAAAGGGCAAAGAAAGCCAGCCACAGGAGGTCCAAGAGAAGCCCAAAGCCTGGGAGCAGCCTACATGCCAGCCAGACATGGCATTGTCCACCGCAGGAAAATGCCCTTATAGATGTCCAACAGGAAGAACCTCAAGGAAACTGCCAAAGTCTGATGCGGAGGCCAGCCACTGTGCAAGTGCCACACTGCCCGCTGCTGGGGTACAGTGTCACAGGCAAGCATGATATGTAAGCCCTAAGCTTCCCTTCTTCCTCACCCAGGACCTGAATCTTGAGCAGAATAAGTCCCCTGTGCCTCTTTCTGTCTGCCACAGGCCATTACTGGGGGTGGGGGTGGGGATTTAATTAAGTATAGTTGGTGTTTTGATATTACACTGGATGTAATATGTTAATAATTTAACAGTTGCAGGACTTTTATTATCAGAAAGTACCTAGAAAGCTATGCAACCTACCCAAACTTATAGCAAGGGGAAATGTGTTCACAGAGCAGAGTGGGGGGGCAGCTGTGTGAAAGACTAGTGCTGCCTCTGCTCAACCCCCTGAGCTCAGCTCAGTTGGCAAGCAAGCCCCAAGAGAGGCACTTAGAGAGCAGTTGCTGAGAGGAATTCCTAGCTATCTTTTCTACAGTTGCTTTTAGAATGATCCACTCTATTGTGCTGTGGGAGATACTGGCAATACACTGCATAATCTTAGATTATATATCAGAGAAGAAAGGAGAGGGAGAGAGAGATAGAAACATCAATGATGAGAGAGACTCATTGATCAGCTGCCTCCTGCAAGCCCCCTACTGGGGAATGAGCCTGCAACCCAGGCATGTGCCCTGACCCCGAATTGAACCGTGACCTCCTGGTCTATGCTCAATCCTTGAGCCAAACTGGCTGGGCTGTAATTTGCTTTTCATTGATATAGTCGCTCATTAAAAATAAAATGGGAGAAAGGGAAGAGCTTAAAAAGATCAGTGAAGGAGGTACACATGGGATTTTGGCAAAATAAATCTAATAGCAACATGTGGAGCAAATTAAAAATGTGATTAAGTATTGCAACCTACAGTTTGTGGGGAAAAAAATAACATCAGAGTATTCTAAAATATATTGAAAGAATTATAATGGGATATGTCATTTCTTACTTTGACCTGGGTATTTTCAATATTCTATTTGTGTTCTTACCTTTTAGGTCAGAGCCTAAAAATAATTTGGGGGTCTCTGGGTATAGTCATGCAATGTTTGATATAGTTCCATTTTTAAAAAGTTCATTAAAGGCAAGTTTATGTTAAGAAAAAATTTACCATATAGATTAAGTACAGCAGCTTAGAAATAAATTATCTACCAAGAATATTTAAGACCATCTGAAAAAATGTTGACATTTCTTGCAGATTGATCCTTCTGGGGTGGGGAATAAATTCATCATGATACAAAGAAATAGAGTTGTTTTAGGACCATTTCTCATACTTGCCAATGACTAATTTAGCATTTATGGTTTTTCAAATGACAAAGCCCACGTTCTCCAGATCTAGACTCTGAGACAAGGACTTCAGTACAAGATGTTTACTTGGAGGGGTGGGGGGAGATGGGAAATAGAGGGGGGTCTTGGGAAGGGAACTGAGACAGGGAAGAAAAGAAGCAGAACAGGCTACATTAAAGACAAGATGACCGTGTGGGCTCAGTGCTCCTGGAGCTTCTGAGAGACCCAAGAGGGCATGTCTCCAGGGCATGCTCATCCACCATTTCCTGCTGGGCACTGGGTGTCAACTCTCCAGCACTTTCCACAGGACTATGTGTGACCAGTGTCTGTGACCAGAGAGTCCTTCCCACAATAGAGAACTGTTTGCCTCTATGAGAACCTTGGGTTCTGAGGGGATATGGAGAGCACAGCTATATTCTGGAGCGGGATTTGAGAGGCAGAAGATTGTAGGGGTAAGATGATGGAGTCTGAAACCAAACTAGATTCAAACCTGATATGACCCACTCCTCTGTGACCTTGGACAAATGATGTAATGTCTCTGTGCCTCTGTTTCCCCTTCTGTGAAAAGGAGATAATAATAGGACCTAACCTCATAGGGTTGTTTTGAGGCTTACATGATTCAATATAAATAACAAGCTTAGGGTATTGTGGACACATTGCACGCACTGTTTATTCTTGTTTGTTTATTTACTAGAGCCCCGGTGCATGAGATTCATGCATTGAGGGACCCTCGCTTTTTTTCGCTCGCCTGCAACGGAGGTGGAAGGGGCTTTTGCCAGAGCTGCTGAGCTTGCTAGCCATGAGCCTGGCTTCTAGCTGAGCAGCACTCCCTTTGGGGGGGGAGGGAGCTCCTAAGAGTGTGCTGTGGTAAACAGTTACCATTCACCTGTATTTCTTCACTTTTCCTTAATGACATGAGGCACCTTTGCATAGTTTTAATAGCTTCTCTAAGAACTTAGAACTTATAATACCATGTGCAATATTGAACAACTCACCTCATTTGAAAAATAAAGTTTGTTTTTTATTCATACACATAAACACATATTCATAATTTGGGGAAGCATTTAAACCTCTCACCTGTGTGTATTTTGAAAAAGTTTAGTTGATTCTTATTTTCTCCTCCAGGAGAAATAGCACAGTGCTTAGGCACATATCTCCACAGGGAATCATGTGGCACAAGGCTTCTCCCCACCCTGCCTTGTTCCTTGAGCCTCCATCATTGCTATCTCACAGGCAAGAGGCCCCAAGCTTGGCAATTCACATTACGGAAAGTGCATCTATTATTAACATGGAATTTGAATTTAACCTGATAGGAACAAATCATTTTCCAAAATGGCCAAGGGGGAAGAAAATGGTAAGAAGCCACCATAAATATCATAAACAAGTTAGAGGCAGATACATAACACATGGCCTCCTGCTCCCAGAGCCTGGGAGTGGGCTTTTACGCCGTGGAAATGCCCCATGCTTTAGCTGCTTCTATTCACACACGGTTGTATGAACTTCCCAAGCAGCTAGAGAGAACACAGTTGAATGATTTAGGTCATTTTCATTGTTCCACAAGCAGCTGTCTAGACTGGGATAAGAATCCTGAAAGTGGAAAATTTAGTGTTTCATTCAAAAATTTTATAAGCCATCTCCCTAAATATGAGATTGCCTCAAGGACCTGTGTTTTTTCTTGCAAGTTTGTCCCTAAGTGTTTGAGGGAGCCAAGAGATCTTTTAACAAATTGCAGGGACTTCTTTTGATGAAAAAAGAAAGGAAAAAAAAAGAATGAATGAATGAAAGAAAGAAAGAAGGAGAGAAAGGAAGAATGAAATGAAGAAAGAGAGAAAGCAGTCATCTACTGTTCTTCCTTGATTGGAGAAGTTCAATAAAATCTTTTTATGCACCCTATCTATTTTCCTAGACATTGAAATTTTTCATGCAGACCTGGCATGCTCAATAATTCAAGTATAGCTTAAAATGGCCACATTTTACTTTCCATGTATTATCCTCGGGGACTGAGGTTTTAAAGGAATGACAGCCATGAAGAATTCCAGGCCTGCCTCCAGCCGTGCACACTGAATATTATCTTCACCAAGAAGTAACCTCTGCTTGCTCCACAGGAGGCAGCAGACACATTGTAAATCAGAATTCCTCAAAAGGCTAACTTTGGAGCAATGGGGCCATCTAGGCTCCAAATAGGGAAGTGATGAAGGGGAAAAAAAATTCCTTCTGGGATTCTTTTCTAGAGGATTCCTGAGAGAAAGAAAAGGGAAACTTGGATATGTCAGAGCCTCTTTAGTAAGACAGCTGGGTTGCCCCAGGACTTTCCTCCCTAAAGGACACAACATATTCAATTTTAAATATTTCAATATCTTAAATATTAAAATTTACATTTGATCAGTGTGCTGGTAAAAAATAAGTATATTCCTATTTTATATTACAAATTTTGTTCCATTTAAAAGTTAATATTTTTTTTTAGATTGTTAGACATTAAAACATGTTCATAGGACAAGAGAGATATTGCAAGCTCTCAGCACTGTGCTCTGTGGATGTCAGTCCTGTTGGCACACACATGAGAAGTTGGGCTTATTAATTCCAGAAATGCCGCCTTCCCTGTACTTTCTGAATGTGCAGAAAGGTGTCCAGTGATGAAAAGGTGTTCAAAGGTGCTAAAGGACTTACCATATTTCTTTGCCTTTTGTGCACTTCTTTCATATTTTCATGTTTCTTATGCTGCATCACACACTGGATGACACAGTTACCGTGGCAGTGGTGGTCCTTCTGTTCCTTAAATGTCCTCACTGAGTTGATGATACTTTTTAAAAATCCTCACTTGAGGACATGTTTCTATTGATTTTTAGAGAGAAGGACAAGGAGGAGGAGGAGGAGGAGGAGGAGAAAGGAGAGGAGCAGGGGGAGGAAGAGGGGGAGGAGGAAGAGAAGGGGGAGAAAGAGAAAAAGGAAAGGGAGAAAGAGGAAGAGGAGGGGGAGAAAAAGGAGGGGATGGATAAGAAGGAGAAGAAGAAGGGAGAGAAACAGCTTCTTGTATGCGCCCAACCAGGGATCAACCCCGCAACCTTTGATGTACAACCAACTGAGACACTTGGCCAGAGCAAGTTGATAATACTTCTTACACATGCAACAACTTAAGTTGGAAAGGGTATGGCACCTTAGGCCTGATGAAAAAAAAGCGGTCATTCCTCTCAGAACCACCTCTAGCCTGGCTCTCTACCCTTCCTCCCCATCAGCCATACCTCAAGAGGTGAGTCCTTTGTCATTTATACCACACGTGGGAGCCACACAGCAGCAATCCTGCTGTGCTTTTGGTGAAAGCAGTCACAGGCCACCCATGTCATGGGAGAATGGCAGGGTCACATTGCAGAAGAGCACGTGGGACAGGAAGTACCCGTGGGCACCTTTGGAGAAGGTAATCTGCCAAACATCCTAAAGGGCCACATTCATAGAGGGTTAGGATCAGGTCTAGAGGCCAGGAACAAGAAGTGACATTTTGCTCATTTGGTTGTGCCACAGTCATCCTGGTTCTTTAAGGAGCAGGGACACACCCCCAGTGTGCTCAGGTGGTGGGGACTATTGTCAAGATGTTTGCCAAGGAGCCAGGGAGACAGAAATGACAGAGTGTGAGTAGTATGTCCTTCTCAGCCAGCTGAGCAGAGATGTGAAGGTCATTTAGGGAGGTTGTGCTATTGTGTCATTTAAAGCTTCAGACATCAGCTGTTCCCTTCCTGGGAGTCTCATTATGGGGAGACTCTGCCATCTCACTTCTCTTGCCATCACCAGTTGTCTTGCCCCCCACTTCTCCCCTCTCCATGGCTTATACCCCCTGTGTCTTCTAAAATAATATCATCTTGGTTAAGTCTCCATCACTGCTCTAGTAAGCTGTATCCATGTGTGGTGGGAAGCTCACTGCTTCCCAACATCTTCCCAGCAGAAGCTGCTCAGATACCCTCTTCCAGGTAACTTTGATTTTATCAGTGATCCTGGGGCACCTGGGAAGAGGGAGGGAGAGGGACTGACTCCAGCCTATCCTTAATTCCAGGGTCATGCCATAGGAGGTTCTATTAGCATTCAGTTTGGGACTGAAATTTTAGAAGATGGATTTGCAAGAGTTAAAATCAAATGCTACTGCGAATCAAATCTCTGTCACAGGCATTGCTTCCGAAAGGAGTTCTGTTCCCAACTGAATCTTACCCAAGAGCCAAGAGAGATCCCTAGTCACTTGGCTCAGGATAAATACTTTTTCTTGCCTGCAGAAGTTAATTTCCCAAGGTTAGGCCCAGGATGAATACATGGGGAGAAAAAAGAGACTAAATCTCTGAGGGTAAAACACAAAGTGAAATAACTACTTAACCAAAGCAACTGCCAACCTCCTCAGCCTCTTCCTCCTTCCCTGTCTCCATGAGAGTCTATTGTCCGCTCTATAATTGCTGTCCTTGAGCTCATTTGGCTCTTCAAGCAGAGAATCAGGCCTTTGAATGCAGTATCGACAGAGCCAAGCCAGGGCCTCTGGCAGTGCCACTCAGTGCTCTTGGAGGTCAGGCTGCAAGTGGAGTCAATCACCACAAGTCTTTGGCCTCAGAGGACACCAGTGCATCAAACTGGAAATTTCTATAGCATCCTTAGATCCTCGATCTCCAGTACCAAAGTAAGGCACACCTTGCCTCATCTAAAGGAGCATAGATTGTCATCCAGAACGGCCGGCGATCCCTGGGACTTGCACAGATATGCTCTAGAACAAACACCTGAGCTCGAGGCCGCACCTTTATCTGTCAGGCAGCCAAACACACACACTCACACACACACACACACACACACACACACACACACACACACACA